>JAQFVV010006657.1:0-350000 GCA_028023455.1 Epiperipatus broadwayi | reverse complement strand
TAATTCAGTGGCATCACTTGAAAAGGGCGAGGGGGATAGTTAAAAACTATTCTTTTGGTTCTCACTTTCAAAATTCTCTAAAAACTCTGTTTTCTTTTTATAAAAATCCACTTGTGGGTCATTTAAAAAGCCTGCTTGGGTCAGTGTCTGACCCACGAGTCATAGGTTAACCATCACTGTGACTTAGACTCTCAGTCCGCCATCTTGAATTTAAAATAAAAAATATATTAAATATAATTTACAACATATCTTCTATTTGAATACAATAAATATATACATTGTTAAAAAGAGCAAATATGAAATAATTTAATAAAACTGTTAAAATAGTCATTACCTAAAAAGATAAAAAATAGATTTTTAATACTTTTAAACATGTTTATTTTTACATTTGTTCATAAATTCTAAATTTTGAAAGTTATATATGTTAAAATGGCATTTTAAGAGAGCTTCATCACATTTGTCATAAATTTCTGAAGAAAAAAAGATATATAATATGTCTTACCCAAGGTAATATTTCAGTGTAAAAATTATAAAAACAATGGGATTGGTAACTTCCATTTTTACTACATGACCCAGATCCTATCCTTACCTATCAGGGAATGTGCTAAAAATCTTTGGTTGTCCTTCCATGCTGGGTATCTGTTAGAAATATGTTTGGTTTTTAGTGGGGGTAAAGTAACAAGAAAAGTTTGCAAAATATTATGTAAGAAGAACTTTAGTAAATTGTAATGTATTATATTATTATATTATAAAATATTATTATATATTAATTACACCTGGGTCTCGTTTTACGCAGATGTATTTAACATGATTTTGAAGTTACGCGATTCATGTTTCTTCGGAAGTCGAACTCCGCTAATGCGCTATTACTTTAAATAATAAATTTCGCACACTTATGTCATATTGAAAGTGATAGCACATTATTGGAATTCGACTTTCATCTTAGAAATTTCAATATTTTCAGTGCTTTATAATAGTAAGATTTTATGCAATAATGAAATTAAAATCATGATTTCCACATTTTATGTATACCCACATTAAATTTTACAAGATTATAATGTAAATTTGTTCAAACATTGTGCGTGTTAGTTTTGCATTTTAAATCACATTCTGTTTTTGCTTTTTAAAAAAGAATGTAATCAATTATTAATCATTTAGTGTTCGCAAATTTATTTTTAAAAGGTGAGTAATAGCAGTGGGCACAATTAAAATTGAAAATTAAAAAATTAAAGACAAAAATAAAAATTTAATTTTTAGTTGTTAGATTAATTACTAACTATGTTGTCACCAGAAAACCATTAACACAACATAAAAGTGAAGTTGGTGCTAGTTGTATTTCCTCTTGTGAAAAATCTGATTTTTTACCAGTTTGCAAACGAGCATGTTTATCGGCAAATAGCGATAATAATTAAAATGTGTATAAAAAATGTAAATTACTATAAATTATGCATAAAAATATATTGATTTGAATAAAATTAAATATTATAGTTAGAAAAAGTTTGTCTTGTATCAAATTTTTTCAAATTTGAAGTTTTTTATTAGTCATATTTTATTTCCTTATTTTTTTTGCACAAATTTTAAAATAATTTTACGTTGGTGCTTTGCTTTTGGTTTCTTTTCCTGCATCAGCAAATATATTTTTAATAACTGTCTTTATAACTTTTTTTTTTTACTCAATTTCTGATTTGAGTTTATTGAGCTTTTGTTTATAATTTCTATATATGGCTGAGGACTAACACATTTTTTTTTTCAGATTTATGGTTTCTATTTCTACCTCTGTTACTGTTTCAGAGCATATATCAGACAATTTTTCTGAAATATTTTTTTCTATATTTGACAGTTCCTTCATTACATGAGAATTAAGTTTTTGATTATGTTCATTTTCATGTTTTTCCTCTTCTTGAAGGTCAGAGAATTTTACTTTTGCTTTATTAGTTTTATTTTCATCAGTTTTGATTATTAGTGTCGATTGGGTTGGAATAGTTTCATGAAATTCTTCAGCTGCCTTGTTTTTTTGAATTTTTTTCTTTCTCATCCAATTTTTAAGACTGAGTTATTTCTTTAATTAACTGGTTGAACTTTTCATTTTGGCTTTCAGTTATTTTTTTGATTTGTTCTTTCAATTCACTTTTGTCTTTTTCTCTCTGTTCTCTGTTTTTTATCTTCCTCTCTTTTGTTGTTGTCTTTTTCTCTCTGTTCCTCTCATTTCTTGTTGTCTTCTTCTCTCTGTTCACTATGTTCTTTTTATCTTCCTCTCTTTTGTTGTTGTCTTCTTCTCTCTGTTCCTCTCATTTCTTGTTGTCTTCTCTCTGTTCACTATGTTCTTTTTATCTTTCTCTCTTTTCTTGTTGTCTTCTTCTCTCTGTTCCTCTTTTTTCTTCTTCTCTTCTTCTCTCTGTTCCTCTCTTTTTTGTTGTCTTCTTCTCTCTATTCATCTCTTTTATTGTTGTCTTCTTCTCTCTGTTCCTCTCTTTTCTTGTTGTCTTCTTCTATCTGTTCCTCTCTTTTCTTGTTATTTTCTTTTATCATTTCCATTAACTGAGCTAATATGGACATCTCCCATGTTTTCTGTGACTGCTTTTCATCATTTGCTTTGACTTCTTCTTTATCTTCTTCCTAAGGAAGATTTTCTATACTTTCTGTATTCATCATCTTTTTTTTTTGATCTGGTTTTCATCAATATTTTTTATATATTTTATTTGTACTTTTTTATTTCAATTTTGATAAGCTCATCTCTCCATCCATACCATGATTTAACTCCAAGTCTTTGACATGCCTGCTTTATTCTTTATCTACCATTTATGCCATTCATTTTTATGTTCTTTTATTTTTCCACCCTTTTTGAATAAATCACATCATTGCATCATATGCACCATTCACATCGCAGAATCATGATTTGCTTATGCCTTTTCCATTTCTTTATTATTATTATTTATTGCTCATTTCTAGATGTCTTATGCCTATGGGTAGGCTAGCTAGATAAGGCCTCACAGTAGGGTGACAAGTGTAACCAGACCACCACACAACCCCTTTATTACCTCAGTTGTAACAATTTCCTGATGAGCATGTTGCAGGAAGGAATTATCAATTGGCATTCGCCAATGCAGATGTTATCCCACCCTCCTACAACAATATTTCCTGCTCATCAAAGGATGTAGCACCATAGAGACTGGAAGCATCTAGATATTTCTGTGTTTGGTTTTCCAAATGGCACCACTAAAGTTCCATCTCACTACAACCTGACTTACCTAGGTCTAGTTATGCCAGATGTAACTCAGGAGGCATGATATTATCACGAACAAGTGCATTGAATGATGAGTTATGCAATAACAAAAAAAAGTAGAATTGAACAACTGGATAACTAAAATTAATGTTAAGTAACAATAATTTTATTTAATAACAGGTTTAAATAAATGTCTATCAAACAAACTTCCTTCATATCCATGTGAAGATTCATTTTAATTTATCTTGTCTCTTGGTAAACATCCAATAATAGTACAATATGAATGTAATTTGTTGTATAATAAAGTCCTTCTCTCAATAGTTCTTTAATAGTTTACATCTTTAATCATTTAGTTAACTCACAGAGAGGAGTGTGATATATTAAGACAACAGAAATAATAATGAAGACAACTGATAGCATTTAATTCAGAGTTCCACTTAATTCAACAAATATTTTATTTACAGTCCATTGTGTATCTTGGTATACATCCAATAGTAGGGCAATATGAATTAAAGAATGCAAGTTTTTTAACAATTTATATTTTACATCTAATTCAGAGTTCCAGTTAATTTTAAGTTAGTTAAAGCATAATACATTTGTTTTATTCATGATTATCTAAATCCAGGTTTGAATCCATACTATATGCACATTTATCCTAGGTTCATTGGTTTGGTATTCTTATTTCTCAACTTGTATGTATATAATGTGTTTTAATTCTGTGTTTATATTACTTTTTTTAGAGTTTTCAGATAATAAATAAAATCCTTTTAAAAACAACAGAAAAAAAAGATTTTCTCAATCTTTCAACTTATTCAAGGACATGGTTCATTATAGGCATATACCATTAATTTTTATTGACATACTAGCTCATATTTAAATGTTTGAATTTGTTCACAATATAGTATAAATCTACTAAATACATTCATTTTGAATGTATACCTTCATTTTGACATTTTCTAATTTTATCTAAATTATAAACACGTTATTATAATTTAATTAATTATAGTTATGTGTAATATTCTTATACAATCAATAGGCAGGCAAGCATTTGTAATTTTACTTGGCTACTCTAATATCTATCATAAATATTGTTGTTTGGTCTGCCATATATGTATGTTTCCAGATATAAGTTGATCAGTAGTTTCATTTATAATTTATCAATAATAAACATATTTTCATGTAGCTACATTTATTCATAATTTTAGTTTCATTTATAATTTCTTAATAATAAATGGATTTTCATATAGGTACATTTATTCATAATTTTAGTTTCATTTATAATTTATCAATAGTAAATGTATTTTCATGTAGCTACATTTATTCATAATTTTAGTTTCATTTATAATAAACATATTTTCATGTAGCTACATTTATTCATAATTTTCTTCAAGAAAGGTATTTTGTCTTCTCTTTTATAAACACACATCATATCAAATATTTTATAAAATCTTTACCTTCATTTTATCCAGTTTGTTCTTTCATATCCATGATGTGACTGCATACAAAGGGGGCATTATATTTCAGCTGAATGGCATTATTTCCTTTATATGATGTTTATCCAGGCAAATCTTGGAGATACATGGCTTTTGATGAAGAAAGAAAGCTGTTATCGTTTAGCCTTCCATCATTATGTTTTCCTTAATAGTGTTTTTTTTTTCCATCATTAACAGTGGTTTTTTAACTGCTCTTAAAATCTTTCAAAAAAAAAAAATTCTTTTTTTTTACAGATCTTTTTCAAAAAAATCTTTTGAAAAAAAATCTACTTTAAAAATATCTCTACAAAATCTTTTTGGAAAACTCCCTAAAAAACTCTTTGAAAAACTTTTTTAGATTCTACTCTGAACTTCCAACTCAACTATATATGCTCTATCCCTGGATTGATTACACAGCTCAGCCCACTGTATCTTATTTGTTACACAGCTTTCATTTAAGCCCAAGTGCTTTTCTCTTCTACATGATTGGACAATCTAATTTTGGTGGGATAGATAAGAGATCATAAGGATTAGCCATGTTTTCCAATTTATTAAGACTGCCTCAAGCTATTATCAGACTTTATATGACAACATTGTTCCAAAAACTGAAAATGTAATATTTTTAATAAATGCCAGCTTATATTTATATCATAATTTAAAACTATAAAATCAATAACGATTTACTTTTAACTATAAACTTTTTGCTTTATTTATTTTTTTTTACTTTGATCAAATTATCTTTTTAAATGGGGGGGGGGATCTTTTGAATATTCACGTGGAACAGTATATTTGTTTCAATATATATATATATATAATGTTGTTACCAAAAAAGGAATATAAAAAAAGATCTGGTACATAGCCAACCACAAAAATGTGATACATAAAAAAGAAACAACATTCTATTATCATGTAGATGGAATATTTAAATGAATTGATTTACATAATATTAATAATCAAGATGGATTATAAATAAGACTGCAATACTATGAAACTAGAGAGCTATGCTTCTGATGTTCATATAAAGTGCACTGGGCTAAATAAAAATAAATGAAGGACAAATGCTTTGTAAAGTATAAATATATACTTATGCAAAAGAATTTCATATATAATAAAAAAAAAAATAATATTATTTTTTTAAATAACATTGACATTTTTATTTTTAATAACATTGATACTTTTTTAATGCATTAATTAAGTAATTTTCAAAAAAAATAGTTCAACAGTCATTTAATTGCAATAATCAAGGATAAATAATTTTGGTCTATTATTTTTACTGTATGTTTGCATATTAATAAACATTAAATACAATTATTATTATTATTATTATTATTATTATTATTATTATTATTATTATTATTATTATTATTATTATTATTATTATTATTATTATTATTATTATTATTATTATTATTATTATTATTATTATTATTATTATTATTATTATTATTATTATTATTATTACTAATATGATGATGTGATATTTTTTTTAATCTAAAATAGAATATCAAACCATGTTGCCTGCAGAAAATGCAAAGGGAGATATAAGGAATTATTTTTTTATTAATTTTTATATGCTGAATGATAAAGAATATTTTCTGTTAACTCTAGTTATTAGTAATGATAAAGTTAATTACTTCTATGTAGTAAAACTATTGACATTCCCAGATATAAATTTATTAATGACTTTATTAAGATGATAATGACTTGAAAAAAAGAAATATATAGTGCGCACTATTTTTTATTAAAAGTTTAAATAACTGTGATATTGTTTAAGTACTAGTAATTTTATTAACATATCAAAGATGGATCATTCAGAAGGGAATTCTGAGAATTTTATAATTCTACTAGAAAATATTTTGACATATGCTGAAAAAAAGAAAACTCTTTAAAAAATAGCATAAATGTATTTATTAAACATAAAAATACATATTTATTAAATGTGAAGAAATTCTTTTTATCAATGATAGAAGAAATATGCACTTTTATACTAGAACTTCCTTTATTAATAAATAAATAATTTTTACTTAGATGTTTCTTCATGTCTTTATTTATGGTAAGAACAACAGAGAAAAGCACAAAGGGGAGAAAAAGAGAGGTAAAAAAATCTCTCATTTCAAGTAACAGTTGGTAAACTGGTCATCATAGCAACAAGATACACCCCTGGAAAATATGACTAAATTAAGTTTAAAGAGTTGAAGGAAACTTTTTGTTTTTATTGCTTTAGTATATGAATTACAGGTTTTAAAATGGTATTAAGTACTTATAATTATTTGGTCATATGTCGTTCTTTTTAAATTAAAATATTTTAGAATTTTGAGGTAGAAAAAAAATCACAATTCTTCTTTGGGTTTTGATTATGATTCTATAATGTAAAAAAATATCTACAAGAGTGTAATCAATAATAATCATAAAATATTACGATTAAGATAACTATAATTTATTTTTAGTTTAAGATATTGGTATTGAATTATTTAAGATATGTATTAGGTGAAATAAATATGTGTAATATTTATTCTGTGTATTTACATAATAGAATATAATATAGGAATGAATATATTTATTATAATCTTAATATGAGTATGTAAGTGTATGTATAATTGATCTCTGAATAAGTTAAAGGTAACTCACTTATTATAATTATCATAGCATATATCATAATTTATTTGGTTTTTTTAATCTTCTTGGTATGTTCAAAGTATGAAAATGTAAAGATAAGTTTGGATATTATTTTAAGAAATGATGAACACTATTTTTATGTGATGTTAAGGGGTTTATATGGAGTGTTAGATACAAAGTAGCCATACAGCAAAGTAGTTTCATTGGTAATCCTATAAAGTAGAGATATGTTATTTAATGTTAAGTACAATACAGTATGAAGTAAGTTAGAATATTTGTAATATGTGGATAGTAGTATATTTTGAAAATCTGTAAGAGCTTAAAACTAAAGCCAAGATAGAAATTAAGATATACACAAGAAAATGTATTCTTAAGTTACATAATCCATGATATTGTTGTTTTTTATAGTTTTCTAAGGCAGTCTTCCATCACTTGTAATCATAAATATTGCACCAGTATATATGTTGTATTAAAGAGTTATATGTTTAAACGATGTTAATAGCTAATGTTTCAAATGATAGTAAGATGAATTCATTTAACATAAGAAGAATTAAACATAAAACAAATAAGATGTTAAAAGAATGTAAAAATAAATATTTATGAATGTTCTAATCAAAATTATACATCAAAATGCAGAATGAATGTTTGAAGTAAAAGAGTTATGAGATTGAAAAAAAAACCTGATAATGATTCATACTATTGTAAGCAATATAATAATATACCCCATCTTAATGAATATTTAAATAATTAAATATTGTTTTATAATTAATAATAAATATAGAAAAAGTATAATAAGTTATAAAGTTATAATTATATAATAACATTATAAAAAAATTAAAATAGTTAAGGCTTTACTTCATTAGTGTTTGAAATCAATATATATGTGTGCTTTGCACACAGATAGTTAAACTGTTAAACATAAGTAATATTATCCAAAAGTTACCACCAAGTGCTTTCAGGACAGTCTATAGTCCCATATTCATGGCTACTGGAGTTTATTTAAGAACTATAAATGAATATTTTTGTGAAATATTTAGAAAGTGATCAAATACAAATTGTATATTTTATTGATATCTTTTAATATGGAAATATTAAGAAGTATGTTAATATTCACAAAGTCAAGTATAAAATATACCATATTCTAGATATAAATAATTTTAAAGCAAAGTAGTATATTATTTATTTTATTATAAATATTTTGTTAACGCTAATTTTTACGTTTTGTATAATATATTAAATATTGTTTAAGTAAATTTATAAGATGTTTTTTTTTTTTCTGACATTTTGTATTAATGCTGGAATAAAATGTTAAAGTTGTTTTAAAAATTAACAAAGTGTTGAGAGTCTCTTTTTTTTTGTTTTTCATGTTATTATTGATCATCCTAATCGAAAATATACAGTAATAATTAAGATATTTGGTATTATTGCGCATAATCTAAATAAATAATAAATAAGAATAATATTGTGATTGTTAAAGATATTTGATGAGGAATCCAAAATATTATGTACTATAGATTTTATTATAATCATAATGAAGACTTGATAATTAGTAGGCCCTATAAAAATAAAATGATTGGATTCTTTTAAATTTATTTATGATAGTTAATAGTGATAAATATTAGTTCATAATTTTAATTTAGTTTTTTAAATCAATTTATAGGAGAATTTAATTAATGATTTTGAAAGGAAAAATTAAATAGTATATTTATTTCTTAATTATTTTTAAGTATAGCTAAATCTAAGTAAGATCCATTTTTACCTTTGATTATGGAAATTAGTTATTTGTTTTAATAAACAATAATTATTACCTGAGATATTGATTGAGTTTTAAGAATATTAACAAAAAATGTGGAGTACAATCATTTTAATAAATAAACAAATATAATATTGAGTTATAATTAAATTTAACTTAGGAAATTTAAATATAGAATGTGATTTGCTTATTTTATTTGTGTCATGGAAATATCATTGATATTTTAGTGGAGTAGTGTGTGGTGATATTTCTATGTCATTGAGTTTATACTTTTTAGTATATACCTAATGTTAAAAAAAGGGTACCTTACTGGATGACTAAATAGCAAGTCTCTTGATTATTAATGTTATATTATTAAATAATTTATTATGATTGATACAATATATTAGACATGAAAGGAGTGATATTTGTATTGTAAAAATTTTATGTATAAAGAAGATATTCAACTTGATGGAGCTAGAAGTTACTTATTGTTATTTACATCCATCCTAATATAACAGTGTGTGTCATATATATATATATATATATATATATATATATATATATATATATATATATATTGCATCGGTCAAAATTGTATGTTAACTCAAGATGATTAACAGCCTGGGTAAAAGTAAGTATCTTGAATCCAACCATACATGAGTTCAAAGATAAGGAATACTTATGGATTCAGCCTTGTTTACCCATTCTCTAAATTGGCCAACTAATTAACAACATTTTTCAGGCAAGCAATTAATCTTTTCCACAATCCGGTGCACTAACATCAACAGTGGAAAATGAGCCTCAACTAATTCAAATGTCTAACTCTAATTATTAACTTTAATTAGATCTATCTATTAACTTAAATATAAAAATGGTATGTGTGTGACCTTGAGTCACCAGAGAGCAGCACAATAATTATTAAGAAAATATAATTTTAGAATGAATAAATAGAGACGAACCACAGATAGCTTAAATTCATATATATAAGATACATATTTTGCGGGTTCATCCGTGTTAACAACTTTTAATATTAATATACTGACGTTTCAACTTGGTCACACAAGCCATCCACAGAGTTATAAAAGGTAGAAAGATGGTTGTAGAGGCGCTGCAATCACTGATTTGAATAAAACGTTAAAATTCCACCAATAGCAAAAATGTTAAATTTAGGAATGTTTATATATATAATAAAACATTTGTATAATTTATCTAATGTCTCTATTTTTATTTCATAAGTTAGTTAATATAAATTTATACTCTGTCATTTATTATGTCTCTGGCAAGAGAGCAGTATAGTTTATATGCCGATCTAACAAATGTAAATGATTAGTGATTTATGGAAGACACTCACCCAAGTCTAGAATATATGGAATAAATATTTTAAAGAGCCTTTTTTAAATATAACTTTATTATGAGTGAAATTATTTTTAAGAGAGAAATGGTTAACTCATATTTTAGGAATCGGTGTCGAAGAGAGTGACACATTTAAAATATAAATGGATTGTGATATTCACAATTAAGTATTTTAAGATTTTAAAATATATAAATTAATCAAATTGTAGTCAATCCACCATGATGTGCTCAGAACAGAAGAAAGTGAATAAAAACTAGCATTCAATATTACATTACCAGCATAGACTCAATTCACCTGCCCCATTCCCATGATGCCAAGAAATAAAGAAAGAATGGTCTGCACCATTGGCAAACCAAAAATATTTCAGGTAAAAATATGAAAATTGCCAAGGCTAACTGAGCTTAGCTTACCCCAGTTCTTCCCATTTTGGCTTTCATATCCTGATAAGTAAATTCATGGCCAGTGAAATTATCATGTGGTCTAGTTCTGATCTAACAATCACAAAAAACAAAAGACAAGTAATCAAGCCAAATGCTGGCAAAGCAAAATACGAGTACTGGAAAGTTCATTTATAATTTACTATATAATTGTGCTGAGCTATAAAGATTACACAAATGTTATACAGATTGATCAAGATCAGACCAACAAGAAAAACTAAGCATTAATTATTATTACGAATATTTTATGAGTGACACGTCTCTCCCTTCAATGCAAAATCCCACCAACATTTTAATTAGTATTCTATTACTCTTATATTTAGCACGAATATAATTTTATAAACCCCCTCCCTTTCACTCTTTAAAAATAAAATGATTAAACTAAATAAAATGTCATATTTGAATCTAGCATCACCCCCACAACTAAACCATGTACGTATAAATATTAAAAAAAAAAAAACACCTAATAATATAAAGTGGTTTCACCTCAACAAAACAAAGGTTGCTCCAAGTATTAATCTTTCAGAGCTAGAGAATTATTCATTTTTATTTACTGACAAATGTTGGTCAAGAAATAGGAAGCACAATATTTAATTGGATAAAACTTTTGTCGAGATGGAACAACTGACATATATTCATTTCATTTAAGTAAATAATATTATTTTCTAAACGGTATTAGAAGAATGTTTACCATTAAGAGGCCTAACTTTTAGACGGATAGAATGAGAACAAAGACATTAGATTTTAAGTAATAGCAAGAATAATTTACAGAATATTAAATTACACATTTAATTGACATTATGCGGATTACATTTTAGAAGACATTAAAAATAGGATTTACATTACTGGGTCACTGGAATTTTAAAAGAATAAATTAGGTGGTTAGAAATAACAAATCGGAACATATTATCTAATTTATTGTTAGACTTTGTGGAAGTCTGGATCCCACAATGAAATCTGAATTTCCGCACAGGCATAGATAGCTATGTATTTGAATAAGAGAGATCAACAGTTCAGCAGTTCATTTTGATGAGGTTTCTCCAGCTTATGGTATTTTGGTGATCATATTTACGACAGTGAGGAGACAGGCAGGTTAAAGCCATCTACTCTGCTATCATTCTTCTAAACATCTTTCTACTTATTTAAAATTTTTACCAATGTGGATTTGCCAGGCAATTACAGACAAAAACTATGACATGCTGACCTCTATTGTTCTCTTGGGCTATTTATACACATTTTGACTAATTTTGAAAAATTCCCTTTTTCATACACTCCAGGTTAAGTGGCTATGTTGGAATTCTGATTACCACAGTTATCAACCAAAAGTATATTTGGATTGTATTTTTGAGATCCACTCTCCTGATAAACCCAATGATTTAATTTTTTCAAGTCTATTTTTAACTAAATGTAGATTTGAAGAATTTATATTTCAAATATCTTTTCTATTTTAATTTGACTTTAATTAGAAAATCCATTAGCATTTTGTTAAGTAATTTTATTTTGTTTGACATTACTGAATGTTAGTAGAGTTTATTGTGAAAGCAAATATCCAGTATAAAATACTTAAAATATATCATATTAAAAATTTATATATTTTTATTTTTATTAAAGTTTCCATCTGTAATTATATATATCATATATATATATATATATATATATATATATATATATATATATATATATATATATATATATATATATATATATATATATATATATATATATCAGCCCCTCCAATATTTATAATAAAAACATTTTAATAGAAAATTAATACTTTAATCACTTATTTACTGGCCTAAAATTTAAATATATATAAAAATGGCAGACAAAAAGTTTTACAAACATCATAACACACATGGATCTGGTTTGATCCTAGTCTAGTAATCTAGAAAGATGTGAATCCATGGATCTGGTCTACAGATCTATTGCTTCAATATATATATATATATATATATATTATAGGGGACACTCAATCTATTCTGACACAGAGGGCGCCACCAGATCACTATGTATCTGGAAAATTTATTTACTGTGATCAGAATAGATGATGATGATGGTTTGCACCGACTAAACTCAGGGAAAAACAAGAGATCTTAAAATTGTTTAGACAATTGAGCAACAAAAGCACCAAGACAAACATCAGCCAAATGAAGTTTAAACCAATTTTAGAAATTTTATTAAGAGAAGACTTTAAAGAAAAGTTTCTAAGTTAACAAATAGGATTAGCTCTGGCGTGTACCCGGAAGACTAAACGCATTGCTCTGGCAGACCCACCAATCTTCTAATAACAAGTTATAAAGGGAGGAAGGAATTTCATTCAGCAGAGGATTCACCCAAACATTGGTTTTCCCATTCATATATTTAAACAATACTTTCTTGAAATAAATCAATGAAACCAGTGCCGACGAGCTTGTTGAGGTCCGAAAAATGTGTCAGGCCCACAAAAGTCATATGCCGTTAGAAGCTGCATCTATTATTATGTTTAAAATAAAGATGATTAATGTACCTCAAGAACAACCAAAAATATGATTTAAACTGAAGGGAAAACAAACAATTAAAACTGACAAATCCCCAAACAAACGATTGGTGAAAACTACTCTAAGAATCATAATTAAAGGTCTCAATAGGAGACAAGTAAATCATTAGAACACCAGTTATGTCTGCCCCAGCAATTAAAGAAAATGAATTACAAATCATTATAATTAAGAAATAAATTTATGACACAAGTTCTGAGTACATACTCTGATAAATTTAAAGCTACATGTAAATACAAAATAAATCTATCGGAGAGTGCACACGAGTATGAAAATATTAAAGTTTTAAATATCTTAGCAGCACAAAAGTCTCTCTCACCTGCAATTTACATATGAATAAATATTATCTTCCTGCTGGCAACTTATAAAATTACAAAGCAAAAACAATTCTAGTTTCCACTTTCAGGGACACAAGAAATGTAGAAACTAAATTCCCACCTGCGGAAGACTAGGAAAATCAAGTCGCCAGCCAAAAGATTTTGGTGGTTTGCAAAAGCTCAAACACAATATTTAAAATTAATTATGGGCTACTAAAATAATTACAGGTAAGCATTTAAAATATACACATCTGGTAAAGCATTTATAAAAAGTTTTATGCATAAAAATATAAAACTCACTTGTCACTCTCCAATAAATAAAAATTGAAAGCAAATTTGAAATCTTAAAACTATGATTCCAAGACACACTACAAAATACAAGAAAACACATCAAATATTAAATATGAGGCTAAATATTGCTTATGAATACAGATTTATAATTAGATTGAGTGTAGATTTAATTAAAAAAAATTTACCCTGGGAAGAATAAAAGAAAATTTTATCTTACTGGAAAGCGCAGTTCGCGTAGAGTGTGCACATTTATTTTAGTCCATTTTCAGGTCCTTTGACAGTGGCAATGTGGAGGCAGTGAAGACTTGTTTATTTTAGGTGTTTATGGCAGGATTGAAGGAGAGTTGGCAGGCAAGGGTCCATCTTTTGAGTTAAGTGAGCAAGACATCCTGATAATGGCAAAACTCAAAGCGGTAGATTTTGACATCTTGTACAGCAATAAAGTCTGTTAATAATTGTAAGTTTTTAGCAGCAATTAAATGTCTGAACTGCTACCCCAAACCATATAACTCTCAGAAGGTGATAATAAAAGTGTATATGGAATACTGAATCTCTCTTACTTTGAAACAGCTTGTTGGTCCAGAATAAAAGCAAAAACTATTGTGCCAAATTTTGCAGAGTCTTTTATACCTGGCTACATTTTCCACGAATACCTGTCCTATTGTTCAATTCTACACCTAAGGCAGGGCAAATATTAATCTCCAGCTCAATCTAATCTAATAATTCTACCCAGGGATTATTGAAACAAAAACAACAACACAAATCAAATCTCCGCTTTTAGAATAAGTTTACAATGGTCAAAATAAAAGCGACAGGAATGTAATTAGCTAGCCAACTTGTTTTTTAATCAAATTGATTTTAAAAAAAGTAAAAACAAGTGGTATAAGAAAACTATTTTTAAAAAAAATTTAAAAACATTAAAACGATCTATTTGAAATATAAACGAGTTGGTGTTTTAATACACATACTCTTTTTAAATAATAAAAAAAAAATTAACATTAGATAAGATTTAATAAAAATTAAGTTTTTAATTTTGGCAGTAAAACCCTTGAATCAATCCGATTCAATATATATATATATATATATATATATATTAACCTTGACTTGTGCATCTTCAATTCCAGATAATATATAATATGAAATTAAACGAGTTCTAGCTCAGTTAATAATTAATAAATAAAATATTCAGCATTAAAATTAAAATGTTTCACAAGCTCAAATTAAAAATAAGTATAAGGTTCAGTTTATAAAAATAAATTAAATAAATATTTAATATTTTCACGAGACTTGAAGTGAAAATACAGGTGACAAGATAGATTACATTGTGCCAATATCCCACAGGATACTACCTCAATGGCATAAGAACACTATCCCCCCTTTTATTACTATTTCAAATAACAAACTCATAGTATTCTTACGACTTTAATAACTTCTACTCACTAAGATTAAAGCTAATAATTAAATCTTAATCTTCTATTTAATAATCTAGCTCAATAAAATAATCTCAGCTTCATAAAGTTTATTCTAAGTTAATTTAAAAATATGATAGTAAAATATGAGAAGGGATTTTATGTCATAATCTACTACACTGAAACTAATAATAATAAATAATAATAATATTCTTCATTGATTAACTACTACTGGATATTTTTTCTTTTCATTATATTTTTATTACCATAATAAAATAATAAAATAATTTTATATAATCTTTTACCTTCATGTAATAATATAATAAATATGTGGTAGCATATGATAATCTGATAAACAAAGGATGTGTGGCAACTGATAGCATATAATTCAGTATACTATTGTGATAACTGATTTATGACCAATAAAACAATGTAAAATTATAATTATTTAATTAAAAGAATACCAATAAAATATTTAAATTCTTAAATATAACTCTCTATTTATCTTTTTGTGCAAAATTATATTTTTGTTTCAATTGTTATGAATATATCATGATTCCATGCAGTGAAGTGGAGAAATAAACAATCAAGACACAAAAATTTTGAAAAACAAATTTTAACAAAATTTATTAACAACAACAAATAAAATAAACAATTTATATACACTATTTACAATGGATATCCTTATTTTAATCTTACATTTTTATCTACTAAGTTATATAAAAATAGTTTATAGTTTAGTTATATCTTTATTTATACTTAAGACAAAATTAAAAAAATGTTACCATTTGGTTTCTCATTATGGTTAACTTATTATAAATACATTTACTTATTTTATTAGCAAAATATTTCATGCTTAATATTATTAAACTATCTTATTTTTAAAAAAAAAACATTCATAGGAAAACATTCTACAGAAAAAACAAAATTAACTTTATAATGAGTATGGATTTCTCAAAATATTAAAAAAATTTCATCTTGCAAACTCAAAGGTGTTACATAAAATATTCATTCAAAATTCAGTACTAGATTTTAGTGTTTTATCACACGATGTTTACTAATCATAATACATTCTTATTTAGCCTTACTTTAATATGATATAAGTGTAATAATCAATATATTCCTGTTATTCAATGAACAAAAATATACTATGCATACTGTTTATATAATTTACTTTGTACTATTGTATTTTGAAAATATGCAATACTTATTTTTCTTCAAAAAAAAATAAAGCATTCAAAAATAATCAACATTCTAAAGAAAATATCTTGTTTGGATACTCTATTTTAAAAAATTATATTTCATTTCCGAAAATAAATTCAAAATATATTCTATGATTCTTTCCTTTCCTTAGGATACTTTGGACCTTCAATTTCAAGTTATAAAATTCTATTCCTTCTAAGCAAATAAACCAATCTTATACAAAACAATAGCATAACCTAAGGTCTAAATTATTTATTATTTCTTTTCAAAATATCTTACTGAACGATGCAGTTATATGAAATAAAGATAGAGAAATAGATGTATAGGATTTAAGGAAGAAAGCTTGAGTATCACTCATAATATATGTCAAAAAATCATGGCACAGTGCAAAGAGGTATGACCTTTACCTGTCTAATAACATCTAATACATGAACGATGTTAAAGCTACTTCTTCAGCTTTATTTAAAACATCAAATATTTAAAGACATATAAAACACTGTCCAAATAAAATGTGTATCAGTCATAGGGCTTTGTTAACTATGCTGATAACCACATAAAGACTAAATATTATTTTTATTCCTTATCATATCCTATTTTTTTAAAAAAAATACATCATCTTGGTTTCCTGCTAACTATAGTACTTCTAAGCCACTATCTCAACATTATTTCTCAAGATTTTTCTACATCTTACATCGGTAAATAACTATCTGCATTTACAAAACAATAAATAAAATTCATTGATAGTTTAAAACAATTTCACTGTTCCATAAGAAAAGTTTGCTTACTTCATTATTCTATATGTTTAATCATATACAATCTACTTAGACAATATTTGAATATCCAATAACATGAAAGTTCTAAAAGAATCACATAATTATTTGTTATTATGTTGGATTATATCACTAATATATAAAAAAAAAATCATCGTATGCATATTTTCAAATCAATCCTATCTCATAATGTTTTTTTAAAATGTTGTATGAAAATGCGTTACATATAATTAAAACTTTTACACTTCATTCTTAGATTCATAGATGATCTAAAAAAAACAAAATATACATTATAAATTATTAATAGTTATTATTATTACCAAATAACTCTTTTTATCTGGTCATCATTTTTAGTAGGCTTCTTCCATCCACTGGATATAGAAAAACATTGCATACATAAACGAAAAGACACATCCATACATTTTATTTAAAAATATTCTTATCTAAATTATTAGATTATATTATAAATTTTATGTTATTAACAAATTAATGTTTTATGTTTTTGTAATCTTATAAATAGAAAAATTTACATTTAACTAAGTTAGTAAAATAAAAATTTAAAACTATAATTACGTCTTCACTTGACCATAGTTCATGATAAAATCCAAAAATGTTTATTATTTTCTCTAGAGTTTTAAAATGTTCTCCAAGCGCGTTAAAGTTTAAAAATAAAAATAATTATTAATCCATTTAGTAAAATGTATAGAAAATAATCCTGGGTCTTTACGGTTCGGAATGAAAATTATTAAACTGAAATATTAAAGAAATATTCCCACGAAGTTTATTCAATATTCTCTGGTGCATCACTCTGTTCAATTTAACTTAAGTTATCCGGTAAACTTTTTCACAATATTTGTATTTTCATGGATCCATCCTTTATTTATCTAATATATGTTCATATTTTTTTTATAGGTTTTATTTCTTAATAAGTTCTTTTTAATTCTTGTAAAATATATAATAAAAAAAAGTTTCCTTCAAAAAGGACTAAACATTCTATTTCTTTCATTATATTTTATGATAACTCATACAATATAAATATCTTATATTTTTAAAAAAAAAAACTCCTCAATAAGCTTATAAATAATGTGTCACAATTTTTTTTAGACGGCAAATAGTTTTCTGTTTAAGCTTCCAGCATAATGTCCGTATTGTTCTTTTATGAGTTAGAACAGTCCTCCGGTTAAGCATAAATAAAGTTACATTATAATTTAAACATATTTTATTTCGTAGTATATCCATTTTTCATTGCGAAGTTTAGGTCAAATTTGAGATAAAATAATCCTGGCAAGTAACTTTTAAAAATTAGAAAATCATTTTCACGAAGTTCCCAAATATATTATTTTTTTAAAACTCTCTTTTGCAAAATACTTCTAAAAATATCAATTAATTTTTTGCAAATAAAACTATAAGAAAGTATTAAAAAATGACTAAAATAAAATTTAAAAATACTATCTCTTTGATAGCTATAATTTACCTTTCTCTGGTTTCAATACATTATTAATCTCCTCTTATACCCCGTGCAATTCATATTTATAGTCTGTAAGAATACCTCATTTGATTGGTTGATTCTTACTTTTAGCTTGAGAACAAATTTACATATATTTTTAGTTTTACAGAATTATATTTGAAAATAAAAATTTATGACGTAATAACTCAAAATATTATTTAAAATATTACTTTCAGATTGATTATTACTTTATCAAAATTATTTAATCATTTAAAATAACTTTAGTAACCTATTACATTCTTAATATTCCATTTATCTAGTTTTATTTAAACAAAATATTTAATTTTTTTTTTATTAACTGTATTCATCCTTATTAGATCATTTAAGCATGTTATAGAATAGTTAACTTAATATTTATTACTATTTGCTTTTATGATAGGCAATAATTCTATCCAATTCTATAATATAACTTTTAAAATATTTTAAATTTTGTTACTTTAAATACAAACAAGCATGTGTGTGAAAGTATGAAGTATACAAGTCACATGATTAATAACTTTGACAGACGATTTTCAATCTATTTCTCTGCCTAGACTAATAAAATTGCTACACCTATTATATTTAATAATATAATTATAAAATTTGGAAGAACAATTTAGAAAATATAGAATTAAATACAATTCTCACCATCATAAAGTTTATTTTTAAAATATATTATATTAATTTTGACTATTAAATATGATTATAAATTTAAACACTGTATTTATTAACTTATCAGTTTTAAACTATTAAAATCGAATTTATTAAATATACTTTTAATATTTATAGCTGTGTTATTTAATATGGCCAGCTTTTACAAACATATGAAACAATATTTAAAGCCTTACATAACTATTTTTAAATGATTCGTTATAATTTTATATACTACGTATTTTCTTTAGCTTCAAATTGTACTTTAAATTATAATTGATAAACTATAATTAACATAATAAAATAATATATTCTAAAATTTAAAATTTTTAGTAATTGACTGTTATGAACTATTACTGACCTATAGAAAAGGGCACAATATATATATATATATATATATATATATATATATGAAGTTTGCATTTCAGCTTAATGATTTTTCTACATTGGCTCCGCCATTCCTTAACAATCCATAGTTTTCTAAAATTACTTAAATCCATTGAATTCAATATGAGTAAAATAAATAAAATGTCCGTTAATTAAAAACAAAATTGTAATTATAATTGAAATAATAAATTTAACAGTTTACAAACTATTACAAACAATTCTTAAATCCACAGAAGTACTTTTGGTTAATTTCTTAAATCTGCCTCAACTGCCATTAAATTCAAAAAACATAACAGAAGCAAAAGTAATCATCTCATATCCCAAGAATTCCAAACATTAACATTAACAGCTTGTCCATTACTCTTATTCATTTTATTTCTATTTTTTTAAAATAGCCTCTATAATTTCTTTTTTATTATGGTTTCTCTCTTTATGAAGAATCTTAACACTTTCATGATCAAACTTAAATTTATATTTACATGTCCTTTCATTATCCAAGAAAATTCAAGCAGTCATTAACTCATTATTATTTTTACTTTTCACACACTTGTATAACAATTCATGCCCCTTTAATCCTTTCTCAATACTACACCTCAATTTATCTATATATGAAAACATATATTCACAAAAAATTGATACACAATATTATGTTTTTGTTTGACATGTATGACACATATGACACTTTTAGAATCATCCATAACTTATTAATGTTATTTGTAACACAAAATAAAACATTAAGCACATCATTATATATATATATTGTGCCCTTTTTTATAGGTCAGTAATAGTTCATAACAGTCAATTACTAAAAAAATTTAAATTTAGAATATGTTCTTTTAATATGGTAATTGTATTAAGACAATTATATCTTTAAAGTACAATTTAAAGCTAAAGAGAATATGTAGTATATAAAATCATTTAAAAATAGTTAAGTAAAGTTTAAAATATTGTTTCTTGTAAAAGCTGGCCATATTAAATAACACAGCTATAAATATTAAAAGTATATTTAATAAATTCGATTTTAATAGTTTAAAACTGATAATTTAATAAATGCTATGTTTAAATTTATAATCATATTAGTCAAGATTAATATAGTATATTTTAAAAATAAACTTTATGATGGTGAGAATTGTATTTAATTCTATATTTTCTAAATTGTTCTTCCAAATTTTTTATAATTATTTTATATAATATAATAAATGTAGCAATTTTATAAATCTAGGCAGAGAAATAGATTAAAAATCGTCTGTCAAAGTTATTAATCACGTGACTTGTATATTACATACATTCTCACACACGCTTGTTTGAATTAATAATAAAGTTTAAAATATTTTGAAATTGCAGTATAGAATTGGATGGAATTGTTGCCTATCATAAAAGTAAATAGTATTAAACATTAAGTAAACTATCATATAACATGCTTAAATGATGTAATAAAGATGAATACATTCATAATATAAAAATTAAATATTTTATTTAAATAAAAATAGATAAATTGAATATTAAGAAATGGAATAAGTTATTAAATGTTATTTTAAAAGTTATTTTAAATGTTTAAATACTTTTAATAAAATAATAATTTATTCAAAAGTAATATTTTAAATAATATTTTAAGTTCATTACGTCATAATTTCTAATTTTGAAATTTAATTCTACTATAAACTAAAAATATGTAAATTTGTTCTCAAGTTAAAGTAAGAATTAACCAATAGGAATAGGTATTCTTATAGTCTATAAGTTACTAAGATATCGAGGGAGATTAATAATGCATTGAAACCAGAGAAAGGTAAATTATAACTATCAAAAAGATAGTATATATTTTAAAATTTTTATTTTAGTCAATTTTTTTTTTTGTACTTTCTTATCGTTTATTTTTGCAAAAACTAATTGATAATTTTAAAGAAATATTTTGCAAAAGGAAAGTTTAGAAAAAAATTATATATTTAGAAACTTCATGGAGATGATTTTCTAATTTTTAAAGTACTTACCAGTCGTATTTTATCTAAAAGTTTAACCTAAACTTCACAATAAAAATGGATATACTACGAAATAAAATGGATATAAGTTGTAATGCTGAAAAAATGTTTGGAATATTTATTGATACAGCTTTATTAATATTTCACTGAAGAACTGTTTTGGTACATAAAAAACCACAGCTCAGACATCATACGGAGTCTAATGAAAAAATTGGAGACGCATTATTATTTATAAGCCTATCCAAGATTTATTTTTTAAATAGTAATAAGACAATTGTATATTGCATGAATTATTTTATATAATATTATATCAAAAGGAGTAAAATGTTATATCCTTTCTGAAGGTAACATTTTTTTTAATTTTTTTTTTAAAGTGATATATAAAAATACCAAACGAAAGTTTAAATGTATTAAGAAGGAAACTTATATAAAAAAGTGAACATACAGTTGAATAAAAGATGGATCCATAAAAATACAAATAGTACTTAAAAGTTTATCAGATAACTAAAGCTAAATTAGATGGAATATGCATGGATACGCCTGAGAAAATAAAAGAAGCTTCACGGGATTAATTAATATTATGATTTAATAATTATCGTCCTAAATACTAAAACCAAATATTATTTTCTATAAATTTTACTAAATGGATTAATAATTATTTTTATTTTAAACTTTAACGTGCTTGGAGGAGAACATTTTTAAAAACTCTAGAGAAAATAATAAACATTTTGGACTTATCAGGAACTATTGTCAAGAAAATATGTAAATATAGTTTTGATTCCTTTTATTTTGTTAACCTAGTTTAAATCTAAATTTTATATAAGATTAGGAAAAACATAAAAACATAAATTTATTAATATTAAAATTTTATAATATAACAATCTAATAATTTAGCTAAAAATATTTTAATATAAAGTGTATGGGTGTGAATTTTTTTTTATACCTGCAATGCTCAAGTGGATAAAGGAAGCCTACTGAACACGATGGCTAGATAAAGGTTATTGGTAATAATAATAACTATTGATAATTTATAATGTATATTTTTTTTGTTTTCTTTAGATCATCCATAAATTGGAAGAATGAAGTGTAAAAGTTTTTTACTTATATGTACCGCATTTTTATACAACATTTAAAAAAAAAACAGTATGAGATAGTATTGATTTGAAAATATGCATACGACAATTTTTTGATTTTTTGATATAATCCAACATAAAATATAATTATGTGATTCTTTTAAAATTTTCATGTTATTGGATATTCAAATATTGTCTAAGTAGATTGTATATAATTAAACATACAGAGCAATGAAGTAAGCAACTTTTCTTATGGAATCGTAAGATTGTTTAACTATTAATGAATTTTATTTATTGTTTTGTAAATGCAGATAGTTATTTATTGATGTAAGCTGTGGAAAATCTTGAGAAATAATGTTGAGATAGTGGCTTGGAAGTACATAGTGAACAGGAAACCAAGGTGATGTTTTAAGAAATAGGATGTTATAAGGAATGGAAATAATATTTAGTCTTTATGTGAATATCTTCATAGTTAACAAAGCCCTATGACTGATACACATTTTATTTGGACAGTGTTTATATTTCTTTAAATATTTGATGTTCTAATAAAGCTGAAGAAATAGCTTTAACATCGTCCCTGTACTAGAAGATATTAAGCAGGTAAATGTCATACCTCTTCACACTGTACCATGATTTTGAGATATGTTAAGAGTAATACTCTAGCTTTCTTCCTTAAATCCTATGCATCTGTTTTCACTATCTTTATTTCATGTAACTGCATCATTCAGTAAGATATGTTTAAGAGAAATGATAAATAATTTAGAACTAAGGTTATGCTATTGTTTTTGTATAAGATTAGTTTATTTGCTTATAAGGAGCAGAATATTATAACTTAAAATTGAAGATCCAAAGTATCCTAAGGAAAGAAAAGAATCATCAAATATATTTTGAATTTTATTTCGGAAATGAAATATAATTTTTTTTTTTTAAAATAAAGTATCTAAACAAAGATATTTTCTTTAAAGTGATAATAATTTTAAATGCTTTAGTATTATTTTTTTTAAGAGAAAAATAAGTATTGCATATTTTTAAAATACAATAGTACAAAGTAAATTATGTAAACAATATGCATAGTATATTTTTTTGTTTATTGCTTAACAGAAATATATTGATGATTACACTTATATCATACTAAAGTAAGGCTTAATTAAGAATATATTATGATTAGTAAACATTGTGTGATAAATACTAAAATCTAGTACCGAATTTTGGATAATATTTTGTGTAACATTTTTGACTTTGCAAGATGACTTTTTTTTTTAATATTTTGAGAAGTCCATACTCATTATAAAATTTTGTTTTCTATCGAATGTTTTTCTAAGTATGAATTTTTTTAAAATAAGATAGTTTAATAATATTAAGGATAAAGTGCTGTTGCTAATAAAGTAGATAAACATATTTGTAATAAGTTAACCATAATGAGAACCAAATAGTGACATTTTTTAAAAAAATTTTGTCCTAAATCTAAATAAAGATATAATTGAAATATAAATTATTATTTTTTATAACCCGGTAGATCAAACTGTATAGTAAAAAAGTTAAGGATATCCACTGTAAATAGTGTAAATAAATTGTTTATTTATTTGTTGTTAGTAATAAACTTTGTTAAATTTTGTTATTTCAAAAATTTTGTGTCCGAGTTATTTATTTCTCCACATCGCTGCATGAAATCACAATATATGCATAATAATCGAAACAAATATATAATTTTGCACAAAAAGATAAATAGAGAATTATTTAAGAATTTAAATATTTTATTGGTATTCATTATAATTAAATAATCATAATCTTACATTATTTTATTGGTCATAAATCAGTTATCACAATATTATATTAAATTATATGCTATCAGTTGCCACATATATTTTGTTTGTCAGATTATTAAATGCTACAGCGTATTTATTATATCATTACATGAAGATATAAGATCATATTATATTATTTCATTATTTTATTATGGTAATAAAATTATAGTAAAAAGAAAAAATATACAAAATTAGTTAAACAATGAAGAATATTATTACTGTTATTTATTATTATTATTAGTTTCAGTGTAGTAGATTATGACATAAAATCCCTTTTCATATTTTACTACCGTATTTTTATTAACGTGGAATAAACTTTATGAACCTCAGATTATTTTATTGAGCTAGATTATTAAATAGAAGATTAAGATTTAATTATTAGCTTAATCTTATTGAGTAGAAGTTATTAAAGTCGTAAGAATACTATGAGTTTATTATTTGAAATAGTAATAAAAGGGGGGATAGTGTTCTTATGCCATTGAGGTAGTATCCTGTAGGATATTGGCTCAATGTAATCTATCTTGTCACATGTATTTTCACTTCAAGTCTCATGAAAATATTAAATATTTATTTAATTTATTTTTATAAACTGAACCTTATTCGTATTTTAAATTTGAGCTAGTGAAATATTTTAATTTTAATGCTGAATATTTTAGTTACTAATTATTAACTGAGATAGAACCCGTTTTATTTTATATCATATATTATCTGGAAGTGAGGATGCACGAGATATAGGGTAGAATATATATATATATATATTCTTAAAAAAATTCACTAGAGCATATATATATATATTCTTAAAAAAATTCACTTGAGCAATTGAAATATATGGAATAGATTTCCATTTTTTATTACCCATTATCAACTCATTTACATCATTATAACTCTTTTTAAATTGACAAATTATTGTTAATTTACTAATAAGTTTTTAAGTATTGTTAATTTATTTAATCTCATAACTAACTTCAAGCAATTTCTTGGCAAATGCTCAATATTTTTTTAAATTCATTACACTGGTAATGCCATATTTTTTAATTACAAAACAAAAAGATCTAAAACTTGTCATCTTATGCATAACTGATACTTTTGATTTACAATTTTGCAATACTTTGATTATTAATTTATACATTAACGTACTACTATCTCTTGTAATAAATAAAGTGAAATACTTAATACTTTGTCCTGTTGTATTTCAATAGACAATTTCAAACCATTCATATTATTTTACTCCTCCACAAAAAAATCATATTATTGGTACTTCTCCAAACAAAAATATCATCCACATATCTTTTGTAAATTTTAATATCTTTAAAAGTACACATATCTAAAATACTATTATTATATGTAGACAAAACAAAATCTCAAACTTGTGCAATAACTAACGAACAATAGGCCAACATTTGGACATTTTACAATATCCATTTTTAAAAGAAGGAACAATGTTATCCTCAAAATGTTTTAAAAAATCAGTAATACATTTATCACATATTTACAAACACCTTTACTTTTTAATGCATGTTCAGTTATATTTATGGAATTCACTTTGTCAATAGAAACATGCATTTCTGTTACATCCAATGAAGCAATTACATCACCCTCTTCAGTAACTATAGTTTAATTGTATCTAAAAAAAATCAAAGATAAAGCAATAGTGTTTTCACCAAACGTTAAAATCTCTTGTAACAGCTTACCAAAATATTTAGTAGTCTGATGTATAAATGAACCTCCAAGGTCAAGGAACTTTGTGTTTAGGGGTCTCTTATTCTAACACTGCTGCAAACCATGTAGAGTGATTTTTTAACTTATAATGAAAATATGTGACTGCTAAGAACACAACTATTAGCAGTTATATAAGTGATTTAAATAATACATTTATTTTAAGATGTTTTTTCTGAGGCAAACTCCCCAAATATTTCAAATTTTATTTAATTTTATTTTGATATTTTTATTAAACTAATATTTTGTTATCATTAATTTTGACCGTAATTTTAATACTGTGTTATTATTTGAAAAGAAAAGTATGTCATTTTTATTTTATTTTTTATCTTATCTATAAAAAACATCGGAATCAATTATTTTGACCGGATTCTTACTTGCGATGATATCCTCGGGGACAACCAGACTCTGGTCAAATATTGGATTCTATTTTTTCTTTGTTGCTGAAATCAATTTATCTACATTACCATGGATGATCTGCTATTTTAATACATATATGTAGAGAGAGGGAACTGAAAATGAATGTTCTTTTCTAGTTTATAAAAAAAGATCTTTGTGTAATTTAATGATTATTCTGTTTTCTTTAAAGTTCGCCAACAGAGACTATTTTCTTAAAGATTCTAAAAGGATGAGATGTTGGAAGTCACAGGTGGCGAGAACTGTTTGTGTAAATTGTAGTCAGGAAGCAGAGATTCTATAAAGTGAAATTGTGACTAGCATTTGAAATCTAAATCAAACACATTTTTATAATAATACTTATAAAATTATAATGCATAATGCTTTTTGTATGCATAAATATAGTTATCTACCAAGGCGTTCATTTATGCATAATTTATCTATCTGTTTTCCGAGTATATCAATTTTTACGAATATATATACATTCTGAAACTTTTGTATTTTTCCCCGTGATTTATTATACCTGCCACCATCCACCCACTCCTAATTTCAGTTATCCGGGATCAAAAAAAAAAAAAGAAAATACAATACTACAGTTTGACACAAAAGTATCATTAATAATAGTTTCTTATCATTTATAAGATTAACGATTATCATATACGTAGCTCGGATATAAAATAATCCCAGTTAAAGACTATGTTTATTATTAATATCATCATCAACATTATCGATTTGTAGAGTATTGGAATCTTTTATTATTGATCATTATGGCATTGTAGGGACGTGTATATTTAGGAAATCTCCTGACAGATATCTCTCAATTTGATCTTATTCTAAACTCTAAATGTATCTTGAGATACAATGAATGGGTCGTCTATTTTCACACAAAAAGTATTGATAAATCTTTTATGGAATGTCTAAATATTACAAATAACGCAATAGCATCTTCCACTCATTTGAAGTATCTCCATAAATTATTACCAAAAGTGTGCTTTTCATTTAATGCCTTTTAATATCAAATACCTACTAAATGAACATATTAACATCTGTATATGTAATCTTTATCTGCAGATATAGTTTTGTGATGTTGATTTATTTCTACATGTGACCTAAATTGGTTTATTTTGCATTGCATCATGATGGGTGAAAACTGATGTCTGTTCACTTAAGATCTTTTAATATCAAATACTTACTAAATAGACACATTAACATCTTATATGGAAGAGGTATAAGCAAAATACAGGTTGAATATGTAATATTTAAATGCATGTATAACATCTATACTAAACTTAATGCATTTATAAGGTTTGAACTCAAATATTCAAGCTTCCAACAGCTATTTAGTCCATTTTGTAGAACAAATTCATATGAAAAACATAAATGATCTCCAATGTATATATTTTATGCTGAATGAGCATCCATCAATTGATTCAGATCACAATTTACAACACATATATACAAACCTTGCTCAGTTTACATTAAGATAGCAAATCTTCAAGCTTTAATGGACATGCATTAATCATCAACATTCTCCAACTCATCAATCATCCATATTATTGAAAATCTAAACATGGATTACTCAAAGCTTTTGTCATACCAATACCTATGTTGATTTTAAGTCAATCTGTTCTCTCCCACATAGGACCTTAATTTGTCCATTTAATTATATGGAAGAAGTATGGACAGAATACAGGCTGAATATGTAATATTTAAATGCATATACATCATCTATGCTACACTTAATGTAATTACAAATGGCTTGAATTTAGACTTTCAAGTTCCCTACAGTTATCCAATCCATTTTATACAGCTAATACACATGACCAAATAATGTGAAAAAGTTATATAATCTGCAGTATATGTATTTTGTGGTGAATCAACACTCATCACATGGGCCTGATCACCATCTCCAACACATATATACAATCAGTGGTTAGTTTATATTTATATAGTAAATTTTCTAACTTTAATGGACAAGCTTCAATCTCCTGCACTCTCCAACTCTTCAGTCATCCACATCATTAAAAAATTAAAAACTTTGGGAATTGTATCCACAGAGATTTTTAATGATATGGATGACTGAAGAGTTGGAAAGTGCAGGAGATTGAAGCTTGCCCATTAAAGTTTGATGATTTGCTATCATAATATAATCTGAACACTCATTGGGCACATGTATTGGAGATAATGATCTGTACCAAGTGAAGAGTTCTAGTTCAGCATGAAATATGTATATTGGAGATTATTTATCTTTATCTCATGAATATGTACATGTGTAACAGTTGTATAATATGGATTGGATAGCTGTAGAAAGCTTGTGTTCAAATCTCTTATAATTATATTATATTCAGTACAGACAATGCAAATGTATTTAAATGCTACACATTCAGCCTATATTCTGAACATTCCTCTTTTGTGTAATTAAATGGACATATTAATGTGTTATGAGTGAGGGGACATATTGACTTAAGGTCAACATGGCTATGACAAAAATATTGGCATCAACAAGGGTTCTGAGTACTCTATCCTCAAATTTTCAATCATATAGATGGCTGAAAAATTGGAGAGTGAAGAAGATTGTAGCTTGTCCATTGAAGTTTGAATATTTCCTATCTTAATATAAACTAGTCACTGATTGTATATAAGTGTTGATTTGGACCAATTGATACATGCCAGATGAGCATTGAATATGTATGTATATTGTAGATCCTTTACCTTTTTCACATATATGGTGTCATGTCTATCAATTGCACAAGATGGATTGGATAGCTGTAGGCAGCTTGAAAGTCCAAGTTCAAATTCTTTATATTTACATTAATGTACAGTTATTCGCTTATAATTTGCCCATTTCTCTTTGCATAATAAAATGTTATATATTAAGGTGTTATCTGAGAGTGAACATATTGTTTTAAGTTCAACATCAGTATGTAAATATTGACATTAACAAAGGCCTTGGGTATTCCAACTTGGATTTTCAATGATATGAATGGATGAAGAGTTGGGGAATGCAGAAGATTGAAGCTTATCCATTAAAATTTGAAGATTTTCTATCATAATATAACCTGAGCATTCATTGTATATACATGTTGGATATTATGATCTGGAAAAACTGGTAGATGCTGATTCAGCATGAAAGATGTATATTGGAGATCATTTATATTTTTGCCATGTTTGTGATCATGTGTATCAGTTGTACAAGATGGCTTGAATAAGTGTCAGGAGCTTGAAACTCTGAATTCAAGTCTCTTATAATTACATTAAATTTTGTATAGGCAATGTACACATATATAAATATTATATTAATAACCCCACAGAAAAACACAAAATAGATGGATTAATAAAAAAAATAATCTAACAATTTATCAACAATAAACATATAAAATTGTTGCTTATAAACATGCAACTATTATAATTTATTAAAGATAATAATAATAAGATATATTTTAACCTTAATGCCTTAGAATACATATACTGATAGAGTCTTATCAAGTGAAAAGTTAAAAAAAAGTTAATAAAATTGAAAACCATGATTTTCTGGAAATATAACTTATTTCTCTATTTATGAATGAGTTCTCATTAGTTCCTCCAAAGATGTTAGTTATTCCACTGGTGCACTGGTGATGGTAAATATAGTATATAGTTGCATAGGTGTCTGTAGTTCTGGTAGAGTTTTGTGTCATGCTGCACTTCTTTCCTAATGGCACGATTAATGCAGGCAATGGCTGGTTTTATAAAACTCCAGCATTTGTCTCTGGATGTGATTGTGATTCCAGATTGTTTGGCTAGGGTCACTTAGGTTTGTGTAGCCACACATACTAGATGGTCTTCTGTTAGATAAAATCATCATATTTGCTGTTAAAAAAATATTGAAAAATACTGTAAAACAGTTAGGAAAATATGGATATCAAAAAACTAATTACAAGCTTGATTCTTTAAATTCAATAATTAAATTGTTCAGTCACACACATTAAAGTCATATTTAATGGAAATTCAAGCTCTTAAGTTATATAAAATTTATAACAAAATTTCAGGCAGCTGACTTGGATTAATATTTATAGTGGACATTTCAGGCACCCACATTGACTTCTATTTATAACAAAATTAATCTTAAACAGGCAAAACTTTCCTTACTGATATTTGTGGTTTAAAATGAATCTTCATAATATGCATTTATATTTAAACAAAATTGAATTAACATTTCTAAACTAATAATAAATATTTTATGCATTAATGGATATTATTATTCCAAACAGAAAGTTAAATATGATTAATAATATTACTTGCTATCCATACCAACATAATGCAAGTCACATTTCCAAACAACTGAAATCCTCCACAGTTGCAAAAAGCAAATGCATCTTCTGTGGATATTTTATTAGTAGTGGGATGATTTCTGGGATGCCACCTAACCAAAACTGACTAGAATATTCTCAAAAGAAGGATTTAAAATTTTTCTCATGCTTGATTTTACCTGGCTAGCACAAAAAATACAAAACTGACTTAAATCAGATTATCATAGCAAGTATATTTATAATGCATATATACAATTGACTTTAAATTTACTTAATACTTTCATATAGTAATTAAAATGTTGTATGGTGAAGTATGGAGAGAGAACTAAGCCAAATTAACAAATTATAATAGCATGTTTATTTACATACACAGAACAAAGTAAAATGTTAACATAATATTCAAATAAAAATAAAGTAAATTAAATATGGTCTTTTTTAAGGATTAGTCCATTTTTAAAATGAAGGTAACCAACCTAATTGCTTTAAGTTACAAAGTTTAAAAAAAAAACAGTTTGTCTTGACCCTAAATTTGGTTTTCTATATTTATGTAAGTTTTTTGTTGTAGATTTGTTTCTGGAGTGATCACCCCTATTCTCATTGAAGGTAATGGAGTTCATTGGTGATGTCTTTAGCTTCTGTTGCCAGCTGTTTGCTACTCTAGTCCAGGTTGGCACATACCTTGATATTGTTCACATTATCATCTACATTTACAGGCATAAATCTGAGCAATGGTAGACAAAGGTCTTTTACATGTCAGGCACCAGATGTTGAAAAGACTGGGTGATAAAACCCAAATCAACAGCCCTCTGTGGCTCAGCATTGCACAGAAATGTTAAGCCTGTGAATATGGCTTAACATTTCTGAATGATGACTGGGAAACTTTTATAGCAAATAGGCAGTAGAATGAATGATTAATAGCACACAACTGAGTTCACTGACAACCAGACTCAGGCAAAATGTTATAGACTTCTTATTGCAAAATGTGTCAGAAAAATAATCATAAAACAATACGAAATCTGCACTTTTTATACCTTTTCATCCATTGTTTAACTATATATATATCATCATTATCAACCATTATCAATTCACTGCAGGATGAAGGTATCTCCAAGTTTAATCCATCTTTTCTGATCTTTAGCTTCTCTTCTCCACATCACCCCTGCACACTTTCTTATTTCATCCATCCATCTCACATGTGGTCTCTTTCTGGGTCTTTTAAAATCTCTTGGAATCTAGTTTAAATTTCAATTGTCCATCTATTATCATCTCTTCTAGCAATATGTCCAGCCCAACTCCACTTCAATCTTTTAATTTTTTCAATGAGGTCAGTAACACTGTTTGTTCTCTTACCCATACATTGTGTTTTCGATCTCTTTTTGTTACTCCTAACATACATCTCTCCATATTTCTTTGAGTGGTCAGAAGTCTCTGTATTGCCCTTCTATTGAGTGTCCAAGTCTCAGATCTATAAGTAAGAGCTGGTAAAACACATTTGTTAAAAACCTTCCCTTTCAAACACATAGGCATATTTCCTTTTAGTATCAAGTTATTTCTACCAAAAGCACTCCAAACAAGTTTAATTCTGTGATTAATTTCCTCCATTATGTTTCCATCTGTATTAATAATCTGACCAAGGTATTTGTAACTGTTAACTTCTTCTAATTCATCATAATCAATCTTTATTTTCATATTTTGAGCAAATCGATTAAACATTTCTTTAGTCTTTTTAACATTTATCTTTAGTCCTACTTTCCTACTTTCATCTGATAACTCCTGCATATATTATTAATTAATTATCCAAATTTTTTTAATTAGTTATCTCCTCCTCTAGATTTTCAATTACTATTTGATCAAACTTATTATCTAATCAGTTGGAAATACTAATTTCTAATAAAACCCAATTCATTTTGATCAGATAATTTTCACAAATTAGAGATCTTTAATTACACTTCCAATTACCGAGTTTCAATTATTGTTTATACAACAAAATTTTTTCAAAAGTAACTTTATAGATACTTTTACCTAGTTACATTTATCATTTATTTCTTTGTTTTTATAATCTATCAGAATTTTTTGTTGTTTTTCTTTGTTAACAGATCAGATAAGTGTTCTTTTAAATATTAAATAAATAAAAAATGCCCACATTTTAATAGGCTTTACCCTCTGCCTTTTGATTTTATTCATAGAAAAATATATTTCTATTTCTGCCTAATAAACTGTCTCCTTTTTTCATTTTTAATTTTTTATCAAAATATATATCATTTTGTTTTTCTTTTTATTTTATTTTTAAATCAGTCTATATATATATATATTGTGAGTGTTCAAATATATATATATATATATATATATATGATATTTCAATAATAAAACTAGCATTAAAAATATACATAAAATATATTTTATTAAACTTATAGATTGCAAAAAATATAAAAGTTGAAAAATAAAATATTAATTAAAATAATGCTTATTATATTTGTAAAAAACGTATCTTAATTTATCCATTATTTACTTATTTCCAATAAATTCTAACTAATGATCAAAATATACAAGAAAAATTCCCAAAAAATATTAAATTTATCTACTAACAAAAATATATATTATTTGAATTAATATGTAAGCAATACACTTAAAATGTTAAAATTTAATTATAATGAACTTTATTGTATATATTTTCCTCAGGATGAAAAAAAAATTAAATAGTATATTTGGGAAAATTATAGAACTAGAACCATTAGTATTATAGATAAAAATAATTTAAGAATAAATATGGAGTCAAATTTAATTATGCTTTTTAATAGAATTATATCTTTTGATATTTTTATAGACAAATGTTTTGTAACATATTTAGTGCAAACTTATATATGAATTGAAAATTGAGACATTTGATAGATCTTCGCTAGAATTGTTATTTGATAAAGCAATTCAGTAATAATTTTCATATAACCTAATTTTTACCTTATCTTGCCTTTATCTAGAGCATATCAATTTTACAATTAAGGTGCAGGAGACAATATAGCTTTTAGTATCTGGAGGTTATAATTATTCAAACTTAAAATTTGCATTATATAATATTGTTATTAGCATATTCTTATAAAGAATTTATATCAAACTTAGGTATGGTTTTCACAAGAAATTTCATTTACATTATAAATCCCATCTCATAATCCCTCTTAAAAGTTTGCAGTTGATTACTTTTATTATAATGTGTGAGGATAAAAAAATAATAGAGGATATGTCAGGATAAAATATAATGGAAGCTAACAATTATGTAAGGCTTTGAAATCATTCAGAAATAAAAATGAATTATAAAAGAATTAAAATACTATATTATAATAAAATTAAAAAAACAGATTAACAAATCAGCTTGTGATATATATGAACATATTTGTGTTTTATAATTAGTTTTTCTAATGATTTTAAAATTCATCTATAGTTTATTTTTGGTTTTTTCTTGTGAATCATATATATATATATATGCCCTTTTTGGCTATATAGGATAAATTATAAATAAATTTAAATGTTAAATACATTAAGAATAATGTTAAAATTAGATAAAATATAACTACAGAAAATATTTTAGTGATGTTTTAAAAAGTATGTTTACTAGAAATAGTGAAACATTCACAAATGATCTATTTTTGACTTCAAATTTAATAAAATAATAATCTAGAAATATGTATCTATCTCATTATATTATATAAAATTGAATAGTAGATTTGATAAGAAATTATTATATAAAACAAGTTTATCAATCAGGGTGAAGAAATTGATGCAAAGATCTTTTAAATTGAAAAATAATAGTAAATATATAAAAGTTAAAACTAATAAAATATATTTTGTAAGTATTACCTCCAAATCAGGTGAATAATTTATCCAATAGTCACTCAGAACTTATAAAAAAATATATCCAATACATACATCTTTTTTGAACTTTGAGAAAGAGTAATAGATATTCACAACACACTAATTGTGATCAAACTAAACACTATATATTATTTAAAACTTGCCAATTATATTATTGATATACTTTTTATTTGATAAATTGACCACCTGTAGCATATATCAGTACATATATGAAACGACTGAGTACTTGATCTCTGATTTGACTAAATAAAATAAATATATATTTTTAAACTGCTTTCTATGAATTTTTTATGTTGAAACTCTCCTACCAATAAAAAATATTTTATAAACTATGTGGTATGGGGCGCTTTTGCAAAAATATCTTTCATTTTGCACCTAGTTTATTAAATACACTAATTATAAATTTATTAAACGCACATTGATTACATAAGTAATATTTACCGAGGTTGTAACCTCGAGCATATGCGTGTAAAATGTGATGGTAGGGACGTCTACAGGAGTTTAACCACAAGCTTATGCACTTGTTGATTTTAATGTTTCCAAAATGAAGTTTTTCACACTTCTAAAATTTAGACATATTAAATACCTATAATATTAGGGTGTTTCTTTTTAATATTATGGTTTTAACAAAAATGAACTTCATATAAGGAATTCAAGCTATAAATTATTATTTGTATTCTTATTTAATCCCCATTAAATATGTGTATTTGGTATTTCTATCATTTAAATAATCATATCCACATCTGTTCGAAATCACTAAGCTGGCATATTAAACCTTATATTATAATTACAGCTTCATTAACGCATACAAAAAAAACACATATTGATAATTACAATTTTTATTGATAAAGAGAGAAAACAATTTATTTCATAAAATAAGACTGTGTGCACTTGGAAATGCCAACCATCCTGTCTTCTGCAATGAGAGGGAGTATTTTAGTTCAGTAATTTTTGAGCAAACATACTAGATGAAATTTTTTCAATAAAGAGTGCATATTAATTTGTATCATTTTCATTCACAATTAATTTCAAAAACTGCTTATACTCTTTTTTGTTTAACTTCACTTATATAATCAACATGGTCAAACTAATAAACAAGTGTCAAAAACTATTAATTAATAAATACTTGACACTAGTACCCATCCACAAATGTGGTACACAAACTTATCCATCTTATAAATTGTTGCTTATCTTGTTTATATCTTTTGTTAACCATGCTATCACAATATCAACATATTTATTTTAAATTATTCTTCTAACTTAACCTTCTGTCTAATGATGTATTATTAGACATTCAGTTGTTGTATTGGCATTACAATTCAATTTCTTACTGTATATTTTGAAATTATAATGGAAATTTCTATGTATTTGCCTAGATAAGATTTAGCTATGATGTAATAAATTAAACAACCAATTAAAACTGAGGATTTCAAAATAAACTCTTACTATTTTATTACTGTATTTTTGTGTGACTTCTCTTTATATATTAATTGAAAGCAGTGACACTGCAAGTTACATGTGAGGCATTATTACACTTTTCAATTTCCAGTTGTAATTGGTTATTTGTTTAATTAAATCACATCTGAATTTTATGTTGATAAATAGATGAAAATTATTATCTTTTATTATTAATATTATAATGAATGATGATTATACATTGGGCTATAAGGCAGATTCTATAAAAAAATATTTATTGAAAGAAATAGAATGGCATTGGATAAATATGTCAATATATGTAGTTCAAAAAATTAATAAACAAAAAAAAGATAAAACAAATAGATTATTAAATAAATAATGGGAAGAATGTGAACTCAAGGGGATATATTTGGGAAAATTTGAAATCATCATTTAATTCAGTAAACTATAATAACAAAGCAACTTAAAACCACAGTGCTTTGCAGATGGAACAATATTTATAATGAATACTCTCCTTTCTAAATACAAGATAAAGTTTTTTTCAAAGATAGAATGAATCCACTCTATCCTTCATCACCCAAGCTATACTTATGGGCCAATCTGAAGCATGTGGAACTGAGAGCATGAAGATTTTAATTATCACTTTAAATTACTTATATGATTTTAGTTAATGACATTTGCAAAATTTCTTTATAAATATCATTCCATCTGTAAAGTGCATGTGCCATGGTTTAAGCTACATTGTCATTATAATTTATAAAAAAACATCACACTATATAAATAAAATTATTTGCATATATTTAAAACAAATAAAGTAAAAATATATTAATATATAAGCATAACTTTTTTAATTGAAAGAAAGTAACTACCTCCCACAGATGTATGTAATGTCATATAACTCACAGGGAATTAGTTACTTTTGTTTCAATTAAAATAAATCCTTGCAATGTAGGTGCAAAGATAGTTTAAATTAAAAGTCAACCTTTGTGAATGGGGGAGGGGGGTGTAATGGCTAGCTTTTCCAAATACCAATAGCCTTATTTTATAAAAATGAAGTTAGTTAAAATATTTATATACCAAATATCTGATATGAGGCATGAATGTCAAATATGAAAGATAGCTGAGATTCAATGATACTAGTAAATATTAAAGCAAAAAAACACAAGACAAAGAGATATGAGAAGCTTCAGTGATTAATAGTAAGTATGAGAACATCAATAAAATGATGGTAAACATGTTTATAGATTTAAAAGATCAAATTGCAAATATGTTAAATGGAATACATTTCTATTAAAAGTGAAATTAATTAAAATCAGATAGAAAGCAGACTAGATAACACATCCACTGAAATAAAAATATAGCCAATGCCAAGGAATAAATTATGAAAAGGATCAAGAATGGGTTTAAGCATATAAAATATAATGTAAATAAAATCACCCTTTAAGTATAAAAGAGTAAGAAAAAGAGGAACCAAAATCAATAATATCAACCAGTATATTCAGGAAACCTGAAAGATTCTAAAGAAGAAAAAATCAAGGGATGATAACAAAAGTGTCATGCAAATTGATTAGCTTTATACAATATTTAGAGAGAAATCAAATCAAAGAATGAAGTAGAAAAGGGATGCAAGAATAAATAGTGGATGGCATTCAGAAATTGAAGATAAATCAGATGTAAAATGAAAAATCTAATAGCCTAAATATAGCCTTTTCTAAAGAAGATATGCAAGTAACATTCAGCTCGAGTGAACATTCAGCTCGAGTGAAAAGGAGAAAATGCAAATCTTGATTGTCATACATAGATATATATATATGGTTGGCATAATTAATCAATTTTTAAAGATAAATATTTGCAAAATAAAATCGTTTGCAAGATATATTTTAATGATTCTTGAAGTGTCTGGGGAAAAAATACATTAAAACTTATTTTTAGTATAGTTGAGCATTTGAAGACGATTATTTTTTTCTAGATAAGTTGATGAGGTTTTAATAAAACACTTCAGCTGCATACCTTTTTTTAGTTTACATCATAAAGTATTTATTTATTTATACAGCGCTATGTTGATAAATTGTAAATGTAAATTAGCGATCAGGCTAATACACATTTGCTTTAAAGATAACTATATGTAAATAATACTAACATTCTCAAACACAAGATAAAGTCTTTAGAAAAGGTAGAATGAATCCTAACTTTTCGACCCAAACATTTAAGTATGGGAAAATCTTAAGTGTTTGGATATGAGAGTGTGAAAATATTAAATAATCACTTTAAATTATTTTAATACGCTTGGATGAATGACGCTTGCGAAATTATTTAAAATTTACTATACGTCATTCTTGATTGAAATTAAACATATATATAATTAAGTATTTATTTATACAGCACTATGTTGATAAATTGTAAATGTAAATTAGCGATCAGGCTAATGCTGTAAATTAATACACTGTACAGGCTTACACACACCTGCACATATACAATGTAATATATAAGGGATTCAAACTTACACTTTCACATGACCCTCATCTCTCCATGCCATCTCATATTGGAGACCTACCTGGTTTCAAACATGTTCGATTTAATGTTAATTTCAGACCAAATTCGTATTACCTCATTATGTACTCATTTTATTAAGATATAATAATTTGAATGTCTTCTATCCGAATATATATATATATATATATATATGAAAAACAAAAAATACAAGTTAAAAACTTGCATACGCTTGTATTTATGACAATAGATGGCATTATATCAAAAATACCTTCAAGCGTTTGTTTACATAAACGTCAGAGTGAGTATTTCACTATCTCTAACTTAATTTCCACCTTCATATCATGATTTCAAGCTATTTGTTATTGTCAGTGAAGGACAGGATTAAGAAACTAGATCTAAAACACAAACTCTGAGCGTTTAAGAAACAGTTTCTATTCAGCTTGCGAGCGTGAATCTTTTAGACACGTAATGTCTTCAAACTCAGCATCGCATGAAAGATAGCTACATAGGTCTGATATCAGCTCAGCATCACCACATAGTAGAAGTCTCTGCAATATATATCATTGCTAGAAAGACCTCAAAGGTACATTTATTAAAAACACAAGTTAAAAACTTGCATACGCTTGTATTTATGACAATAGATGGCGTTATACCAAAAACACCTTCAAGTGTTTGTTTACATAGACGTCAGTGCGAGTATTTCACTATCTCTAACTTAATTTCCACCTTCATATCATGATGTAAAGCTATTTACTATCATCAGTGAAGGACAGGATTAAGAAACTAGATCTAAAACACAAACTCTGAGTGTTTAAGAAACAGTTTCTATTCAGCTTGCGAGCGTGAATCTTTTAGACATGTAATGTCTTCAAACTCAGCATTGCATGCCAGATAGCTACATGGGTCTGTTATCAGTTCAGCATCACTACATAGTAGAAGTCTTTGCAATATATATCATTGCAAGAAAGACCTCAAAGGTACATTTATGAAAAACAAAAAACACAAGTGAAAAACTTGCATACGCTTGTATTTATGACAATAGATGGTGTTATACCAAAATAACCTTCAAGTGTTTGTTTACATAAACATCAGAGTGAGTATTTCACTATCTCTTAACTTTATTTCCACCTTCATATCATGATTTCAAGCTATTTGCTATCTTCGGTGAAGGACAGGTTTAAGAAACAGTTTCTATTCAGCTTGTGAGCATGAATTTTTTAGACACGTAATGTCTTCAAACTCAGCATCGCATGCCAGATAGCTACATGGTCTAATATCAGTTCAGCATCACCACATAGTAGAAGTCTCTGCAATATATATCATTGCAAGAAAGACCTCAAAGGTACATTTATGAAAAACAAAAAACACAAGTTAGAGATAGTGAAATACTCCCTCTGACGTTTATGTAAACAAACGCTTGAAGGTGTTTTTGGTATAATGCCATCTATTGTCATAAATACAAGCATATGCAAATTTTTAACTTGTGTTTTTTGTTTTTCATAAATGTACCTTTGAGGTCTTTCTTGCAATGATATATATTGCAGATACTTCTACTATGTGGTGATGCTGAACTGATATCAGACCCATGTAGCTATCTGGCATGCGATGCTGAGTTTGAAGACATTACGTGTCTAGAAGATTCATGCTCGCAAGCTGAATAGAAACTGTTTCTTAATCCTGTCCTTCACTGACGATAGCAAATAGCTTGAAATCATGATATGAAGGTGGAAATTAAGTTAGAGATAGTGAAATACTCGCTCTGATGTTTATGTAAACAAACGCTTGAAGGTGTTTTTGGTATAACACCATCTAGTGTCATAAATACAAGCGTATGCAAGTTTTTAACTTGTGGATTTTTGTTTTTCATAAATGTACCTTTGAGGTCTTTCTTGCAATGATATATATTGCAGAGACTTCTACTATGTGGTGATGCTGAACTGATATCAGACCCATGTAGCTATCTGGCATGCGATGCTGAGTTTGAAGACATTACGTGTCTAAAAGATTCACCCTCACAAGCTGAATAGAAACTGTTTCTTAATCCTGTCCTTCACTAACGATAGAAAATAGCTTGAAATCATGATATGAAGGTGGAAATTAAGTTAGAGATAGTGAAATACTCACTCTGACATTTATGTAAACAAACGCTTGAAGGTGTTTTTGGTATAACGCCATCTATTGTCATATATATATATCGTTTAATTATTGTACATAATTAATTAAACACGTATATATGTATTAATCATTATTTTTATTAAAATTAATATTACATAGTGCTAGAAGTGATAGTAATAGATGATCACTAAATTTTAAACTGTATTCCAATACACTGTAAAAGACCTAGAAAAAACTCACGTGTGATGGATGGATAAAATAAGTGTGCTTGAAGTAATGTGGAGAAGAGGATAAAGATCGGAGAAGTTGGATTGAACGTGGAAAGACTCCCCCCCCCTGCAATGGATTAAGATAATGGCTGAAAATGACTATAATAATGTGTGTAATTTATTCAATATATATGTAACATAAGTATAAATGTATGTGGAAAATCTTAGCTAATGAAATAGAAATAAATGTGTTTAGAGGCGAAAGAAATGTACGACATACCACGACATTATATATATTTCAATTCACAATTAGGAGCTCCTTCAGTGGGCTTAGTAACATTAAATTATTCTACTCTCCATATATATATATATATATGTGTGTGTGTGTGCATGCTTGAGACATGTAAATATCTGATGACGACTGATAATGTTTTGAAATTTTAACTTTTAATGAGTTTTTCTCAATGGATCAGAATTGTTTGTTGTTATGATTGACAATATGTCACAAATACTAATAAAAATTGTTTACAAACTGTTTTGTGTTCTAAAAGTTTGTTTAAATGAGTGTGACAGTTAAAGTTAAAAATATATATAACTCATATTTTTCTAAAAAAAGAGTAATATAAGTGCATGATTGTCAGAATCTTTTTTCATTAAATGTTTGACAATCATATAAAAAGAAAAAAAATCCTACTATTCAGCAAAAGTAATTGAATTTTTTTATAAGAAATTAAAACAATTCTCAAAACTTTTTTTATGTAGTTTTACATATAATCTATTAGTATATGCCACAGGGCATATTTCTTTAAAAAATATTCATATATTTTTGACATAAAAGTTTCATTTATACAATATATTCTAAAGGCCTATTTATTCTTGTTTTAATTTTAACGAATGGTGCTTTTGATAGTATAAAATAGTCTTCATTCTGCAATGTTATAAATATTAGATCTCTAATAATGTACTTATATAATGCTTGATTATGTATGTAAATAGAGAAGAGAATAAATCTCCAGTCATGTGCTTTTTATGCCTTATCGGTTTATCGTTTTAAATTCTTTTCAACTGCATGTTCATTATGACAATAACTGATAAAGTGGAGTCCAGAAATCAAAGCCTATATTTTATTTTTTCTAAAGTTCAAACATTTTACGAACTTCTGATCAATATATCATTATTTTCCCTTATATGATTTGATGCAATGTTGGAATGGCTGTCTCTGAAGCTCAAGATCATGGAAAATGGCTAACCTTTTGTCACTTTCGGTTATTGAACTTCATATGAACTTTCGAGCAAAAACCATTAGATTATTTTAATAATTATCTACTACAATATTTATATTTTTATTCATTTTTTTCTAACGAAAAGCTGGAATTTTATGTATTAATTCCATTAGATGCTATAAATTTTGCTGTATTATAGATGGACTCATAAGCTATTGGTTCATCTGCAGTCTGTATCAAAGCTCATCCTACACTTCCTGTGCTTCAAATGCATACGACCTTCCGAGCAACTAAGTATTTGATTATTTTATATTCATTACATAATCACTTAATTTTATCAAAAATAAACCAATTTCACATTCATCATTAGTGCTTTAATTCAAGTACGCTGTAAGTCTACATTTGTTAATATCCACTTTTCCTATCTATAAAAACTATCCAAGAAATATTATATTTTTTAGTATTTATAATCTTTATTTTTAAATGTATATATATATATTCACCCAAAATATTTCCAATTTTCTCAATTCATATACTGAAGTTTGCTGAAACCAGCCATAGTTGGCATTAATAATGCCATAAAGAAATAAATGGGCAGTGTTTTAAGAACTACCTAAACCTATTGATATAATATATGTCACAGATGCTCTCCTATTTTCTCTCTAACATCACCATTACCTAAGAGAATAACTATTTTTAGGATGAATTAATGAAGACACGGGAAATATATTAAAAGTATGATAGTTGCAAAAAGCCATGGTTTGTGACTGTTTAAATATTTCATGTGGTAAGGTCATGTTAATATAGATATTATAAGAACATAATATTTTTTATATGTAACAATAAGGGTGAGTATATATACAGCAGTTTATTTATTCATTATTAATAAATTGATACATTTATTATTAATCCATTTTAGTTTGACTTCGTAACACAATCTAAATATTAAACTTTTAACTTCCAATATATGAGTTAATATCCACAAACCAGAGAAATCATGCAACCCACTGAGAGACATGTATGGATAGCAGTTATAACTTGTTAATTATGAATTGATTAATAAGTTTTACAAAATTAAATTTTCTAGTTGAAAGATTTGGTGCATGATAATTTTATTTTTCATTTTATTGAAAGTGAAAAACAAATAAAATATCATCATCATCATCATCATCATCATCAAATATTTGATTTGAATCATTTTATTTATATTTTATTAATCATTCAACTTTTACCATATTTAATTTTATTTGAATCAAAACTTACCATGCATATTAGTATATCTTTGGATTTTGGTTCAAAACTATGTACCATGTCAAATTATACCATCATATTATATAATATTTGAGGTTAAGCCTCATATCACTATACAATAAGCATAAGGATAAGACTATAATAAAGAATAAAGCAAATCATATACAGTGTGACATTGCTTTTATGAGTTTGTATTTACAAATATGTAATATAGTGAGTTTACCAATTGCTCAAACAAGTTCTTAATTGATAAGTGGGTAAGAAAAAATATTTAAAATCTTTATCTGAAACATTTCTATCCCCAGTCCAATTCGTTTCAAGCTTTGGCTCATCTCAGTATCAACTCAAAACCCAGTACTTATTTAAAATGTAACATTTAAGTACAAACTCTGAAATTTTCAGTCGTGAAAATGTCTTTAACTCCAGCTATCTAATTTAAAAAGCTATATGGGTCTGAACCAAATTCAGATTTATCATATTGTAATAGCCTTAGCATTTCCAAGCCCTTAAATATAAAATTATAATAATCAATAGAGCAAATCTTATATAGAATGATATTGATTTTATGAACTTGTATTTACAAATATGTAATATGTAATTTTCATGTCCAAAAATTTCAGAGTTTCTAATTAAATGTTACACATTAAATAAGGGCTGAGCTTTGAGATGACATTTTAGATCTAGTGTCTGAGTATTCTAGTTCCTCATTGAAAGGTGCCAAAAGCTTAAAACAAATTGGTCTGGGGATGGGAATGTTCGAGCTAAAAGATTTTAAATATTTTCTCTTACCACACTTATCAATTAAAAGCTTGTTCAAGCTATCGTTACACTCTGTATATTATAGAAATTATTATTGTTATAATTTAAAAAGTAGATATCAATTATAGTATAATATAGTGTATAAAACACATTTTCACTGGACTCAACATTATTTTGCGTGACTGCACAATGATGTTATGGAAATACACTGCAATATTATTAGCATGCTAAATATATAATATATTATGTTTCATGTTGTGTCAGATTTTGAAATAAACAACAATATATGTAATACATAATAACTATATATTTATTATTAATTGTAAATCTTATTAAATTTAACTTATAAAATTGTTTTAAAACATGAAAATTTATGACTAATATATTTGACAAATTTTATTTGTTTTTGTTTTTTGATATCTCAAATGATTCCTTTAATTTTGGTAAAATATAAAGGTTCATAACCATGGATCTGGGACAAATGCCTCACCTGCCAATGTTATGGCTGTATTAGTTTTACTTATATTTACCAATAAGGATCACTATATTTTATCAAGTATGTGCATTGTTAAAATATCAGAAATTTTAAATTAATACAATTCCTCTAATCTGAGATAATCTGTTTATGTAACATTTACTTTAAAATTTTGTGAACTTCATAATGTTTAAATAAAATGAGTATTATAAGTTCTAATCATTTTTTAGCCAGTTCTGCATATAATGAGAAGCTTTTTTAAAAAAAAATCAGGGTGTTAACTAGCATTATTTTATGTTATTATGTGACTATGACATAAATTTTAATTAAATAAGAACTTGTCTTTATACAGGATACAAAAATATTGCATTCCAAACCTTAATGTTGTCAAGTATGGTAATCTGATGGTCAGCTTTTGCTCATTATTCAATGTCTATGATTTCTGACCACCCTAAATAAAATCCATACATTAAATGTAATAATGGTTGTTTTCCTACTACAATATTTTTGAATGATAGTAGATTGTAGAATTTTAATAGAATATAAAGTTGATAAAATATAAACATTATTTTTGATGATAATTAAAAAATGGATTTTATCATTGTACACCTCAGCTCAATTCTATCATATTGTAAACCTTCTAACAGCTAGACCACCATCTCTTATTTTACATTTTTTAAGGATATATACTAATTTCCTTGCAATAAAATATCAATCAAATATGTATATCCATATTTCTAATATATATGACAATCATATTCTCAATTTCATACAGTTTTTTTGTATTCATATTATTTCATAGAAGAATAGCATTTATTGTATGCTTAATTTTTATCATCAATAGAGAAAATAATATCAAAATAACTCATATGAAGTCTCACCACAACTGGAGATAAACTCTGACTATGGAAAGTATTGAAATTTTCTTATTTTATTCAATAACTTACAAATCTTATCTTTATCAATTATTATTATTATTATTATTATTATTATTATTATTATTATTATTATTATTATTATTATTATTATTATTATTATTATTATTATTATTATTATTATTATTATTATTATTATTATTATTATTATTATTATTATTATTATTATTATTATTATTATTATAATCATCATTATCATTATCATCCTTCTTCTTCTTCTTCTTCTTCTTCTTCTTCTTCTTCTTCTTCTTCTTCTTATTATTATTATTATTATTATTATTATTATTATTATTATTATTATTATTATTATTATTATTATTATTATTATTATTATTATTATTATTATTATTATTATTATTATTATTATTATTATTATTATTATTATTATTATTATTATTATTATTATTATTATTATTATTATTATTATTATTATTATTATTATTATTATTATACTCTTATGGTTAATTATAGACCAATTGCCATTATTTCTGGTTTTTTTTTTTTAAATTATTGGAAATCATTGTTAAGGATCAAATGTTGTCATTTCTGTTTAAAAATAAAATTTTATCTGACTATCAATATGGTTATCTTCCTAGTAGAAGTACATTAGATACTTTAAAACATCATGTTTGTTATTTAACATCTTCATTAGATCATGAAATTAAAACATTGGCTATTTATTTTGATTTATCTAAGGCATTTGATTCTGTTAATCATAATATTTTGATTAAGCATTGTTACTTGTGTGTTTTTCATGGTTCTATTGGTAGTTGGTTGGAGAGTTACTTAAAAGATAGAAAACGGTTTACTAATATTTATGGTTATGTCAGTGATGTAGTCTTGATTAATTGTGGAGTTCTGCAAGGTTCAGTACTTGGTCCTCTATTGTTTTTAATTTATATTAATGATTTATTTTTACTGAAATTATATTCTAAGAATTTTTTTTGGCTGATGATATTGCTTTATCCTGTAATGCTGTTTCTTATAGTCTTCTTGAAAAAATAGTGAATGAGATTTAGGACTCAGTTGATAAATGGCTGGCATATAATTTGTTGTTGATCAATTTAGATAAAACAAAAGCTATTATTTTTTCTTATAAGCATACTTTTTCGTCTCTTAAGAATAAAATTTGCTGTAATAATAATTTGCATTTTAATAATATATGTACTTATAAGAATATTCCTTTGGTAGATAATTATTGTTATTTGGGAATATATATTGATCCCAGATTGTCCTGAACAAATCATATTACCTATCTTTGTCAACAGTTATGTAATTTGAACTATATGTTTTATTACTTAGTTAAATTTCTTCCTAGGTCAGCTCTCATTTTTATTTACATTGCTTGTTATCAGAGTATTTTATTTTATAATATCATTATTTGGTGTAATGCTTCTTTATATATTTTATGTTCTTTGTATGTTTTACAAAATTATACTTTGCGCATTATCTTTGGTAGATGTCATTCCTTTTTTGATTAATATATTTATATTGATTTTGGTTTATTTGATGTAATCACTTATATCAATATAGAGTTATTTGTAATATTTTTATGCAATTTTTTTCTGAATTCTAGAGTTTATGTTCTTAATACTCATCTTTCTAATAAATTTCAATTGCCTTTAGCAATTTTGTTAAGGAATCTAGTAGAAGACATTATATCTATTCTGGATCAAAGTTATTTTGTAAGCTTATATATGTGTGTTAAATTTATTTGAATAATATTTCTTGTGTATCTTTCAAAAAGTATTTATGTCAATAGTTGTGTAGCAAGTATTAATTTTGGCATTTATTTTATTTATTTATTTTCATAATGGTTCTTTTTTATTTTGAGTTTTTGCTTGTATTTTTATTTTATTTTTATTTAATTTGTTGTTTATACATGGGAATTCTACACACATTTTTCTTGTTTGGAGAATTTAAATAATTGTTATGTACTTTGTTTTATTTCATAGAATAAATTAAATTGAATCGATTGGAATTATTATTATTATTATTATTATTATTATTATTATTATTATTATTATTATTATTATTATTATTATTATTATTATTATTATTATTATTATTATTATTATTATTATTATTATTATTATTATTATTATTATTATTATTATTATTATTATTATTATTATTATTATTATTATTATTATTATTATTATTATTATTATTATTATTATTATTATTATTATTAGTAGTAGTAGTAGTAGTAGTAGTAGTAGTAGTAGTAGTAGTAGTAGTAGTGGTGGTAGTTGTAGTAGTACTAGTAGTAGTAGTTGTAGTAATAGTGGCAGGAGAAATAATTATATTACTTATAGATAAGTTTGGCCATAATTATATAAAAAATATGTGAATTACAAATATATCCACATATAGAGCATGACTATACACTATTATTTCATATGAAATTTGCAATGTTGTATTTTAACTTCTTTTACAGGAAATTATTATTTTTGAAATGCTTTAACACCATATCTATCTATAATACAACTCCCCAAAGAAGTATATTCTCCAATCACATCATCCTATTGAAAATAACCATATACAAAACAATCTGCATAACACAAATATATACAACATATAGAACCTAACGGCACATTATTCTGTTAATTTGATATATTATTATGCTATATTTCAACTTATTTAACAGAACACTGTTATTTTTGAATTATTTCAGTCCCATTTTTAATTATAGCCCTCCAATGTATTTTGGTCTCTGCCATGTCTTCATAATAAAAATAACCAACATTATACATCCTTAGACTCTTTTCAATTATCTTTACCATGTAGATGGGTTCTATCTCTCCCAGAAAAATCATGTTCAACTTCCCCACCAGCCATCAGTTTTTGAAAACATGTACTATTCATTTGAATTATATATTCAATCTCACAGTGGTGTGAATTTGTAACAACATTCTGTAGTAATACATTCAGAAGTTAAAAACCATTTTGATTGGTTTCATGATCACACTATTGTATTTTTAAATGTTACAGCTCATTTCTTAAAATACGAATTTTCTAATGGTTTTAAGTATGTTGGTAGAAAGTCTAATTTTCAAACAAAAAAGGAAAATAACAGCTCTACATACTTCTAATTTAATATCAGCAGTTATTTCTCTATGATTACCCTATTTTTTAATAATAATAAATCACCAACTACCAGTTTAACTAGTGCAATAATATATACAATTCTCTATTCTAAATTTTCTATTCTAACACTTTTTAATATATATTTAAGTAATCGGTGAGTAGCAGCTGCATATCAAATCTATTTTCTTAAATACTATGTATAGAGACTTTATATGAATCTGGTTATCACTTATTTCTAAGTTTATAATAGATGTCACTATAATCAAAAGTCTATTCAAGTCATCCATTGGTGTAAAGATTCTACCAATGATGTGGCAATTATTGCTACTCACATGTAAATAGCGTCCACATTGTAGTTTTAATTACATTAAAATAGGCGTGTGAATTTATTATATAATAATCCTATATATTTAGCAAATTATTTAAATAATATGATTTTGCTATATATTTTCTAAATAAAGTTGATTTTTACTTTAAGTATTAAATATCAAAAAGTGAAACTAATTTTATTAATGTTAGATTTTTTTTCTTTAAAGCAATTTTTTTTTCCAAATGCATCCTTGTCTCACATAATTCGCCTAGAATTTTACGTTTTTTTTTTTTTTCGTTGTTGTTGTTCTTAATAATTTTTAGTTTAATGGAAAAAGAAAAATCAACTGTTGAAGTCTCTTTCAAAAAATGTAAATAATTAATCAAAATAATTACTTACACATTTGTTATTTATAAATCAAAACCATCTCAAATGCCTGTAACAAGCTTGTTAAACGTTCTTTTAACAACTATGTTTAAAAATTTAACATCTTTCCAATTAAAATAGAATAATAAAAAACATATTTAATTTTAATTACTTAAAAAACATCAAACACCAATTTTTGACATAATTTTTATTATTTAATTAATAAACAGTTTATTTTCAGTTAAGTTTAATTTTTGGCGATTTAACTTTCAAACTTATTGTATTGCATTAATTAAAACATCTGTCTTCAATTTCACACACATACGGTTATATAAAATAGAAATACCTTATATGTATTGTAAGTCTTACATATTTCAAAACTATACATATGTATAAGTTTATATACACGTAGTGTTTAAAAGTAACCATGTTATTCGACTTCCTTTCAATTTCAGTACGATATTTCTATTTCACTGTTATAAAACATAGAAAAAAATATAGATAAATCAGTAAAACAGTGTGCAAATTGTATACTGCAGGGAAAAAACTTTACCCAGTATCCATTGATAAATTATTAGTGAAGGTAAAGGCGATATCAACAGTAGACCTACAAATTGAAAGGCGATAAAGTATTTAAACATATTTTTAATGCCTGTATGCTTGTTTAATCTTTAATTTCAGTCAATTTTGATTAAGCATTATTTCTATCTACAATCAAACAAATTCATTATTACATATACATTTGTCTAAATTTATTTTACATACAAGTAGTGATTCATTTTTTATTTGTTTAGCAATGTATACATTGATGCTGTAAGGTCTTGATTGTTTCATATAAGTGGCAAGAGAGATTGTAGTTTTGTATATATGAAATAATATTTTATGCCATAAATTTATAATGTATTAATTTTATGATATAAGCACAATTAGTGTGATGATCTTTAAAAATTCTTAGGAGTAAAATGTTAATCCATCTGAGAATATAATTAGCATGTAGATACAAAAATATCAGGTTTAGCAGTGCTGTATTAATTTTAAGTTAGATGTTTATGTATAGTATGTAAGTCTATAGAGTCAATATAATTCTGAAGTTCTGTAAGCAAACATCAAATCTTCCATGGTTATCAATATTTTGAGTTATTCAAAATTAACAATCTATTAGATAATATCTAGATGTGACTTACATCAAGATAATTAATTTATCAGAGATTGAATTAAGCAGTCCAAGGATGAGCTATAAATAGCTTAAAAAGCAACATGTAAAAGCTAAAGTAATATCTACCTGTATTGTGTGACAAAAATATATATCTATGTGTTTGAAAAGGAAGTGTTTTTTTTTTTTTATAAATGTGTTTTACCAGTTTTTACTTATGGATCTTAAACACTTAATAGAAGAGAAATACAGAGACTTCAGATCACTCAAAGAAGTATGGAGATTATGTTTGGATTAACAGGAATAAATTAAAATTGTAATATATGGGTAAGAGAGGAAACTGACATTTCTGGCATCATTGAAAGAATTAAAAGACTGAAGTGGAGGTGGGCTGGATGTATTTCTAGAAGAGATGATAATAGATGGAAAATTGGAATCTTAAACTGGATTTCAAGAGATTGTAAAAGACCCAGAAATAGACCATATGTGAGGTAGATGAATGAAATAAAGTGTGCAGGTGTAATGTGAATAAGAGAGGCTAGAGATCAGAGAAAATGGTATGAGTTTGGAGAGACTTTCAACTGCAGTGGATTGATAATGATTGACAATGATAATGATGATGATGATTATATGACAAATATAACTAAGTTATAAATACATTCATGTTTTTAAAGAAAAAAAAATAATATGCGTGTGTAATTGCTGCCTGAATTTGATATTTTAGGAATACATCAAGATGCCAAAAATATAACCACCTTGCACCTTTCTAACAATAGACAGCAGTCAATATAATAATCTGAAAATTTGTATTACTCAACCATATCCAGTTGTCAAAATCATTAATTTTATTTAAAATGTAATTAACATTAATACTATTATGAAAAATAAAATTATTATCAATGACTGATACATCCAATGTTGTAAATGTAGCAAGTAGTTGATGTTATTTTTTTTACAATGGTATGTTTTGATACCATATTTATATATAAGTGCCTTAATTCAAACTTATAACAACGTTAATTTAAATTATTCTTTACATATAAATCATGATAAACAGAGCAGCCAAAAATTCAAAAAATATTAATCACAACAAACAATTTACCAAGTGCTTTTGGCACAGTATACCAGAATCATGGTGACATAAAAACATTAATCACTACAAACAATTTGCCAAACACTTTCATTAAAGTATGTCACTATAATTCTGGTATACTGTACCAAAAGCACTTGGCAAATTGTTCATTGTGATTAATATTTTTTTGAATTTTTGGCTGCTCTGTTTATCACGAATTATATGTTAAGAATAACTTTCATTATCTGACAATTTTTTTTATATTATTTATTCAACATTAATTAATTTAAATATAATGAATAATAACGATATAAAAAATATGACTTTTAAATAAAGTTAATTCATATTCAGTGGTCAAATTGATAGATATGCATTGATTGTTCAGACTTATATCAAATAGAATGTCAAATACTTAATAATTTGCATACATAAAAAACATTTTTTTTTTCATGATAAAAATTACCAATCATATGACTTAAACAGATATATTAGAAAATTATATTTATTTCTCTTCACAGTAATAAGGATGTTTAATTAATGCTCACTAGATGACACTACAACAATCCATATCTCATATGGATGTCTAATTAATAACTTTCATCAGTTAAACGTTTAGACTACTGGCCCTTCCACAATATGCTGTCACATTTGACTCCTTTATACTACCAAGTCAATAATAGTAAACTCACAAGTTCCCGAATCAATCTGCTTATATATATATATATATATATATATATATATATATATATATATATATATATATATATATATATATATATACATACATGCAGCAAAAGCTTATGGTATCATCTTCATCATTTCTAACAATTATCAATTCAGTACAGGATGAAGTTATCTCCAAGTCCAATTCACCCTTTGTGTTCTTTAGCCTCTCTTCTCCACATCACAACAGTTCACTTTTTTATTTTATCCATCCACCTCATATTCGGTCTCTTTCTAAGTATTTTATATTTTTTAGAATCCAATTTAAGTTTTCAACTGCCCCTGCGTTGTCATGTTTTCTGGCAATATTTTCAGCCCAACTCCACTTCAGTCTCTTAATTCTGTCAATGATCTTAGTTACACCTGTTTGTTTTTTCACCCATATATTTCACTTTAGTCTCTTTTTGTTATTCCTAATATGCAACTATCCATACTTCTTTGAGTGATGTGAAGTCTCAGTATTTTTCTTTTGTTAGATGTGAAAATTATAGATTAGTAAGTAAGAACTGGTAAAATACATTTATTAAAAATCTTCCTTTTCACACAGGTAGGCTAATTTCCTTTTGATTTTAATTTTTTTTTCAAAAGCAATCCAGCCCAGTTTAATTCTATGATTAATTTTATCCATTGTGTTTCCATCTGTGAAATAAACTCTACAACATACAAAATATCAATATATAACTATAAATAATAGCAATAGTTGCTATGACTACAACCCTGAATAACATATAAAGTGAGAGTTTTAATCCCCTTATATGACTATTTTCAACTATGTATCTCATTTTGATTTAGTTGATTTTAATAGTAATGTCTCAACATGATTGTAAAAAAATTAACAATAATTTTATAGTATTCATAGCTATTATTATATATTTATTATAAATTTACATATGCTTTTATAAAACATATTAAACTTTAAATTTCGGTTTAAATAAAAATGAATGATAATATAAATTTTTATTTAAATTGAACAAAATTATTTCAGATATCTTTATAAAAATAATTAATTTTTGGTAGATTTATAATGAATATATAATGATTGGTTATATGTTTTCCTCCATTCTAAAATGCAGATTTATAAATATACTGGTAGACAAAGTATGTGGCATAGGAAGATACATGTTTAGTAAAGACAAAATGGTGGCATAAAATATTAGAGAAATATATGTTGTTATTTGATCCGAAGGCATAAGCTCTACAATTATTGTAATTATAGGGTATGTTGAAAATTATAGTTTGTAGACACTGATGATATAATTAAATGTTTATTTTTATTTTGGTTCATAGATGGGAGATATAATAAGTAGATGACATTGGCTATGAAGTTCAAATACTAGGTTGACATTGTAACATAAACTGTTTTATATTATATTAGTAAAATCAGAGAAAAAAGACTCTGCATGATTATTGCCCAGATCCTGGGATGTTATGGAAGTAACCTCCGGTATGAAGGGTTAATTTGGTCATGTGGAGCATGGACAAAGGATTAGACCTATCGCTGAACTATATGAGACATGCAAGCTTGGTCATTTATATCAACAGGATACTATTCCAGAAAACATACGCAAACGGAATCGCACAAAAATAGATGTAACTTACTTTGAAAAAGGGGGGATAGAGACTGTGATTTTTCAAAAATCGCATAAAAGCAAAGCACCAACGTAAAATTTCTTTAAAATTTGCGCAAATATATATATAAGGAAATAAAATATGACTAATAAAAAATTTCAAATTTGAAAAAAATTGATACAACACAAACTTTTTTAAACTATAATATTTAATTTTATTCGAAATAATATATTTTTATGCATAATTTACAGTACGGTATTTGACATTTTTATACACATTTTAATTATTATCATTACTTGCCGATAAACAGGTTTGTTTGCAAACTGGTAAAAAATCAGATTCTTCATGAGAGGAAATACAACTAGTGCCAACTTCACTCTCATGTTGTGTTAATGTTTTTCTGGTGACAATGTAATTAATCTCTGAGTTGATGATTTTATTAATTGTTTATGAAGCTCGCGATATCCAGACATACAAACATTTAGCTCTCATTGAAATTTAAGAGCACATTCATGATTAGTGTCATTAGTAAGAAAATAATTAAAAATAAACTCGTGGACACTAAATGATTACGTTCTTTTTTAAAAAGCAAAAACAGAATGTGATTTAAAATGCAAAATTAGCATGCACAATGTTTGAACAAATTTACATTATAATCTTGTAAAATTTAATGTGTGTATACATAAAATGTGGAAATCATGATTTTAATTTCATTATTGCATAAAATCTTACTATTATAGAGCACTGAAAATATTGAAATTACTAAGATGAAAGTCGAATTCCAATAATGTGCTATTACTTTCAATATGACATAAGTGCGCAAAATTTATTATTTAAAATAATAGCGCATTAATGGAGTTCGACTTCTGAAGAAACGTGAATCGTGTAACTTCAAAATCACATAAAAAGAGACCCATGTGTATATGAAGAAATGCAAAGAAAGTAAAAGAGAAGAATAAGAATATATACTTCTAATGTTGAACTATTTCTATCATCTAACATTAAATATTGAATGATTTTAAAAAATTCCTTCAAACTTTAATTTTCTAATTACATTCACATGATAGTAATAGCAAACAATGTATCTAAAGATATTATTCTCCTGACTGTTTCAGGAACATCTGTTTTGATCAATTCTAAAGAGATTAGAATACAGTAGATAGTATCATTTACGTAATGACTGTATCCATCAAAGATAAAGCCTATAATATACAAATGATAAATCAATAATTTTGAATTTGTAAATCTTAATTGTATTGACTACTTATTTGGGTGTCATTATAAATTATCTGTCAATCACTTTTTTCATTTCATGCCCATTTATATTTAGTCTTTCATGTGGCTGATATTTTTTCCTTTTTTCACTCTATTGCTAGCTTCCTCATAACTTTATTACTTCATTTTTTGATTAGGTATGTTAATGAATAATATACAAAGTCAGTAGTTTTTATGGTGCCAAATATTTGTGAAAAAGCATGGAACCAAATGGTTCAGGTACAGTAGGATTATAAGGTCTCTTAAAATGCAACTTATAAATAAAGACAACTACATAACCTTTTTTTATTATATTAATAAGCCAATAAGCTAATACACATGTGCTTTGTAGATGTCACTATATAAATGAATATTCCCACTTTTTCAAACACAAGATAAAGTCTTTAAGAAAATATAGAATGAATCCACCTATATTTTCGACCCAACCATCATCATCATCAACCATTATCAATCCACTGCAGGATGAAGGTCTCTCCAAGTTTAATCCATCTTCTCCAATCTTTAGCTTCTCTTTTCCACAACACCCCTGCACATAGATGGGCAAATCTGAAGTGTTTGAAATGAAGAGCGTGGAGTTATTAATTGATCACTTTAAATTACTTTTTTACTACGTAAATGAATGACGCCAATGAAATTTCTAAAATTTACAATACGTCATTCCTTTTTTTTTATAAATCATTGAGTCTTTAAAATATCACAACTAAATAATAAATGTTTCATAAACAAAACAAATAATAAGTCACTAATTATACATAACAGTATCACTACACTACATCTCAACTTTTTTCTTTTTGTAAAATAATGTAATGTGATTTAAGTTCATTGCTGTGAATTTATATCTAAATTTATAAATAAGCTGGCTGAAATGGATTTAAAATGCAAAAATTTAAAATTGGCAAGCTGTTCTCTGTCATAATACTTAAGCATAAATAATCATCATTATATAGGGAGAGTGAAAATAAGTATTTTCCATTTAAAAAAAAAACATGGGCTAAAATGTATTATAAAATTTCTATTACACTGTCACTAGGCTTATATTAATTTTATTGACTGTTTAAATTTTCATCTCTAGAATGGAGAGAAGAGAAGCAAATGGCTGAATATAAGCTGAAAGGCTTCTGGAATGTATGTAGATATGTGTCATTTTTTTTGCATTTTTGAATATTAAATATATTTTTATTATTATTGTTGTTTTTGCGTAATTGATTCTCTGTTTGATTTTTTTAGAACTGTAATGTTTAGAACATATATCTGTTTATGAGTCTTTCATCAGTTCTGTACAAAATGTTTACCAAGATGATTACAATTCATCCTTAACAAACCTTGGATTCGAATAAACCAAAAGAATGCATTGCATTTTGTTCTAGTATAGTGAATCACATTCCAGTTTTAAAATACATTATAGAAATGATCAATGAATCTGAAGTATCATCATACTTGGAAAATTGTAAATTATAAAAAAACAAAAAAAACATTTAATCCAATAAGCATTATTGCAATGATTTTATTACATAATAACAATAAGAAGATTTGCAGCGAAAAAACAATAACAGAGTGATTCCATATCTCAAAACCTTTTTATGACATTTTTAGAAAAAAAAAATATTGCGTGGAATAAAAGGAGAAGTTAAAAGAATAAAAGTGAATAGAGTTAACTTAAGTCACCACTAGATCTTACAGATAATGTGGTCATGTGTGCATATAATTTCACAAATCTTCAGGAAATGTGAGTATTATCATATTAAAGTAAAAAAATAGGACTAAAGACACTAAAAATGACTAAAGTGACGTTGAGTATTTTTTTACAAAAATTATAATCATGAATTAGAAGAATTAAATCACTATAAATATTTTAGCAGATTGTTAATACAGATGGATGCATTACATATAAAATCAATAATAGAATTAAATGAGAATGGTGTGCTTCTGGAAGAACAATTTAGTATTAAAAGAAAATATGTCTATGTGTTTGAAAAGATAAATTTTTAATATGTTTTATTTGTTCTTATTTATGGATATAAGATGTGGGCATTGAAAGGAATGGAGATACAAAGTCTTTAGTCTAATCGATGAAATATGGATATATGTATGCTGAGAGTAACAAAAAAAATAAAAATGTCTGGGTGAAGGAACAAACATATCACTAAGATTATTGCAAGTATTAAGAGACTTAAATGAAGTTTGACTGAAGATAATAATAGATGAACTGTTGAAATTTTAAATTGGGTTCCAAAAGTTTATAAAAGATCTAGAAAAAGTTTGCATGTGAGATAAATGAATAAAAAATTGGTCATGTGATGTGAAACAGAGAGCTTACAGTGATTTAAACTTGGAGAAACTTATTTTGCAAAAGACTGAAAATAATGAAAGTAGCTACATATATCTAAAGTTGGATATAAAATTAAAAAAAGTTCCATGTTCAATTTAATGTTGAGGCCAAACAAATAATATAATTAGATTGTACAATTATTGAGTAGCATGCCAATATTTTAATGTTTCTTTGTTTAACTACATCACAACGGAAGATTTTCTAAAAGTACATGGAAAAAATACTATTTATGATTAAATCCCATAAAAACTTTGTAATTATTAAAGATAATCTCTTTATATGTCTAGAGGGAATATTTTGGAAATTTTAAAAATATAAATACTTTAAGAAACACATGCAAAATGTTCACTTTTTTATCAGCCAAAATTGATTGACATTAATATAATGAAAAAATAACCATTTTGCAAGTTTATTTCAAATTGTTATTTATAATTTTCTTGTAATTTATTCTAGTAATTTATTTCTACATGATTGGTATGATTATTCCGTGAAGTATCTACAATATTTCATATATACTTACATAAAACACAAAGCTCTACATATATTTATAAAAATCAATAACTCTAATAATATCAATAATTACTACCTATAAATACTTATTAATTAAATATACAAACTTTTTTAGTATTAACATATATTTAGCAATGGATTTCTTGACACGTCAATAAGAAATAATCTGTCAAGATTATTAACTGGATTTGAATCTGGATTTTTTAGTATTAATGTACATTTAACAATGGATTTTATAACACAATGAAAATCATTAATCTGTCAAGATTACTTATTACTTGTGAATGAATCTGGACTGAACAGAATTTGGCAATGTTTTTGACAAACTTTCGATATTTTTGCTATGTAGCTTGCCCATATTCAATCAAAGTAACCACCCGTACTGGTTGATAAGTAGATATCTATTTAATAATGGATAACGAATAGAAAAAAGATTGAAAACCACTCAAAGTCTCATCACCTGACACTGCATGTTATACATAATTCGATCTTTTACTACCTTTTAGAGACAATTGGATAACCCTATGTCTTACCTTGTGGTATGCAACAATTGTTTACCCATTTAAACGGAATGATGAATGTACAATATAATTATTTTTAATTTTTAAAATTCAATTGTTATTTATAATTCTTAATTCAACGTTTTTAGCCAGTATAATTTAAAGTAGTAGAGTTCAAGGTCCGTGGATTATGTACGACTTCTAGTATTTGCCCTGTGCGGTTTATCACAGTCGTAAGTAGTTAGCCATAGAGTTGAAGGTCAATGGACCATAACTCCCCTTCTTCCAATTTTGGTGCTCGAACTTTTTAGAAATTCCTGAGTCAAACATTTTTCAATTTATTTATTTACTAAAGTGCGGAAAAATAGAAATACAATACTGTACTTATTTTACATAAAAACAATGGAGAAAAAGTGAAAATTAAATAGACAGAATTTAATATTATAACAAAATTATAAAAAAAATCCTACGCCCCTTTACATAATAATTCAGTGTTCATTTTAATTAGAATCTCAACTTGATTAAGCAGTAAATATTTGTTTTCCCTTGATTAAAATACGTATTATTTATATTGCATGCCTTTTTTTTCTGATTTATAATTTAATTAAGCCATTTATGATTTCTTTATTTTCATATAAATTTTATAAAAGCTGAAAACCGCTGAGCGTATATCTTATATATAATACATAATTTTATATTTCTAATTATATTTTCGCTTAATAAAAAAAAAAAGAATAGTGATGTTACTCAGGAAGTCTTGTGCCATTCGAACGCCAGAACTGACGGGTGACCTTTGATATAGGAATCTTTAACTTTTAAGTTTGTCACTATATTATAGCACTAAATCACAATCAAAAAAGCAGTTAAGTTGTTAATCAAGAGACCATGTAATTTGTAAGCTTCAGAAGTGAAAGTTTATTTTGTTTCCGAAATTCATTACTCTACCATTCAATATCTTGTAGACAAAGTAACATCATGCACTCAATAATATCAACAAAAAAATTAAATGTATTTATAAAACAAAGAACAAACATTTCTTTTTTTTAACTTTATTAATATTTTATGAAACAAAATTTTTCAGTGTTATCATGACAAGCGTCTAAATATAATTTCTAATGATTCTGTGATATGGTGGCTTTATAGATTTTACAACTCAACATCGATGAACCATAGTTCCAATTTTATCATTTATGGTGCACAAACTTCTTATCAATCCCCAAACAATAAGCCATTCAATTTTATCCATTTGATACCTAACACAAAAACGATTATGTAAATTATCAAATACTACTAAGAAGCCATTTCAAATTTCAGATTTATCTTTTTATTATTTTATTTCAGTTAAGTGAAATCTTATTTAATGAAATTAAAACTAATTTAATGTAGTAAACACTGATTAACTGAAAAAAAAAGAATTAATAGAATGAAAACCGATTTAGTGAAGATTGATATAGAGCAATGAAGAGTGATATAGTGAAGAAAAGACTATATTGTGAAGATTGATTTAGAGAAAATGAAGACTGATGAAATAAAGAGTGATTTAGTGAAGATTGCACAAGAGCATCTGATAACTGATTTAGTGAAGATAATACTGATTTAGTGAAATGAAGACTGATTCTAAAGAATGTTTTAGTGCAAGTGACGATAGATTTATTGAAACAAAGATTAATTTAGTGAAATAAATCCTGATTCAGAAAAGAGGGATTTAGTGAAGAGAAGATTGATTTAGTGAAAGGAAGAATGATTTAGTGATAATTGATTTAAAGAAAGTGAAGATACATTTATAGAAACAAGAATTTAGTGAAGGAAAGACTGATTTTAGAGATGAAGCCTGATTTAGTGATGAACAGTGATGACTGACAATAAAGACAAATTTCTTAATGTGAAGAGTAATTAAGTGAAAGGAATTGTATTAAGTGAAGATAAGGTTGATTTAATAAAGATAAAAATAATTAGTAATGACTTTATTTAATTAAGAGCAGAATAAATTAATACATTGAACACTGATTTAGGGAAATGGAAAAATGATTTATGGAAAGGAACAATGATTTAATAAAGTGATAACTAATTTAATAAGGTTTGGTGTTGTGAAAAATGATTCAATGAGGTGAAGAATAATTTAGTTGAGTGATGTCTGTTTTAATGAAGGAAAATATAAATCAAATGAATATAGATTAAGGGAAGACTGATTCAATAATTTAGTGAAGAATGGTTTAATAATGATGATATTAGTAAAAACTGATTTAGTGAATGGAATAGTAATTTGATAAAGTGAAGAGAGATTTTGTAGCCTACTATTTAATATTTGGAGCTACAGTTATGATTTTATATTATTTTTGGATAGCTTAATTTTTAACAAACATCAAATCAAAAAAAAAAAAAAAATTGATCAATGGTGGTTTTGTTACATTCTTCAAATTCTATTATCATATCTATAGATTTGACAGCAATTAACTATATGATTAATTTTTTGTGTTCAATTGTGTTGACATTTTACAACCATATGCACAAATTTGACAGATTATCTGATTTATGGATTATGAATAAATATATCTACTTATGTAAATGGTTGGTAAATTGCATTTAAATAGAAGATGAGCATAATAACAATGGTTTGTCCTGAATGAGACTCAAAAAATATGTAGGAAGATGAAATTTATCTCGATTTACTATTGAATATGAAATAAAAAAATATGGTTTGGAACTACAGTTCATTTTTACATTATATTTATTTAATTTTTGAGAAAAATCTTGATTAAACATTCAGAATGAGCATTTTGATTTAAAATAAAGTCAATAAATCTATATTTTGAATTAGTTGTAAGTATGATCTACTTTATATAAATTTTGGATGAAGCAAAGAAATTCAATGAAGCTGCTCAAATGAAAATTGTAAATAATTCTATAAGTCAGTCCAGTGTGACAATGCACAATATATGGAAGTCTCTAATTAATTTTGCTCTTAGGAATTTTTTTTAAAAATAATTGAAGTAAGAGGATTTGAATTATCCCTCATATATAAATAAATCAAATTTCTATGATCTGTTGCCTTCAACAAAATAGTACAGTTGGTTAAAGTGTTTGCCTTAAAATTTGATATTCAAGAATGTAAATATGTGAGTTTGGGTTTTATGCTAATATTATCATTAGTCAGGCCAGGATTACCTGAAGAAGTCTGGAGAATACTACTACTTGAAACATTTTGTCATTATTAACCTGTATTGTCTATCTGTGTTATTGCTAACAATTTATTTGTATTGAAGAGTTTAAATGTTATTTCCATTCAACATTTACTGATAGACGATGTAAGTAGTCCAGCATATTATCACATCTAATATACCATTATCACAAACATTCAGGCTAATATCTATCTATCTATCTATCTATCTATCTATCATCTATCTATCTATCTTCCTCTATCTATCTATCTATCTATCTCTATCTACTTCTATCTACTTCTCACTCTATATATATATATCATCTATCTATCTATCTATCTATCATCTATCTATCTATCTATCTATCTATCTATCTATCTATATATTTTGTATATCTGTTTTATCTATCTAGCTAACTGTCTCTCTCTCTCTCTCTATCTATCTATCTATCTATCTATCTATCTATCTATCTATCTATCTATCTATCTATCTATCTATCTATCTATCTATCTATCTATCTATCTATCTATCTATCTATCTATCTATCTATCTATCTATCTATCTATCTATCTATCTATCTATCTATATATATATATATCAGGCAGTCTATTGATTTATGTATTTGGATGCCTATATTTTATTGGCCTGCAGTTAATCTATTTATTTATCTACTTACTGTCTACTTATCTATATATATATTTTATTTATTTAACTGTCAGTCACTGTCTTCATCACTGTCGTTATTAGTCTGTCTATTAACCATTGGATCTATTTGTCTGCCTATTTATCTATTTATAATTCTATTTTCCTGCCTGCCTAATTCACTAATCATCTACCCATATAACATTACAGATATTCACTACGTCATTGATGAATCTATCTAGCCGTTATACATATTTATTTTTTGTAAATATTTTTCTATCTTGTCACTTATTTATCTAACTATCTATTTACATACATTCCTATCTATCTTTCTATTTTTCTCCCAACACCTTTTATATATATTATATCTCAGTTTTTAATAATTAAGTAAAAATGACAATTTATTCTATAATATTTAATTTCAAACACACTGTTTTCTTACCGATAATTTGAGATATAATTAGCATTCGGAATTATGTATGCTCAAGGCTACTGATTTCTTATTTGATAATTTGAGATATAATTAACTTTCTTAATATTGTTTGCTTAGACATGTAAATTTTCATTATATAATGATAGACTTTTGCAAGAAAAGCTATTAATTATACAAATGATTTGAAAATTGCAATTTTCATAAAATAATTTTATATAAGCAATTATTAAAGAGTAATCAAGAATTTTACGTCAGTATTTGCAAACAATTACATAGCGGTAATGAAATGGCCAATTAGTCAAGAAATCAAACACCAGAATGGATATGTGGATTGCAAATATATTTCACTCTACTGACTACATGATTTTTGATTATTTTCTGCATTCGAAAATCAATCTAAATATTCTACATTAAAATGTACAAGATTTGGAAAAAGAGAACAACAAATGATGAAAGGTAAATCTCTTTACTTTTTAGATGTTAGTGTTATTAACGCATCCCTCATGTCATGTCCATATATCGCAATCATTCACTAGTATAGGAAGTCAGGCCAATGTTATGTTACAATCCTGTTTGCATTATAATAACATTGACACTTATCTAAACAATCTATATGTATTATTCCCAAAAAATATATGATATATATTTATATAATTTACTTTTTCATAAACCAATATTATTATCAAAAGTTCTTATCGATAAAGAAAAACAAAAGCCTGAAACAATCAGGGGATGACTCCCATTTGACGGTCTATTGAATACTCAATTTTAAAATAAATAACTTAGAGCTATTATGAATAACTTTAGCTTTTCATGTAATGTTTTGTTGCTTTAATATTCAAAGTAAATGTAAGAAAGGGAGTCAACATAAAACTGAGGTCATCAAATCATATAGTAACCCATCTAAAAACACTGTTTTATAATTATACAAATAATTTGGCTTGTATTCAAAATCTTAGGGTGTTTTGAATAGCATGATATTAGTTTGAATACTAATAGTTAATCTAGTTATCTATTTGATGCATCAATATATGATGTCCTCAACAATGAAGGGAAAAAAAAATGTGTGTGAAGTTGTATATGTCACATAACCCTATCATCTAGTACCTAATAATTACTCAGGCTTGAAGTATATGGCTCTGAGATATAGTGAAAAGGGTGACCTTGAGAGCATCTAGGTAAATTGAAAAAATCATTTACATGTTTTTGACCTTGAGTAAAAAAAACCCATTTTGCATAAATCATTATGATATAAGGTCAATGGCTTGGTCTCAGATCTATATAATTACAAAGTAAGTTAGCTTTGGATCATAACCTTAGGATGTTTTCACACTACTTGCTTGAATAGTATTAAAAGTAAAATTGTAACTAGATGCATATTCACATTAATTTAAGATTTGAATCATAATTTTTCACATATGAAGTCCATAAATCAGTTGAGAAATCAATAAATATTAAATGATAATGCTTACTAAAGTTCCATCTATTGCTGTCCTATCTTTATTTCCAGAGTAGCTTTAGTTTATGACTTTCATTTCTGAGAACTTTTAAATCTTGATCTAATGCACCTGGATATTTTTAGGATAATTCAGATTTCATCTAGAAGTTCTTTTATTACTTTTTGAACATCAAGCTTCCAGTCCAAACTCAAAAGATATTAATGATTTGAACCCACACCAACTTGTTTATAAAGTTATATAAATATAACACCAGTTTAGGGTCTATATATTAAGGTGATTTTAATTTTGTAATAGCTGCATAAAAATCTATTTTTGGGCCACGATTGGTAGAAAGTCAACAAAGTTTTACATAATGCCAACTTGTATGTTTTTTAATAGAAAATTTTTTCTCACTCATTTTATTTATGCTACCTAGTGTTTTGTATAAAAGCTAGGTAATAATACTTAATAAATCTCTATCCAATACTATTATATCTATATTTCCAGATTCGTTTTTATTTTATGGCTTTTATCAATGAGGCATTTTGAAGTTTGGGATAGTGTACCTGGAGTTTTGAATCTACCAAACAGTGTTTATTATTTTTTTTTTCTATCACCCTACTAGACCAAACTGGGAAACATATTAAAGTTTTGAATGTAAGCCAACTTTCATGCATAATTATATAGAATTAAAAATGTTCAATATTTATGTTGCATGGTATATTTAGTGTTTTGATAACTATCGGTCTTTTTTCTTTGGTAAGGATGGTTATTTAACTATTAAAATGTCATATCAAAAAAAATATATATATATATCAAGATCATGAGATTCTGAATGTCAGTTCTATAATAGATATGAAAATGCAATTTTTTTTCCCTTTTATATCCATAATCAACTATAGCATAAACATTCAAAATAAACACACAATTACAATGCTAGAAAGTACTTTATCATATACCCAATGTACAAACCTACTAATTCATTGTGTAAACACAATTTACCCCATTATTTAACTTTCTATTAACAAACACATATGTTAATGAATGGTTAAATCTCAGCATGAACTCTTTTGTTTCACTCCATAAAGGCAGAGAAAGACCGTCATTATAATTTCTATGATTGTGACTCACACAGATTCATACACAACCAATAAACATCCATTTGCATGATTCCTACAAGTTTGCTTTTATAGTAGAAAATTACACATATTCAAGAGTTTGGACACACAAGAGCAAGCAATTTTGTTACCTTTCAATATAAATTTTTCAAATGTAAAATTTAATAGAATGTGACATCAGATAAACAGATAGGGTATCTAAAAGTGGTAAAGAAATTCATAAAAAAATAAATTTTGTAGCTGAAATATCTAAAATGATAAATTCTGTAAAAAAGTATAAAAAACTGAACACTGATTATATAAATGTGTGAGAGATGATGACATGTAGCAACTGATGAATGCTAGTTCATCATGGAATATGTATATTGGAGATCATTTTTATATTATGTGGTCTTGTGTCTCAGTTATGTGGGATGAAAGAAATACCTGTTGGGAACTTGAAAGTCTAGGTTAAAATCCTCTCCAATTACACATAGCTTTGGCATATATATATATATATATATATATATATATATATATATATATATATATATATATATATATATATATATATATATATATATATATATATATATATATATATATAATAAATTTGTATTTAAATAATGATTATATTAAATGTAAATAATAGTGTATATTTAAGAGTTAATCCATAGAAGTAAAAAAGTAGGGACATGAATTAGGTATCTTGGGCTTATTTTCCTCTTTCTTATTGGAGACTGAAGATATTTCACATTTTTATTTGTCTAACATACCAGAAAGTTTCTAGTAAAATGCATATATAGTGTAAGAATGATAAGCTTTATACTAAGTGATAATTCAAGATTTATAACCAAGTGCAGGATAAGTACACAACAAATGTAAAAGATTTGCTTAAATACAAATATTCAATAAGAAGAGTAGGTCCAATATTCAGGAAAGATAAAAAAATGTAAAAACTTTACAGCTTAGGACTTCTCTTGACAAGGTCTGTTATATTGATGCCATTAGGAGAATAAAATTATAGGTTAATTAGTATGAAAGTTTTCTACTAAAGAATAAAATTAATTGCATTCATAAATTGTTACAAACAAATGAGTAAAATAATAGAATACAACCTAAACTATGTTCTGGGTTTCAAACAACAACAAAAAAGTTGTAGATAAATTTAAGTAATAAAATCTCCTTTGGGTTAAGTAATAGAGACTACACATAAAAAGTTAATAAATAAAGTCTCTAAAATATTATAATGATATTCATTACCAGACAAAATGCCATCATTTGATTTAAACCTGAATATTTAATGACATTCTTTGTTTAAGGGATCTCTTAAACATTATGTGGGTTCTATAATGTTTCTTACATAAATATAAGATAGTTATCACATGAGTTGTAGAAGAAATGAAAATGTTAAGGCAGTAAAATAATGCTAAATATCTGCATCACAAATATTTCATATTTTAGACATTTGCCACAAGAGGGATTTTTCTCTCACCAAAATCCAGTTCAAATGTGACACTTATTTATCAAAGGAGAGTTAGAGGAGTCTTTTTTTTTAAGTGTCATAGCATCAGCCGGGACGTGAACCCGCAACCCGGGAAACTGCCTGCAAGTGCAAGGCAGTCACGCTGACCTCTCGACCATCAATGCAAGACAGAGTTAGAGGAGTCTTTGAAATTCTTAAATGACAAAATGTCATTAATAAGAATGCTGATTCAATTCAGTTATCTCTCATGTGAGTAAATTTCATTACATTCATAGGACAATAATGTCATTAATTTCAATTTTCAATGAATTATAATGGCAAACCTTTTCTCACAAACTTCTGAATTTTGCTATGATTTTATTAGATAAACCAATTATTTTTTGTAGAAATAATTTGTCTCAAAAATCATCATCATCATCAATAGTATTCTATTCTATGGACAGATCCAGAGAGTAGCCATTATAACATGTTCACCCATTTCTCCACAAGTTCATCCATTTCTGCAATTTGTTGTATTCATTTCCCAATTTGTCCATTTCATATATCACTTTTCATCTCTTATTTCATCCAGAAAGATTATATTGATGCAAAATTCTTTTAAATTCAAATTCATCTTGTCATATAACATTATCCCTACACACACACTTACTTTGAATATGGATTTTTATTGAACAAAATATTATTCACATGCATGAAAAATTTGAAATGAAAAAAAAAATATTTGGAAATTAAAATACAGTTTTCTCATTTGTTGGGCTTCTTTGCACTATTGATGAAGAATTTTATAACCAGATGATGAACGACTTGTGGATTCTGGCTAAAATATCAGCAAAATACTAATATTAAAAGCAAGAAATATTTACAAAGATGAACCTAAAATAATTTTGTTTAATATACATATATATTAGAAAAGGTTTGATTCAGATGTTCAATCTCCACACAGTTATACACTCAATTTTATACAACTGATACACCTGACTACATGCATGTGTAAAAGATAAATGATCTCGAATATACATATATCATGCAGAACCAGTACTCAGTATTTGGTCCAGATTATCATTTGCTGCACATATATACAATCAGTGCTCAGTTTATATTAAAATAGCGAATCTTCATAGCTATCTTAATATAAAGTGAGAACTGATTGTATATATATGTGGGAGTTGGTGATCTTGACTTACTGATGAGTGTTAGTTTAGTACTAAATACATATATTGGAAATCACTTATCTTTTTCATATGTATAAGATTGAGTGCATAGTGGTGGGGGGGGGGCTTGGAGGTCTGAGTTCAAGTCTCTTTTACATCAAGTGTAGTATAGGCAATATATATGTATTTGAATATTATATATATATGTAATGTACATATTAAAAAATTTAAATCCAATAAACACAAAGCATATTAAATCTATTTTTTTAGTGACTGCATTCAAGTAAGTAAGGATTATGCTCTTTTATTTTGCTAAATAATGATTGTTAACGATAAAATAAATCTACACTATTCCTTATATTAAAATGCTAAATTTATAAAAAGCTAATATTTTAATAACTTTATATAGAAAATTCACAATATTTACTTTTTTAAAAAATTCTTATTAAATAAATTTACTTATATTGAAATACTTTGGTTTGTAGCTGTTGTTTATTTCTTTGTTTGTTTTGAATATTAGTATGCAAAAGAGTAAATATGCAAAATATATTTTACAGTTAAATGACTGGAAATATTTTAAAAGATAATTAAACCCATCAACCAGTCAACAGATATTAATGTATAATATTAATTAAAAATTTCAGATACTGAGCATTGCTATTGATTTCTGTATATGCATATATGTAATGATTGAGGACAAAAAAAAATTCCAAGCGCAAGTTACGTCAGTCCAAGGCCCTCTAGTGTCAAATCTATGACAAATAAAATCTTCCATTTTTTTTTTTGCAGTATCAAGATCTTATATACAAAATACATCTAGCAATGACATTTATCAAGATACTATCAAAACTGACACACTTAATAGCTCAAATCCATGACAAAAAAGATTTATCTTTTTTTTGCAGTACTAAGACCTCGCAGTGAGATCTATTAGGCTGATATTAAATCAAAAATATCTATATAGTAATATATGCCTTCAGTGCAGTTTGAAAGCTTAAATTGTCTACTTGTTTGTCTGCTTTCAAAAGCAGGCCATTTTTGTCAGTTAAATGGGGTTTATTTAAACTTCTTTGAATTTAAGTCTATTATTATAAAGCACTGAAAACGTTGAAATTATTCAAATGTACATCAATTAACAATATTGCACTATTTTTTAAATAGTATACATCTTAAATATTATAAACTGAAGTGATTCATTTAAGTTTTTTAAATTGTTACAGGAGAAGAGTGTATGAAGATTTATAATATTTAAGAAATAGCACATTATTGGAGATTGACTTCCATTTGAATAACTTCTTTGAATTATAAATTTCAATTTCTTTCAATCATGTGTCATCTTTAGTATTTATATAAACATATTAGACCATTGTTTAAGGTAAATATCTATCTTTATCATAATAAAAAGGATTGCCGTGATGATAAATAGAGGTTCTTGGTATTGATTGGCATAGTTTAGATACAGACTGCTTTTATGTCTTTATACAGCTTACATCTATGGCAAAAATATGTTTCCACATTTTTTGCAGCACCATGATTTTATTTGAAAGATATATAGAACTGTTATAATTACAAGGATGACATCAAATTAGAGATACATTTCATATGTCTGACTGATTTGATATTTGTCCCATAAAACATATTTGTCTAATCTTATTATCACATAAGACCTTGGAAAAGAAAATGAATGTGACTTTAATTTACATTTACTGCACAAGTCTGACACTAGAGGGCTTTGCAGACATTAGAAATTGCAATTGAAAACTTTATCACACAAGTTTTTGCATGTTGTTGTTGAACTGCATTACTTGGATAAAGATATATTGATAAAAAACAAAATCAAAATTCTAAATATATCTATATGCAATGATTGTTCATTTTTTGCATAAAAAGTTAAAAGCAGAGAGAAATCAGTACATATTTTACATATTAGTAATGTAATGAAAGGTACTGAACTGTCAACATGGGTATAGGGGATTGTCTGATACCTCTGACTCCCTTGCAGATTGAAGAATATTCACAAAATTCAACATAGTAGAAAAAGTTATATGATTTTCTAAACTGGTGGATGGATACAATTTTATGAAAACTGATAAAATACAAAATAACCAGTAAAATTATCATTATTTGCCTTATATTATTTCAATAACCACTAATAATTTAAAAGTATACTAATTAATATTAATTCCACTGCAAGATTAATGTTTTCCCCAAATCAACCAACTTACTTTATCTGCCACTATTTTTTATTTTAATTCTAGCAAACATTTTAGCCTATCCACATCTTTTTCATAAAATCTTATTTTGATTGTGTCTTACAGTCTTTTGGAATCTAGTTTAGAACTTCAATTGCCAATATATTATTGTCATCTCTAACAATATATGTAAAATTAATTAGATTTCAGCTCCTTGTTTCATGCAATGAGTTTTTATTACCTTTGATATATTCTTGTGTGGAATATATTCATGTAATAATCCATTGCTTGCATCAATAGCCAAAATTAGGGAAATAATATATAGTGTATTTTCTGTTTATGCTATTTTAAAATATACATAAATGAATCTATATAATGTATGATAAGCCTCAATGGGGATATTATATTCAGAAAAATTGGAAGTATATTTCAGTAACAATACAGCATAGCTCTAATATTCTCATCTCTAGATAGTTTTTTCTTCATTGAGGACTAGGATTCAAAGCTATGCATCAACAGTCATCTTTTATTTTTGTCTACCATGCAACTAAATAAATAAACAGAAATTTATTAGAACATAAAAGTTTTATTACAACCAATTTGCTTGCAAAGTTATATAAATGTGACAGACACCATTTCATTTTTATATATTTCAGAGGTTTCTTATTTTTTGACAATTATAGCATCTTTGAAAGATTATATCAATAATAATATCACAGGGCATACTAATATCCTTGTTCATATAATTATGTTTGCTTTTTAGAGTAATTATTTGCAATCTATTCTAGAACAACCTACCGTAGTCCTAAATAAGCAATACACACTAGACAGTAACATGCAATAAAGTTACCATTCTCAGATTGCACTCTCAAGTTTATGGTAGATATTTCAAATGTTGGATAAAGAGAACTATTGCAGATAAAGTTATTGAAATATTTTAAAAGAAAGATCAGCTTTAATGTTGGGCAATAAAAATATTGTTTCAAAATATATTATGTTGTAGTAATATTTTTTTTCAATCTATTACAAAATAATTTGAATGTAAATTAGATAACTTTTTTTTAAAATCCACACAAGTTTAAAATATTTTTTGAGTAGCCTATCTATAACCACTTAGTTAGATACCTCATTTTATTTGCTGCTAAATGAATACATTGCAGCTAGAGAATAAAACGTGCATAAAGCTACCAAACATCATTCCTGTCAAGTAAGAAACGTGATGGATAATTACTTCTTAAACATTTCTTTTCTGAAGGTTGGCAGAAAGAAATTGCAGAGCAGTTCTTTGTTTAAGTTGTATTAATTTTCCCTACCAAATTTAAAAAAAGGTAACTAAAACAAACACCGAAGTTCTCCTATATAATGTTTTTTTTTATTCTGAGATAAATCAAAATCCGCATCAAGACACACAACCCATTCTAAACAACAACAAATAAATACGAAACAAAATATCGAAAACATACTTGAATGAAGTATACACGCATTCCCTCTCCCAAACATAAATAAAAAATTAAACAAAACATTAAAAAAAAAAAAAAAAATCTTGAACAATTTTTTATGCTTGAAATAAAATATTTATGGAAGACAAAGGGCCCTAAAAAATAGGTAATTTGATTTAATCAATTAATTATTTATACAATCTTTGCATGAATATAATTTATAATGCAATGCTTTTAGTTGTTAAGGACACTTGAAAATAAAAGAAATCATTTACAACAGATGACTATAAGACCTCCCAAAAATTGTTGAAAACAATTAATTACGTATTAGTCTTTTAGTTGGTCTCCCTATAAGAAAAGGAAATAAAAACTATGATCTAAAAATCAACGTTTTTATAAATATTGAGTAGGAAAACATATAGTGATATGTAAAACAAACTCATAGATAGAATTGTATAAAAAATGTAAATAATGCATTTTTAATTGATAAATATATTACTTAAAATAAAAATAATAAATTCATTTTTTTAAGAAAAAATCATGTATAGGGGTAAACTTTTACATTTAAAAGTAAACTAAAATGCTAAACAATATTTTATTATTTTATTTTGTAGTTTAATATTTCTGTACTGAAATATTTAATGTGTAGTGAAATTCATTACACTATCACTATATTTTATAGAATAGAATACTGCATAATAATATCATTAAATAGAGATGGTTAGGTTCTCTATACTACTCATCACAATGGGATAACTGGATGTATGTGCATTACTTATTAGGAATGATGATTGCCTTTCATCTATATTTCACTTTTTGAGGTAAAAATAGGTAGTAGATAAATACCATTAATTAATTAGATGATGATGCCCAACAAACCTATAAATAAGATTGGTTAGAATTCTAAATATTTTTTTAAATAGTCAAGTTTTATCTGGTCATGATTAAAATTTTTAGTTATCAGTATGACCAATGTGCCTTTACAATTTGAAACTTTTCTTATTCACATGTACTAGTATTTATATCAATTATAAATTAAACAATTTCAGAGACTTTTTAAAAATCTAGAACTTATTATATTAACTTGAATATTTTACCTTTCTGTATAACTCATTGTAGTACATATACCTTTATCTTAAAATAAATTTGAATAACAGTTATCTTTGTATAATAAAGCATATACTTAAGTTTGATGATACAAATTCCAGTTGATAGGTACCTATCATCATCATAGGTGGAAAATTTTTATCTAGTATTTTCATTTTTTTGTTTAAATCTTAAATAATGTGCACAATTATTTAACATATTTATCAGATTTTCAACATATAATTTATAATTCCAAACATTTAAATTTGAATACAGCTGAAGTACAATAAATTATTACAATTAAAATAATCACAGTGGAAGAAAAACAGATAATTATCAATATGTTTTTTTTTTTAAAAAAAAATGTCTGAGTACATGAATTGTGAAATGATGCAACCCATAACAGAACCTGCTGTACTTCTTCATAAACATGATCTGTCTGCATGTACTAATTTGCTTATACATGTTATATATAATATACAATAAAGAAGCAAATTATGTTCTAACAATATGTACTAGTTCAATTATATGTTATTGAAAAAAATGCAAATAAACAAAAAATGCAAATAAAGAAAATATTAACATTTGTAAATTTAATATATTTTATAATATATGAGCAGTCATTTTTACATCTTAGAAAGCAAGTCATGATTACATTTTTCAAAAAAAGACAGTTTATATCTCTGCTAGAGATGATCTCTAGTTTAGAAAATGATTAGTAATAATCATTATTGTATTTATCTGAGATGAATAGTATTAAAGTTGTGAATGGAGTGAGTTTGACAATAGTAAATAAAAATATAACAATTTATAAATGTAATAAATTATTCAATGCAGTGCCAGACATTTTTTTTTACACAAGTGGTGCACAATTATGTTTATTAATAAAAAAATTCATATATGGTGAAATATTTTATTCTTTCTTTATTATCCATTCTGAATTAGATTTATAGCATTTTGCATAATAAAAAGTTTTCTAAGTGTAATGCTAAATGTTTAAGAAATGTAATAACTTTCATAAAGTGGATATGAATTTTGAAATATTAAAACAACTATACAGGGCATAGTCTGAGGAAAATGAGACTGTAACTAAATTTTGATAGAAAAAAAGTTATGGAAAACAAAAAAGATATCCTCAGAGTGTATTTAATTGTGATGAAAGTCAGACATTTTGCTGTTCAATTTGTTTAAAAAATAAAAAAAAATATGATACACTATTTTAATTTTTTTTTATTTTTTGAATAAATGTGAATGAGAAAATACACACATTCAGTAAAATATAAGAAAATATACCCGTCCCTGTCAGTTTTTATAATAACTATAGTATTATTGTTTTAAATAATAAATTGTGTTTAAGCAAAGTATACATCTAATAAAGTGACTATTATATTTATATATGTGTGTGTGTGTGTGAGAGAGAGAGTATTCTATTATAATCACAATTTATCAACAAATTGTGAGCTATTATATAAAGAGGGCTTCTACCAAAATATAATAGATCACTGCACATATCATACTAAGATAATTTGAGTCCCCAGCATAGAAACATAAATTATATTAAGGTAAGTATTTTGGTGCTTATGTACTAATCCGTGGATAAGATTTCACATACATATTAGTGCAGCAATATTTATTTTTAAAAATGATAATCCATAACTTTCTTTATTTACTGGAAATAAAACAAACAGACATTTATTTATTTTGCCAGAAATGATCTCCAACAGATAAAGTTATAACAATCTAAATTTATTGCAAGTGGTAACCAAACCAAAATACAATTATATATATATATATATTTAACAATGCAATTCCGTCCATTTACAAAAAAGTTGTTTCTTGGCATCACTGCTGCGGATTGATTTTTCTTATCTTGAACCACATTGATTAAGGATGACTACTCTCTTTTAACAATCCTGAATGAACCACCACCATTGATTGGCTATAAAATTAGCACCAAAGACAACGTTTTGACTAATAACTGTCTCCTCATCTGAAAACTATCTCAAATTCACTTACAACATTCATTTCCTTTTTACAAAATTGTAAATATGTTTAATTCGGTTTTTATATACACATTAGTTTGTACTGGTGACTTTCACCACCGCAGGACTAATACATAATCACCATAATTTTTTATTCTTAATCATTCAGAAAATTAACTCGAATTTATAAATAACACTTTTTTTAAAAGTTTGATATTATTAATATTTTTGTTGACAACGTTAAGAGGCATTTGAAATATATTTTTTTTTGTACAATGAAATATTTTAAATTAATGTTGATATATATATATATTTACGTGTCATTAAGTGAAAGCACTCTTATTCACAGTTGATATATTTATGTATTAATCATTTCTCTGTTGATGTTATTATATTGAAATAAATTGAATTAAAGCTTCAAACGTATGTTAAACTGCAACTTATTTTCACTTTTAATCAATTTATTATTTAATTATTTCAGAAATTCATTTCGCACATTTACACTTTGCTTCAGGTTGTTATTAATTATTTGGAATCTGTCAGAAAAGTCATTATAGGCATTAGAAATAATATTAGGTTTTGTATTTTAATTTTTTTTCTCATAATTAACACAACCTTGACAGAGAAGTGTTCTTTCTACATATCAAACAACAGAATTTGAATTAAACATAATAAATTTTCATCCGTTTTTGCAATGCCTATGTAATTAAAGTTTTACAGTTTTCTGATTATTTTTCAGGTCATGTATCAATAGTTGTAACTTTGCCATTTAATTGCTTGTTCCTTTCTAATTCAATTCAGATTTCTTGTTTATCTTTAATTGATTTATTAAGTGGAAGTTCTTAACATTCCTTAAATACAAATGCTTTGCTACTAAAAACATTAAATAAGATAAATAGTTATAAAATGTGAATGTTTTTACTAATAAAATATAGCATTAAAATTATATATTAATTAATACATAATAAAATAACATTAACAGACTGTGTTTAGAAAACAATATTAGTCCGCAATTAAGCTTTATATGAAAGAAGTGCAACATTTTTTCTGGGTGTAGGACAGCAAAAGGGTCCTCAATAATAATCAAAATAGATATTACAACACTATGCCAATAAAAAAATAATTAAATTATATATATATTTAATTATTTCAGCACTATGTCACAAATTTTAAAATATCAATATGCATTCAAAATTTCGTTTTAATAATAAATGTATCCTACTCTTTATGTTTGAACATGGTTAAATGTTATTGGTTGATATGATTTTAACAATTTAGCACACAGCACACACACACACACACATATATATATATATATATATATATATATATATATATATATATATATAACCATAAGTCACAACAGCTAACTCGTCAATATATATAAAATAGATCACCACAACCTTGCATAAAAACGAGAGAATATTAGCAATCTGTTGTCTGGTGGATGGTACAGTTAAGAGTTGGAATTATTCTATAATTAAGCAGTAATTGTTGTATAACTGTAATTTGTTTTAATAATAAATTGTTAATATACTATTGGTTTGGTTAAGCATGAAGGCTGCAGTTATGTTTAAATATTGACTGCTTATATGAACAGGTTATATTTATTTGTTTAAGGAGTTTTATTTAAACTTTCTTGTTTTATAATTTCAGTCTATGTGATCCAGTTCCAATCTTTAGGATCCATATAAATATATTGCACTATAAAGAAAAATAAGTTTCAACCTTTATTATTAAAAGGAGGTTGCCTTGACAACAAATTGATATTGGTATTGGGATTGTTTAAATATTGACTGATTTTGGTGATTATGTATATATAGTCATTAAAAACAATAAATACATTTGGGAATTTGTAAGAAGATTGAACCTAGACACTGAAATATAAGGAGTTTTGGATATTGAAATACTGAGTGTGTCATTATATCACTATACTAAACCACACTCAACATTAATCATTAAAAATTATATATATATATTATTATAAATTAATAATTTTATTTTCATTTATTACTGTCTACTAACATCTGATGATATTTTTTCTGTTATAAATATAGATAATACCACATATTAAAATAGTTCAACAAGATCATCCATTAAATATATTAATTTACAATATCTAATTGATCTGGAAAAGTCATTATTAATCGGAAAATGTATGAAAGATTCTGAACTTTTTTCCATAAACTATAAATAAATACTGTGGCATTTAAGTTTCTATATAACACCCAGAGATTGCATTTAAAAGAAATATTTTTTTGAATCTGAAAACAATTACAGTTTATCATGTTTATTGATTACTGTCTATAAATAACTGATAGTAATTTTTTCAATATGAAAATATAACATATTTTCACATATTAAAATATTTCTCATATATATATATATATAATGTTTTCACAGTTGTATGATGTAGATAAATTAATAGTTTTTGGCTGAACCATGTATTATTTTTCATTGAATACCAATATTTTGACAAACTAGCATCTGGCATTATCAAGGTTAACTTTTTAAAGAAAAATCATTAGATCTCAAACAATAACATGACTCAGTGTGAGATGAGAAATGAGATTCAACTTGAAGTAGTACAGCATTCACAATATAAGGCTTATCAAAATATTTATTTACCTCAGTTTTTAATATTAGATAAAATGAGAGGTTTGCACATAGAAGAAATACATTATGCTTCATCAGCCCTATTTAAACCAGTAGATCTCTTTAATATTTCATTTGACTCTCTCATGGTTCTTAAATCATATCTTTCCAAATTAGCAAGTATTTTTGTATTTTTTAAGAAATTGGTCACAAACCTGATTTTGACAATACAAAAATACTTGTTAATTTGAAAAAGATATGATTTAAGCACCAGAAGAGAGTTGATTAAAATATTAAAGAGACCTACTGGTTTAAATAGTGCTAACAAAGCACAACATATTCCAGCTATGAAAAAACTTCTCATTTTATCTAATATAAACTTAAAATTAATATGTGAAAAAGCTGAGGGAAATAAACATTTTGATAAGCCTCATATTGTGAATGATGCACTACTTCAAGTTGAATCTCACTTCTCATCTCCCACTGAGTCACGTTATTCTTTGAGATCTAATGAGTTAACCTTGATAATGGCAGATGCTAATCAGTCAAAATATTGATATGCAATGGGAAATATATATATATGAAAAACAAAAAAACAAGTTAAAAACTTGCTAACGCTTGTATTTATGTCAACAGATGGTGTTCTACCAAAAACACCATCAAGCATATGTTTACATAAATATCAGAGCATACATTCACTATCTCTAACTTTAAATGTACCTTTGAGGTCTTTCTAGCAATGATATATATTGTAGAAGCTTCTACTATGTGGTGATGCTGAACTGAGATCAGACCCATGTAGCTATATGGCTTGCTATGCTGAGTTTGAAGACATTACGTGTCTAAAATATTCATGCTTGCAAGCTGAATAGAAACTGTTTCGTAAACGCTCAGAGTTTGTGTTTAGATCTAGTTTCTAAAATTCCTGTCTTTTACTGATGATAGCAAATAGCTTGAAATCATGATCTGAAAGTGGAATTAAAGTTAGAGATAGTGAATGCATGCTCTGATGTTTATGTAAATATACGCTTGACGGTGTTTTTGGTAGAACACCATCTGTTGACATATATATATATATATATATATATATATATACAAATAGCTAAATCCTATATAAAATATTTAAATACCCTATAACTATATTATACAAGTAAAACTCACTCTTTAAAAAAACTTGAATTTTACCACTACATTGAAAAAGAAAAGGGTGAGTGTGGCTGAAGTAATATATTGTTATGAGCCATTTTAAATATTATATATTATTAGCATTGTGTAAAACTGAAGTTTATCCAGAATGTCCAAACTTCAACGCAGTAAAAATTATTTTTATATTTTCAGAATTTGTTTTAGGCAATATATAAAAAAAAACAATAGCATAAACAATACATGGCACAGCTGATTGATTGTTACATCTTTGTGTCAAAATTTAATTTTTTAACAACATTCATTTTGTATGGATAATTCTATACTCAGTTCAGTACCCACATATTATGGTTTGTTTGGTTCTTTAATAACCATAGCCACCACTATTGTATTAAGCAGAATTAGTATTAAACCACTAAAGGTCACATGATCACCATTTCTTATGCTTGGTCTTATCTGTTAATAAAACTGACAAAACTGTCAATATAGTAGTGACACTCAGAGCAAGTCAGAGTAATCAATAGATGCCAGAAGTCTTGTGATGAAAGCCACAAGCTAGATCCCAGTGTGGGGATATTGGATGAGTAGGCAGTAGATAAGGAATTTATGCAGAAGCTGTCAGGCATCCATTGATTACTCTGGCATGCACTGAATGACACTACTGTATGGAGAGTTGCCAGTTTTGATAACGGTTATGAGAAAGCATTAAAAGTAGTGATCCTGTGATCTCTATCAATATTCTCAGAATTTCATGTGGAATACCTGTTAAGTCATATATAAAATTACAAAAATGCATAGAAATAAATACATGGCATTTCAAAAAAATAAATATTAAAACTAATGTAAACAAAAGATGTAAATATAAATGAACCATGATTTTACACTTGATTTTCAATATAGCATTAGCACCTGATTAAATTATTTTAATAATTGGTATTGGGTGTTTGGAAATTAAAATAAAAATATTACTTATTTTGTAAATACAAAATTGAAAAGGGTTTGGTTATTAAGTGTTAAAATGTAACAAGTTTATTACCATGCCTAGTATTTACATTTTTGGTTTATTCATCATTTGTGATTGATTTAGAAGCATTGTTGAAATAATTAATGATGTGTAAAATTCTTATTTTTATATTTCACTTTCAGTTTAGGATTAGCATATGATTTAATTTCATACATATATATAGAAAAAAATTTTTTTTCAGTCACCTCTAAGATGGATATCCTATATAGTGGAAATTTGAATTAAATTGTGAATGTAGATGTTATCTGGGCAATTAATGTTGTGATGTCATTTTCTCAGGTTGATGTACTTTCTTTATCTGCCATATTACCTACAAATGATTTTGTTCCTAATAATGAGTATTTCATACAATCTTTAAGATTAAAATATTGGTTTGCAAGGAATAGCTACTATTTCTAACTGATACAAACACTTTTTTGTCTTCACTGAGTGTTTATCTCATTTTCTTTCTGTTGTTTTTTATTTTATCTACTATCTCCAGTTACTGTTAGTGTAAAAACCATAGTTATCATAGCCCTTTAATAGCAGTATTCACCTTTCTATCTTAATTATCACAGCAAGATGTTGTGTTTGTGCACTTCATTTTTCAACTTCTAATTTTGTGAACAGGTTTGCATGGTTTACTGTGGTGGTAGAATATTGAACTCAGGAAATCAAAGAAGATTTTAGCTCCAGCCAATTTCCTATCAATATTCAAACTGTTATAAATGTATTTAAAGTTGTAATTATAAATTTATTTAAATGCACACTGATTATGAAAGTAATATTTACTAAGGCTAAAAAACTTCAAGAGTGTGCATGTGAAAATGCGAAGGTACAGACTTCTACAGGTCTTAATGTATTTAATAAAATCTCCTCTATCACACTTTCTTGAAATATGAATAAAGACATATATAAAACAAGTGACATTCAACTTCTCTATAAATATTGATTTATTATATAAATCATTATAAACTATCATAAAACTCCAATGTTCTGATTATATTTGCTTATAGACTTTCCCAAGGAACAACTGAAAAATACATAAATAGTACAATAAATACAATTATTCCACAATAATCTAATACATATAATTAAAACAATTTACTTTTGCTTTAAATCTCTTCTCACAAACAATCTTAATTTTCTATCGCACTCATTTCTAAAATACCATTCAAATATTTATAAGATATTATTTTAAGAAAGTTATTTAAGAAATGAATGTAATATATATTTAACGTTGTTTGAGAAGAGATTTAAAGTAAAAGTAATTTGTTTTTGTTATAAGTATTGGATTATTGTGAAATACTTGTATTTTTATTTATTGTTTTATTTATGTATTTTTTAGTTGTTCTTTGAGAAATCTCTAAAATAGTGTAGTCAAAGTTGGTGTTTTGTTGCAATTTATAATGGTTCATATAATGCATCAAGACATATAATGAAGTTACGCGTGACTTGTTTTATATATTGAATTTAATGGGCTACTTTTAAAATAGAAAACTGTGTTGCTGTTTTTTTGTTAATAATTTAATTTATTTGAATAAGGCCAAATGAAAAGACAAATGATCTAGAGATAATGTCTGAATTAATAAATGATTATGTGTTTGTTTATTTGGGATGAGTCGTGTCAAAGTTACTAATACAATAAATTTGCATTTCATAGAATGTAACAATTGACTATTGATAAATACTTAAACTCTTATGAATTCCCAAACCATACACTACTTCAATAATTTTTTTATTATTATTTGCTGAGAAAATCTGATTCCAATATTTTTTTAATTATGGTAAAATATATTAGCATTAATGTTTATTTTATGACTTTTCCTATTTTTTTAACAATTATAGGTAAATTGACCATATTAATTGTAAAAGGCTGTAATTTTAAGGCAAATAAGAGCTAGACAACAAACTTGTGGATGTTCAACCATATTAGGGCAGAATTCTTAAAAATTGTCTTTTTTGTAATGTCATGAGATGATTTATTTTACAAATAACATATATAATGAGATATTATTTTATATAGCGCTATGTTTTTATACTGTAATTAAAGTGCATATGCATTGGATTAATCGCTAAATAACATATATTATATTTGTTTAATGGTTGTTTATAAAGAAGAGCCTAGAATTCATTCTTTGTGATGCTAACATCCATCAAACTGAAATTTTTGAAAGTAAACTAAAAAAAAATATTAGTTCAAGAATTATATTTTGACTTACAAGTGGCCAACTTTTTTTACCTACAATTTTGACATGAAACATCATAGATAAATATGTTAATAAATATCAATCATCATTTATTAGATTAGAGAGTATACCTAGTACAGATATAAACTTTAAATCTTAGTTAATAAAAGGTACGCACAGACACAAAGTAATTAATCTGTTGTAGCTAGATAGTGATCAACCTATAATGATTGACTAATGTCTAGCTATTCTTAGAAGTTAAAAATAGAACTAGCAAACCATTAAACCCTTTTAACTAACAAATGATTAGCCTAAAAAGTATTCTAGACAATTATTTACGCTTCAAACAAATATTTGAAAGATAGATAAACAAAGAAGTAGATAGGAAGAGGGTTAACATACTCAATATTTTAGTTCTAGAAATTTTAACAAACAGATTATTCATAGAGTTAAATATATACAAATATATCAGTAACTTGCCTTCTTTAAGTAAAATAATCTTGTATTTTATTAAGTGCAAGTGGGGAAGTGCCTTAGTCTACAAAGTGTTTGCTTTGTACTTATATGAAAGAGTTCACTAAATAGGATAAAAAAGAGGAAGAGTGAAGTTACAAAGATTAAAGGATTTGTGTGTGCGGGGATGCTGTATTCGAAGTAAAAGCATTACAAACTGCTAAAAATGTTAAATTTTATCAAACTGAAACTTAAATTGCATTTTGAAAAATATCATTCTCTGTTGCTGACAAATAATATAATAGAAGATTCAGAAAAATTCTAAAACTAATTTTCTCAGAAAAGAAAAGATTTGAAGGTAATTTGATTTATAGAATTACAACCTTGCAAAAAAAGCTATATCCTTCGCAAAGACATTTATATCGCGTGTGTGCTATTTGTACAAGAAATATTATTGAAGAGAATAAATGTTTTGAGCATGACTTATTATAATGAATGGCTTTTTTGTGACCTTTAATTTAATCAACATCAAATGGAGAAGAAGGGCTGCAAGTTGTAAGGCTGATCTAAGATTATAGGATGGACAGATTTTGATGTCAGTAAAACAATAAAAATAATATAAAAGTAAAAAAGATTAGCAATATTAGATGAAGGAAAATTTATTATTTTATCACAAAAAAGGAAAAAAAAATTAAACCATTTTACAATCATACGCCAAAAAGTTTTTTACAACGATAGCAAAAATCAAATTATGCATAATTTAAAATACGTTATTAGTAGCCACTTGCAAAGATATTGACCATTCTTACTCCAAAAAACAAAGCAAAGGTCAAATAAATAAATAATTGAATAATTTGTTTTATTTCTCAGAGAACTTTTATAATGTATGAACATCAGAAATGACAGGGTTGAACTGCAAACAATAGATCTTAAGCACTAGAGATCACTGCTTTGCACGAATCTGTGTGATACATAGATAAAACAACTAGAAATAAGAAAATAAAAATCATCACATAATCACCTTTTGTACCAAACTCTCCATATAATAATGTCACCTAGTGCAAGTTTTCATAATCAATGGATGCAGGAAGGTTTGTGCATAAAATCACTATCTAGTGCCTACTCATCCAACATTCCCAGAATAGTTTCTAGTTTGTGGCTTTCATCAGTGAGAAATTAGAATGGCGATGTTGGATGAGTATGCACCATATAGGGATTGTATGTACAAGCCTTCTTGCATCCATTGATTATGAAATCTTGTTCTTGGTGGTACTACTGTATGAAGAGTTTGGTATTCTTAGAATATAAATGAAATAAAAATGTCAGAATTACCATGAGTGTAATTTAAGTTATAAATTACGCAATCCTAGTCTGGGGTTGAACTGCAGTCCATGTACCATAATCTGACTCTTTCACTTGATGACTGCACTGAATTATAGAGAGAGATTGAATAGTAAAGTAGTTTAAAGATCACACAAAGAAAATTGGCCTCAAAATTTCAGTGTGTGCAATTTACAATTAGAAAGATTTTTGTCTACAATCCTGCTACAGAATTGGCCTACTATCTATGATCTTTAATCTAGAGTACTTCACATGACAATTGCACTAAACTATGGAAAGTAAAATTAAATAGAATCATAAGGAATAAGTCATTAGATATCAAAGAAAAACAAAAATAGACTCCCATATCACTATGTAATTTAAGAATGGAAAAGTGGTTGTTCCATGAAACATAGCCCTATTGTGATTCATGTGGCAGTTATGCTACATATAATGAGAGGCTTACTATTACTGTGTCTGGTACCATTCTAAACTGAATTATGAAGAAAAAAAAACAGAGATTGAAAATAATAATAATAATTATTAGTTTATTTAATATTTTGGAAGTAATTATTAGTAAATTAAGTTGAAACCTGCATTTAGCTTTTATTCTTCATAAGCACATAATGCCTTATATGTCTATTAAATATAAATAGTTTACACCTTTGCGTTTGTTTCCTACTCTTTTATATATATTTTTCCTAGTTATCTTAAGAGAAATTGCCTCACAGAAAAATATAAAAGCTGTTAAATACATGACAATAATTCAAGATATAATTTTTTCAGCTAAGAGTCATCTTAATTCAAAATCTCCTTGTTAGATTTTTAACCAATAATATACACTCAAATTGTGGCATAAGAATAGAAATCTTTTTTTGGTTCCAAACATATTTATTTTCATGACATTGTAAAATCTGTTGAATATGATCATAGTTGTATTTAAAAGTGCAGAGGCAGAATTTAATGTCTTAATGAAGCCACTGATGACTCTATCTCTTCATTAGAAACTCTATAGGTTTCTTCATAATATTTGTTTTTAGTTAAACTGTTTAAAAAATATACTTTGCAAATAAATAAATGACTACAAGACCAAAAAAAACCCACCTGTAATATTTGTTAATGCTTGCCACTTTCTGAAACAATTTTTTTATTTCTATTTTAGGGCTGAAATCAGACTTCAAATCAACAAATACCATGATAACCATTATGTGAAGTTGTGATTATTATTTTATGTAAAAATAACAATTGAAAATAGCTTTATATTGTATCAGAACACCTTCTCATTTTAATCTATGGTGGATTGTAACAATTCGCCATTGCAAAAATTTCAAACTACAACTGTCATTAAGTATGTCCTTTACACACAGCCATTATTCATCAGATGAATCAGAGATACATAAATAACAGAAGCTCTTGCTCATATAGGCAGTCCTTATTTTTTCTCATTAGACTATTCTTCTGAAAACATAGACTAATTTTCTATGCCTCTTTAATAGTTTATAAAAAAGATAAATAATTTTGACATTGTAAAAATAATATATGTATAATTATTTTCTAAATATATATTTGAGAAATAATACAACATTTCGGAATTACTTTTTATGGTAATTATGTATTAATTACTTTGAAATCTCTTTGAGGCCATATTTTGTTTTAAAGAAAACTTTTTTATTTTTATTTTAAGTATTTACCTTTATTAAAAGACATTACATATACATATTTACAAAGTTTTGTTGTTTTCTAATATTTTTTTTTGTTTTTGGTTTCTTACAATATTTTTAAAACATTACTTTAATAAATTATATGTCCTTATATTAAGCTTAATAAGTGGGAGTTAGTATCTGGTGTCACACTTTGTTGCTTATTAGTATGTCTAATCTTAACTTTGGCGGGTTGCTATTATACCTTTATCCATCGTATATCTTTTTTCATAACTTATTTATTGCCATATTTCACATGCTGTGGGTTCTGATCCTCCCCTGATTTTAATCATTCCTTTTCTTGGTAAGTATTTTAAGCATTGGTCAAAGTATTTTTCCGATCCTTGATTAAGATTTTTAATCCAATTATATTTTTATTATCAAATATTAATGAACATCTTATTTCCCATATTGTTCTAATTATATGGATAAGTAACATAGCATTGTGTGGATCAAATCCCTTGATGTGTTTGTTAATCATACTTTTCAGATTAATGACTGGGGTTTTGAATACTTTTATCCTTATTTGTTTAAATGCTCTACATTCTTTGACCAGGTGTGCAAGTGTTTCTTCACTGTTCTTGCATGTTGTATGCCCTGGTTCTAGATTAACACACAGTTTATTTTATTTAAAAGCGTTGTTGTAGGGTGTATCCCATTAATCAATTTATAGATGGTTTCATCTATTTTTGGGGTGTATAGATTGACTGAAAGTTTCTTAGAACTCTACTTGCAGACATGTTTAACCATGATTTTTCCTGATACTTGTTATTTTTTTTAAGGATACTGTATTTTAGCCCTTCTAAATTAGGAATATTTAGCTCATCTTGTAATAATGACACTTACTAAATATTAAAATATCACCAACATACATAACTAAAATTTATTGTAATTAGAGCATTTATATTACTGAAGTTTAATAAAACCCTGTGAATCAAAAGAATAGATTAGTTTTGTATTTACATGAGCAATTCTTTTCACCAATTATTAAGCAATTTACTTTACTGTAAGATAGGGTTTTCAGTAAACACTAAGCTGGTATAGTGCCATAATTATCCAATCCCTGTACAGTTTTTTTTTAAATTTCATTCCATTAACATATATAATATAAAAGAGTAGAGGACAACTGTTAGATATATAAGTGGATTCATTAATTTCAGCTACAAACCCTAATTATTATGGGAGAAATAAACAGAATCTGGGATGAATATATCATAGCATCATACCATCTGACATTCTCGAAAATTCATTGATTATTCAAGATAACTGTATATGACTATACAATAGGTAAATGCATCTGTTTTATGAATCATATGAATAAGCATAGTAGAAGTTATGTGATATTGTTTATGATATATTAATATTAACACTGATAATATATGTACACACAAGCGTTGTTAGCCAGCAGGTCATCACAACTGCCTTGCAAGCAAGTAGTTGATTGCAGACGGTTGTGGGTTCGCATCCCAGCCGATGCTATGACATATGAAATATATATATATATTATTTAATTCTCTTATTTCATGGTATTAAATACCTTTTTATATTTCATATTCAACATCTATCAATGCCAGATATGATACAAAAAGAAAAGCTAATAATTGAGAAGTTAACTAGATGTGAGAAAATTAATTACAATCCTTTTGATACATTGTTTTTAAAATGGATTAATATTTTATTTCATTATTTCAAATTCTTTCCACAACATTTTCCACTTGAAGTAACACAATCAGTGAAATCACATTATTGGAGAATGTTGTCTTTGAAAAGAATACTCTTTAAGGAACGTCGTTTCCGATTTCATTTAATGATGTCATTATCAGCGTACCAACAATTCTCACATGACAATCTAATAATATTCTCTAAGACTTTCTATCTATCAATCTATTTTTCAATGATGTCAAATACTTTTCTGTAGATCAATCATCTTTCATCTCCATTTGTCTAAACCTCTACAAACTTTCCAACATTTCTTTCATAATTTTTCTATGCATAACTTCAGTCAGATTTCACTTTATGTATTCATCAATAAATCATATTTATTATTACTTAATAGTACTTCAACATTGATGTTAGTTGTTTACTGTAGATCAATTGATGGATTTCATTACTTCTCCTTTTCTCTTATTTTTTTCAAATCTTTCAATATTATTCTATTAATAAGAGATTCTTGTCACTCTCTTTAACACTTTCACAGCAATATTCTATTTCATTTATTGCTTCTCATGACTCATGCATGCAATCATGAATATAGAAATACATAACCAAAAATCCTTCCTACTTCTCTAAGTGTCTGTAAATCTGCTCAAACAAAAGATTTAATCAGCTCTTTATAAAATCTTACATCAGTGAACTACAAAACAATTTTTCTATTAAATCATTACAATCTTCAAAATGGCTTTTTAATACTGCTTCTATTAAAAATTAATCTATTTGCTAAATATCCAAAATCAATGATTTTTAATATTTTTTTGATAATTATCCTTAATGTTTATTGATTCCATCTTTTGCTCTAAGTTTAGTTGCATCCTGGATGACAATTTCATAGTATCTCTTCTTTATTTAGTGTTTTCCCAAATAATTTTTATATATAATTAATGAGCATTGAGTATGGATAGATGCAGTATGTAATGTCTAAACACTGAAAATAATAGGTTTATCTTAGAATGAGGAATCTTTACTTTATGAGGCCACAGCACTCTAACTCCATTAGACACACAAGTGATTAGATGGAAGTTTGAATGCACAAACATTTATCTATGAACATTTTGTTTTTATTGCAATTGTTGGTATTACTAAAACATGTGTCTAGAATTAGCATTTCAATATGTTGGGTGATCTTTTATTATTTATATACACGTTTGTATAGTTTAAATTAAAAAAAAAAACATTTTTAAAAATGATGTTTACAATATATGTATAACCTGGTGAAGTTGGTCACATAATATTTTCACTAAATCACTCTACATTTTTTCTTAGTACATGATAAAAGACAAATCTTCTACTGATTCCATTGTTTTCTATCAGTGGAACTCATACTTATGAAGCATAAATTCATCTCCATTACTTCTATTTATTAAACATGCTATTAATTCCTGAACAATAAACCATTTGTTTATTACTGTTGATAGTGTTAAATAACAATGGAGATTTATAGTACTTATGCACATTAGTGCTACATATTTGGAAAAGTAAAGTTTTATTTCTTTTGTTTATAAATGTTTTGCTGCTGAAAAGCAATATTTTACTGCAAATAAACAATTTGAAAACATTGATTGCATCTATTTACAGTAATAATATATTTACAACAGTTATAAGAGTTTGCCATCTATTGATTGTCAAGATCATAATGATGTAGGTATTGCCAATTATGGTAGATTTAAAGAGTGCTTTGACTCATTCCAGCAAACATAACATATTAATCCACATTAGCTTGCATTTTTTATAAACTCAATGTTCCTACTTACAAAGTTTTTCACTTTCAGCGTGAGTGTAACATGCTCAGGGCATTGTTTGAATGATCAACTTGAGTTACTGAAAATACTAATTGCAGATTGTTGAATTACTGTTCCAATCATCATTAGCAACACTTATTTACTCTAAATCGACTTCAATTTTGTAGATAGCTTTTCTACTTTACCAAGAACAGTTAGATCTACTCTCAAGTTTTTAATTAGTCTGTTTGTGGCATTTTTTTTTTTTTACATTACGGTTGTTTTATTGATCATCTATATTTTTTCTGAATCCAATTTAGAAACATCTACAGTGTGCCAAGTATATTATTGAGAATTAGCTTAAGATGAATCCACAACAATCTCTTTAAAATGCAAATGGATGATTTTTTTCTTGAACAATAATAAATTTGATCACATCCCATCATGTGATTCCAAGCCTACACATTACTGTTAATCTGAATACTCATTTTCTTTCACCACTGCTAAGTAACTAAAAGAAAGTGGTTTATTACAGACTTATCAAGTATTGTCTTATACAATATGGTAGTATTGGAGTGATAAAAAAAGAATATGCTGTTGGATAAAAATTTATCTCAAAGCTAGTACAAGAGTTGCAATATTTTGTTTAAGGACCTCCTCCTGCTCTTCCATATTTTACTTGCAGTTCTTTTACTTAGTTTTACTGTTTTATTTGTTGTTATCTTTTTACATTTTTTGCTTTTCTGGAATTTTGCTACCAGAACCAGTATTATATGATTAGCAATTTCAAAATAAAGTCCCTTTTTTATGTTAAGGTTTTTTAAATATTTTATATAATTTGTCAGTATCAATTGTGACTAGTCCAGATATTTTATAAAATGCATGATTACAGTTTCCTGTGAGTCATGTTTTAATACAGATTTGTACTTATATTTTGGTGAACAATGATTGCAAGATATTTTTGAGTTATTTTTGAGTTAAAACAGTTTATACTTTATTTTTCTTGTTTTCAATAAATACTGATATTTCTATATGTTGTAAGAATACTATTTAAATTAAGTTTAGTATGTGATCTATGTTATAGTTCACAATAAGCCATTAGATAGCATGATAACAAGAAATAGTGAGCAAAAAAAAGTGTGGAAAAATAATCTATAAAAATTAAATATATGTGTTAAGTATACGCCAAAGAGTAATAGTTTAAATATTAAATGTACATATTTATTTGTTTTAAAATTGTGAAAATAAGTAACTTATAACACCTTTAATGATGCAATAATTGTGATAAATGGTAATTTCAATTTATTAATAATATCATCTTTGAAATGCATTTTTAATATCTGTAAGGAACAGATGACTAAGACGTGATTCAAATGATTTGGTGAAGTTTTACAATATTATATTTTTCATCCAACCCTGTATAATGTGACAAAGTATTACCACTTCTGTTTCAATGCTCCATTGGTATTCTTTATGTGGTCACCATAAAACTAACAATTCTTCCTTTGATATTTTTTCTTAATTTTTATGCAAGGGAGATCAAATATTCTTATAACAGAATATATTGGTACAAAATATCAATGCTATTTTCCCTTACCTATCTCTGGGTGTCACAGTAATATATCTTGGTCAAAAAAATATGTCAATGTAATGTCATGATTTTCGAGGTTGCTGTATGTTTACAGTGATCCATAATATATCTTTTGGAAGGTTATATAATATAGCAAGAATTTTAAGATAGATCATGAGCTTATGTAGCAGTGAGTATTTTGTATTGCAGTGTTTATGGAACAATATTGTACTTAGTACCCTCTTATATTAATAATACTGTTTCATATGACCTATCCTTTTTGTTTCTTACTATTTCAGAAAATCCTTTTTTTACAGCATTTATTTCAATTTTTCTAATTTTACAATATTTTCACGGTAGTAAAAAAAAGAATGATTGTGCTTTTTTTTCCTTATGCAGCTATATATCCATAAACATTTTAAGACAACATTTTTAGATAAAGTTTAATAACTGAAACCAAATGCAATCAACATATATTTCTTTTTTATATCATCAACAAGTTACATATTGTACTTTATTAAAAATGTTTTCAATTTTTTTCCCAATGAATATAATTATAACGGCCTTGAACTCAAACTTTCAAGCTTGCTATATCTATCATATCTTTCTTATACAACTGACAATCATTATAACTACATTAATTCGTATAGACAATATACATGTATTTAAATATCTTAATAAATATGCACATATTCTTATGACTAACAACTGCTCTTGTATTACTTTTTCTGATTTTGTAACAAATTTTGTAATTACATAGTTCAGATTGTAAAATGAAGTTCTTTGATTCTAAATTAATCTTTTTTGATGATTTGAAATTATATCACTTTTTTTTAAGATCTCTCAAAATCTGTCTGATATCATGGATTTTTAAAAATATGATAACCCCCACTAAACCATAAACTACCCCTCTATAGTTGCACATTATAAAAGTCTCATTTATTCTAACTTTCATTAAATGATTCCAATTTTTACATAAACTTTTTTCAAACATGCTGCACTCCCATCACTGATATTACTTAATTGCATATTCAAATACTTTCCAGCCTCATTAATAGCTTGCACAATGATCTTTTTCTCAATATAATAATCACTACCTTTATTACAAGATGTTACCTCATATACAAAATTAGTATTAAACATTAGGTGAATCTAAATGAAAGACCCAATCCCGTATGTTAATGGACATATCTGTAATTACCCAGAGATTGAGATCACTCCCAACACCATAGTTACTTAGCTATTCATTTTAATAATTAAATTACAAGTATAATTTATATACTAAACGTTTAGATGTAATTAAAATGGATTTGAATGCAGACTTTAAAACTTCCTGCAGCTATCCACTCCAAATTATATAATCAATACACATGACCACACACATGTTAAAAGGAAAAATGATCTTCAATATAGTATGTCATGCTGAATCAGCACTCATCAGTTGGTCCAAATCTTCATCGCGCACACACACACACACACATATATATATATTGAACCGTTTTCGAATATGTGTATTCGAAACACCGGCCTCTTAGGCAGAGAAGAACATACTTGGAGAGTATGTATGCCCAAACGATAGCTATAAAGTATATAACTAACGTTACATTTCCAGGACATAACTTCTTCTCGACTGTTGAGTTCAACACCAAGTTCAAAGCACTTTTTTTGTTTGTGTATAAACACGGGCGCCAGCTGTTTATTCTAAAAGAATAGACAACGCACTTTGAATAGTGGCAACTAACCCAACGCCTAAATCCACGACTAGCTCAGTTGTTTGTAATCACTAATAGATTATACTTCATTAGTGGTTAAAAGACTTGATAAAGGAATTAATAAAAAGAATTTATAAAAATAATTGTAAAAGAATTGATAAAAAGAAATTGATAAAAAGAATTTGGTAAAAGGATTGATAAAAAGAATTGACTGACAAATAAAGTTTAATTTTAAAGATAATTTATTAACTAATATTTATTTACTAAATTTAAACATTCTAATAAAACACACGCATATTTTAAATTAACATTTCTAAACTAGTTTAAATATTCTTGTTTACTTTCATAACAAAACACTGGTATTTATCTAATTTAACTAATAATATTGATATAAGGATCACGCACATATTAACTCATGCACACACACATAATAATATTAAAGTATTACATAGCATTTGAAATTTAATCACACACATCAATAGTTCATTTATGTATGATATCGAGTTCAAATAATTAGACTCTTGGAGGATTTGCACGAATTAATGAAATGCAATGGCTATTAGAGTATAACGAAAATAAGCAAATGTTTTACCTAGGATTTTGAATGTTGACGTAGAATTTTGTTCTTTGGAGGCTGCTTTCGGTGAGGATATTTCCATTATAAATGCTTACCAGCCGGCTGGGACGTTTCCTTGCTGAGTTTCCTGATTTTCACGATTATTGCTATCGGAGACAAATAGATACTGACGGAGATTTTCTAAGATGTTAAGCTGACATTATTTCACGGGCAGATCTGCTGTTTTCTCGGACATCTGGGCTGGATGTGAACGTGCGTTCCAAAATATTCTCAGCACTGCATTTTGTTTCTTAACTGACTCAATTAATTTCCGAACTGCACTCTCTCAATAACTTTGTGAACTGATTATCTCAACTCAATTAATTTGTGGAATGAATGACTGTCTGATAAAGGTCTATTTATATCTGCAACGTGTTGTCTTTCTGATATCTCCGGCAAAGATCTGTTGTCAAATTCCTTATCAATTAATCCTTTGATAAACGTGTTTTGAAAGATTGCTTAATTAGTAATAGCCATGCAAAAACGTATTGTTTTATATTAATTAATATCTAATAGCCATTGCCGTGTTTTTCAATGATAATCTTCCCTAACTTTCACATACATTTTATATATTTACAAATGTACATATATACGCACATATATTTTTAATACAATTTACTATTTAGTTTTAACATTATTTTTTCTTTAATTAAAATTGAATGAAAAGAGATTTGTATATTTATATTTTTACGAATACTAATAAAACTATTTAATTCCTATCTTTTTCTAAAACAAACTGAATAAACTCTTCAACATTTAATTTTATGTTTTTCTTTTACTAAAAGATTACTTTAATAATAATTTTAGATAAAAATTATATGTGCCTATATCAATATAGGTACAATATATATATATATATATCTATATATATATATATATATATATATATAACTGATTTTAATATATTATATATATATATATATATATATATATATATATTAAAATCAGTTCTCAGTTTATATTAAGATGGCATATCTTTAAAATATTTTTCACCCTACAACATTTCAATCATCCATATTATTGAAAATCTATAAAATTTTATTAACATATACCCAATAAATAAATTAATGGATTTATTGCTTCAGAGTTCATAAGAAGTTCTCAGCAAAAAGTACCAGTACTAGAATTTATCCATGGAACTTGTCTCCCAAAATCTGACTCTTTCACACTGCAGTAAATCATATAGGAAAAAAAAGGTGCATCAATGTCTGGAAACATAATTAATTTACCATCTTGTATGGCAAAATAGTCTGACTATGGAGAATACTTCTTGGATTGACTGCAGATCAGGCACTAACAGAGCTCAAACTTTTTACGAATTCCTGAGCAATGAAGACATTCAATTATTTTTATTTATTAATGTATTCTGTAAAATTTACTATCTTAACAAATATAACTACTTTTTAATAAAAAAAAAAAAACTAATATGTTCACCAATTTTTGATGATTTTTTTTTACATTATATGTAAATAGTTTACTGTGTAAACAGGTTGATCAAATAAATTACTTTAAACTAAACACTTTTAGTTTATTTATTATTAATTGTATTTAGATTTAGATTTCAGTATGCTTTTTAATCAGTTTTAATATAGACAAAATTATCTTGAAAGCTGCTTACCTTATTACTGCATGCTTCTTACTTAAGATGGAGATAGCTGTAAAGTCATCTTGAATGGCATTTTGTAGCAGTTTTTCTCAAGCAGTCATCCTTAGTTATAACTTCTGTTTATTGTGTTCAAGTGTGTACTTATATTATCAGACATATTGATTTCTGTTTTAATGCCATGACAATTATAAAGAGTGAAGTCTACTTTTGGAAATCATAGCATTTCTGGTTCTTTTCCATTAAAAGAATTATTGTAAGCATTATCACTGTTATAATTTGTTAATGTTATTCATCCTTTCAACTTTTAGTTAATGATCATTTAGAATATTTTTTTTATTATTTTTAAAAATACTATGTTGCCAGACATATTTATTTCTGTTTTATTGCCTTGGCAATTATTAAGTCTTATAACACTTTTGAAAATCATGATGTTTCTGTTTCATTTACATTAAAATAATTATTGTTATCTGCATTACTGTTTAAATTTGTAAACTTTTAGTTGAAGATTATTTATATTGTTTTCTATTATATTTGAAAATACTTATTGAAGCTTCTAATAAAATCACAAACCATTATTGTTTTAAATAAAACAAAGGAAAGTAATTAATAATTATCATGCACAAATACCCTATCTGTTTTAGTTTAGCAGTAATGCATCAGCTTCAAGAGCTAAAGGCCACTGAATCACAGCTCAACCCTATCACTTCTGGTATTTAAATGTTATATATCATTCAGTTACTTTGTAAATTATGTTTATCATGTGCAGTGCTATTGACTTTTTATCAATAATTTAGATATTGACACTTGATGTCAATGTGCACATGTGGAAAATGCTTGAACCTGTATGAGTGGAAAGGAAGCCAGAAAAAAAATCAAAATTTTCTATATTTGTCAAAAGCATTATGATACAGTGGAATAACCAAGTGATTAATTTAATACAAATTTAAATATTGTAAGAAGTATTAAGTTTCCTTTTAAAAATATCTTAGAAATTTATGCCTTTTAAATTTGTTTTTTCTATAGCTATGTGACTAGAAATCTGTGGAAAGTTGAGTGTCATATTATTAGGACAGTCATATTAAATATGCTAATATACTTTGATTTTTTAGTAACAGACTTTCTGCAGTCATAAGTTCATTCTGATTACTACTAATTATTTATTCATTTACTGAATATCTCTAATCTGGATATATATAAATTAAGCCTCTGTTGACAATTAATATATCTGTTTTTAATTATACATAAACATATAAAATCACTCAATTTCATCTTTCATTTTTCTATATGTAATATCCTTTTATAAAGTATTTAAAACTTTTGTTCCACTATATTTACAAAATTTTGAAGCATATGTTAAATTTATATATAAAATAAAAATAATTATTTAAATCAGAAATTAACACAAAAAATGTTTTTAACATCACAATATATTTTCATTATAAGTAATTTATTTTCTTAAATTAAGAGAGCTTTATGATATTTATGTTAATAATTCCACATGCTTATGAAAAGAATATAAATTTAGAGTGTATAAAAATTTAAACTTGTTTGGTTACAACCATTTTATATTGTTAATATCATCTAGATGACAAGCAGCCAATCCAATTACTCACCAAATAGTGATTAATAATTGAATATTTTGATGTTTTTAGCTAGATGTTAAAGGTTCAGGATTAATTTTGGTTGGCCATGATGAATATTGATACACTGATTATGAAAGTCAGAACCGATTGTTCTACTATGTGTTTTTCACTAATAGTAGAAGAGACATCATGCTCCTATGTGTGTGGAAGCTATTGAGTCTTTATTGTTTCATTAATCAGAACAATATTTGTGAAAATTTTATTATTAAAATGCACCATAAAGCAAAATGAAATGATTTTCAGATTGATAACTCATAAGGATATTATTAATTGTACTCTCACAATAATGAAAATTTCAAAGGTCATTTTTGTGGGGACATTAGATGTATCTTCATAATACAAACTTCATTATAAAATTAAAGTTAACAAATAGTACTTCATCAATGATTATCCTACGATAACATATGGAGATATTGAGGATTTGGTGTCAAGTTGTACTTCAAGTAGAAAATGATTTAAAATCCTCTTTTAGCATGTGGACTTCAAAATAGTGTTAGTCTATGAAATGCTTCTTTTTTTGTCAATAATACGATAGCATTATTCCATCAACTATATTTGTTAATTTATCAATTATATATATATATATATATATATATATATAAATGTATACCTATATATATATATATATATATATATATATATATATTGTGCCCTTTTGTATGGGTCTCCATAAATTGTTGTATCCATTTAATTAAAAAATTTTAAATTTAGGATATATTTAGCTATATGATTTTAATTTTGTTTATAACAATCTTTTTAAAAGTGTAATTAAAGTAATTCATGAGTGTTTGATATGTGAAAATTGTGCTGATGTTTGAGAGAGACATTTCAATGGGGATGATAATAGTATATGGTTGGGAAAACTGGCCATAAGCAATACTGCATTAATAAATTTAATAAATAAATGTTTAAAGTTAAAGTTTTAAAAGACAAGTTAAAATTAAATGCATATATTTATTGTTGATAAGAATTAATATTTAATAAATGAATATAAATACTTTAATCATTAGTATTACATAATAGAAGAATTAATGTTGGATTTTAATAATATCGAATTATTATTTTAAAGTTGTTATAAGATATTATTTATTTTTAAAAAAATATTTATTTTTAAAAAATGTATTGTTAGTTTATTTTTAGATTATTACAAGCGTCTGTAGCTCTGTTGTAAAAAACAGATGTTAATTAAAATACGTACACACATGCTTGGAAGTTTTTTTTAGTAAAGTTGCAAAGCTATTTTAAAAAAATTCTGTTATAAAATTTATAAATATTATATTGGTTATCACGAAATAAAAATAAAGATAATTAATGTGAAATATTAAATCTGATTTTTAAAATATTGCTTAAAAGCATAACGAATAAAAATAGATTTAGTTTGTTTATAAAAATAATTTTATAAAAGTTAAACGTAAAAGTTAAGTAAGAAAGTATATTTTAAAAAATGTTTAATGGATTTAAATAAACGATGAAGATTAATTTGAGAATTTAATAATGTGATAAATAATAAATATTAAATAAGTCATTATTTATTTTTAATTCTGTCTTGTTGGTGAAATATGTAAATAAGCTAGCAAGTCAATTGTTTAATTCACCAATCAAGTGGGAGTTTTCTTCCGGTATAAAACCAAGGTTCAATTGTTAGGAGGTGACTTGTGATTGAAATTCTTAAAGTATAGTATGCTATTAAAAATAGCTAAGTGATTATAGACGCTCTTAAAATCGTTTTTTAAAAATTATTAGAGAGTATTTTAGAAATAATTTATAAAAGTTACCAATGAATATGCAGTGTTAATTTGTTATAGTTCCCTATTGATCGTTTTCTTATTAATGCTCAATTTACTATCAAATAATCATGAGGACATCATGTAAGGATAAAATATATTGGAGACTTTATACTGAAAATTTAACAAACGCTGGATTAACTTGGAGAGTTTCTAGATGCATAAAAATAATACGTTGGACCTGGTATAAATTTAAAAGCTGATCGTAATTAATTTTTATAAAAACAAATATTTAAAAAAAATGAGAAATACTTCTTTATGAAGCAAGTATTTGTAAATTCTAAATTTAAATATATATCTTGGTAAAGATATAATATGTAACGGTAATTGTATAAATATTTGCCTTGTTAAGTCTTTATGGTATAAAAGACTAAATTCTGACAATTTTAAAAGGCAGATAAATTGGAGATTTAATAAGTAAAGAAACCTTTATAAGTAAAAATTATTATATTATTAGAGTCTAAACGCTGGTCGTACAAAAGACTTTAAAAATAATCTTACCTAAAAATCTGTTACGGAATGCGCAAATCAACTCTACATGGATATCCAAATCAATTAAAAATAATTAAATCAGAACTTTGTAAATTATAGACTAATTCTAAAAATAATAACTTTTAAATAATATTTTTTTCTTTAAAAGAAGTGAACCTGGATCCATAAACTATTTTAATTTTATTTTGTTTTCTGATGGAACTGACTTTTATTTTTTATTTATTTTAAAAAAAAGAACGTTTTCATTTATTCCATAAAAACTTTTAAAGACACGTGATGTACCGGAAAAGGAAGTAATGTTTGGTGAAAACTTGTGCCTAGGAAAAAGAACAATGATAACTGGAAGAAGCCACCGTTGGATGTGATGTAATATGTCTTATTTATTAACTAACATAAATATTTCATTAATTATTGATTTATTAAAGATAGGAAAGGTACATTTACATTTTTTTTTTTAAATAATAACTAAATACTAATATAACTTTTTATTGTATAAAGTTTATTTTATAATTATACAACACGTAATATTTTAAAGAATAATTGTTGAGTGTAAATGTGAAATTATTTTGTAAAATTGGAATCCTGGAGGACATCATATGACGGACTGTACATTGAAGTATCATTTATGGTAAAAATTGTGTAATAATAATAATAATTTGATGTATTTATTATGTTTTCTTTAGATCAACCAAATGTTATATGATTATTGAATGAATGTATTAATATTTAAATAATATACACGCACAAGACTAATAATAGCAGTGTTATTTTAATATGCATATTTTAAATTGATGATATAAATTCAGTACAACGTGATATGATACCCTAGAAATAATTATATGATTCTTTCGTGAATGAATTTCAATGTTTCTGTTCCAATATTAGAAGTCAGATTTATTATACTAGTGTAAGTTATTTATTTATTTTTTCTTTTTAAGTTAGTAAGAAGTATATAAGGTCTATATTTTATTTTATTTTTATTAGATGAGTTACGTTAATTTTACATAGAAATTTATATTTTGATTGAAGGCTTATTGTAAATAGATGATGAGGTATAGGAGAGTTTGGATCGTTATTATTTTTTTTGTTTTAAAATTGGTCATTTGTTTTACTGAAATTAAATGGGTTAAAATGACTTTTGTAGGTAGTAGTTTTTATAAAGGAATAGGAATAATAAGTAAAGAAAAGTAATGATTTAAAAATGGCAAAGAATCATAGAATTTTGTGTAACATTATACTTTATAAAAGTTGAAATTATTAAATAATTTTAAAATATATATATTTTTTTTTTTTAAAAAGTACATATACGTATTGCATATTTTAATAAGACAGGTAGTATGACACTATATCGGAATGAAATAAACAGTGATAGTCAATAATTGTTATTATACTGTAAAGTTATATCAGTTGATACATTAATTAATATTTGAGTTATACTGATAATAAATGTAATACAGCCTTATACATTATAATATAAATAACAGTAGGACTTAAGTGAAATAACATTTAAATTATTAAAGTTCGTTTATTTACATACATGCTACATGAATGATATCTTACATAAAATCTTTTCTTATATTAATTGATAACAAGTAATGTTTATGTAAATTAAAGTCATAAACTTAATTGAATTTTATTAATAAAACATTCTCTGAAATGTATAAATTATCTACTTATAGTTATGGAAATAATAACAGTGTAAAAACCTTGTATTATTATTTTTCTTATTTTTATTTTCTTTAGTTCCATTTAAATGTAAATAGTGTAAATAAATTATTTGTTAAAGTTGATGTAAATAAATTTTGTTAAGTTGTTTAAAAGATGTGTTGAGTTCATTATTTTACACCACAGCATTTGACAACAGATAATTTGAATGTACATAATATTTGCACAATATGAACTTATTATTATTATTATGTTAGAAGAAACACAGTATTTTCTTAATATAATTTATAGAAATTGATTGACATTAACATATGATATTACAATGGTCATAAAGTAGTTATAATGCACAATATAAGAGTATAAGATTATTTATTGCCACAGATTGTTAAATTATAAGATTTTGGTATATTTTAAAATTAAGATACTATATGGAAATGAAAGACATGCGAATGATTTATTTATTTTCTTAAGGATTAAAAGTATAACCCAATAGATAAGATTAAGATATACCCTAAAGATTATTATTGTTAGTGATTATTATTAGAATAAGTTAGGTGTATTTAGGTTTGATATTAAATCCCTTATCATTCTTATCTACGTGAATTATTATTACTTTAAGATAATTAGAAGAACCTGAGATCATTTTAATTATATTTCCTTAATAATAGATTGAGATTTATTTATCTATTATTATTAAAGATAGTTCATTTATAAAAGCCATAAGAATGCTGTAGAGTTAGTAATAAGATAATAAAGAGGTAATAGTATTCTTATGCCATTGAGACAGTGTCTTGGAAAGACATTGACTTAATGTAAGTCCAATTACCAATTGTAACTTCACTTCACAGTCTCATGATTTTAATTAAATACTTATTTAATTAATACATTATATTGAACTATATTAATTTGATAAGTTATAATATTATAAAAATATATTAAAGATAATTGTACATATTTTAGCCGAGTATAATGATTTTATTTGAGCTAGTTATATTTTAAATTATATCATATATCGAGAAGTGAGGGTACAATATATATATATATATATATATATATATATATATATATATATATATATATATATATATATATATATATATATATATATATATATATATATATATATATATATATATACATGTTTTCATATGATAATTAAAATACATGCAGCCTTATAATTTTACATAAAAAATACAGTACAATATTTTAGGCAGTGATTTCAATAAAATTGATAACTTGACCACTAAATAAATAAGTGTGCTATATAAATAGTAGATAATGAATGAATGAAGTTAAAATAAATAAATACTAAATAATATTTGCAATTAGTGGACATATTGCTGATGATAATTTAGCTTTTTTCTTATATTCAGGTTATATTTTTAGACATCTGACTTTATACTCTTAGACATTTTAATTTATTTTCAGACAAAAACTAAACTTAAGTGCACACTTATATATAAAATCAAAATCAAAACATCCTAAAGTAGAGCACTTCAGTGTAAATGCCTCTCCAATGAATGGTTAAAAATAAGACATTAATCAGCAGGACTAACTAATTACTAGATGATGAAGATATAGGTGCTTTTTTATTCTTATTTTAAATAACGTTAGTTAATTTAATAATGTACCAATAACATTAAATGGTTGGTCATCTGTGACATATATGGACTATCTACCTATAAAAAATGTCAAGCAGGATGGAAAAAATATTTTAAGTTTACACAATTCATACATAATAGACATACTTATATCACATATGAAGCTATATATATATATAATATAATTGAAATAATAAATTTAACGGTTTACAAACTATTACAAACAATCCTCAAATCCACAGAAGTACTTTCGGTTAATTTCTTAAACCTGCCTCAACTGCCATTAAATTCAAAAACAAAAGCGGATGCAAACATCATCAATTCAAATTCCACTAATCTCGTATTTTAATGTTAGCAGCTTGTCAGTCTATTAAATGCATTTTATTTCTGTTTATAAAAATTGCCTCTTTAATTTTTCTTTTACTATGATTTCTCTCTTCATGAAGAATTTTCACATTTTCAAAATCAAATTTATATTTACATGTTTTTTCATGATCAAAGAAAACTGAAGGAGATATTAAATCACCATTATTTTTACTTTTTATACGCTTATATAACAATTCATGCTCTTTCAATCTTTCCTCAATGCTGCACCTAGATTCACCTATATATGATAGCACACAATCACAAAAAATTTGATATATGACATTACTTTTCTAATTAATGGACATTTTATTTATTTTATTTATATATATATTATCAATTTCTATGGAGAGAAAAATGTTTTGTCCTTTAAAAACGTTTGAAAGTTCTGTGCGTGTGATCTTTTATTTCTAATTTATTGTAGAGATAATGATGTAATTCCATAATGCTGCAAATTAAAGTTTCATTCCACAGTTATAAAATAAATAACATTCTAAAGATGGTAAGTAACAAAATTTTAATTTCTTTTATTCACGTTATCAGGAAAAAAAATCAATTATATTGATTTTTTTTTACTAAGGGAACATATAACTTTGCTTACTATTATTCAACCAGTTGTCTTGTCTATTTTCGAAAATATTTCTGATTTCTGATCTATCAAAGATTCAAAATTTAAAGTCATTAAACAACAACAAAAACTAGCTTTATTATTAACTAAAAAGGAACAACAATTTAGTAAACATATTTCGATTGATTTACATGTCGTAAAAAAATTATCTGAACGTAAACTTTTTTCAAACAAAGTTTTTTATTGGAGAAATGTTTTAATTATGTGCTGCTTCCTAAACGTATTCAATATCAAAATATTATATTCAACATAAAATTCTATTACATAGACTTACACACTGCCTACCGATCTTACTAGATTTGAAGTTTGTGATGTCTTAAACAATATGAAACTACTAAGAAGTAACTTATATAAAAAAAAATTTGTTGCACTTCTTAATTTAAAAAAGTGACTCTTTTATTATTATTATTATTATTATTATTATTATTATTATTATTATTATTATTATTATTATTATTATTATTATTATTATTATTATTATTATTATTATTATTATTATTATTATTATTATTATTATTATTATTATTATTATTATTATTATTATTATTATTATTATTATTATTATTATTATTATTATTATTATTATTATTATTATTATTATTATTATTATTATTATTATTATTATTATTATTATTATTATTATTATTATTATTATTATTATTATTATTATTATTATTATTATTATTATTATTATTATTATTATTATTATTATTATTATTATTATTATTCCAGCAGTTACAAGTAGTTAGACGGTTGTTCTTAATCTTTTATTTTGTAACAGTAAAATTTTAATTTTACTAAATCATGGTATGAAGATAGAAAATTTAAAATTCTTCAAGAGAAGGCTCTTCCTTATATTAAGCCAATAAATATTACATGACCACCACTTCTTATGCTTGTGTATAACTGTTGTTAAAACAGGCAAAACTCACAATACATATTGCCACACACAGCAAGCTAAATTTTGTTTGTCTAAAATTCATAAACTTGAAGCATCATTACAGCCTACTGTGTGTGCTATAGGGTCTACCACACATGCTTTGCTTTGATATTTAGCCCAATGTTTACAACCATTGTTCTATGACATTCCATCATGAATTATAAATTCAACTCATTTTATTTCTATTATTAAAACTTAAAACTAGCTAAAAGTGTCATATTGGTCAGTTTTGATGTTTTGTCTATGTTTACTAGTGTTCGTGTGTAAGAAGCATTATCTATAATGGCTCAGTACAATAATTTACCTGATTTTATTATTACATTATCAAACCATTAGCTTGAATATACATTTTTATTCATTACTTTCAAAGGTATAAACAAATCCAAGGACACTCCAGAGGCTCTCCACTATCACACATTGATCTCTTTAGGAATAATATTGAAAATCGTGTAATAAATGCTATTATTAAAAAACCTTCTATTTGCCTCATATATGTAGGTAATAGATTTGAAGAGTCTCATGGTATTGATATCTTGAATTTTTTCTTGTTTTTCTTAATGATTGGCATCCCAATATTAAGTTTATCATGAATGTTGAAAATAACAAAACACTTTCTTTTATAAATTGCAACAAAATGTGATGACTGCTCATCAATATTGGTTTACAGAAAATTTACCATACAAACAGATATCTTATTTTAATTCCCATCATGATGCTGCTCCAATATTTTCTGCAGCAAAAAATTCTTTGATGAGAGCTTGTAGTTTGTCTGACAAAGATACAGTATTCTACTTTTTAATGGTTGCAATAAAACATCATATATAAACTTTGCATAGCATTGATGCTAAAAGAAAGTGGATAACTTGATAACTAATTAAAGAAGTCATTCATAATATCAGTAGAAGACTATTTTTTAACATAAAGACTACTTTTTCTATTTGAAAACAAAATGATTTTTTCTATATACCTAATAACAGAATATTTTTGGAATACCATATGAAATTCCATGTTTTCAGTTTCCAAATATCTATGTACATAAATCTAATATAGAAATTAAGGAGCATAAGAAGGGCTTTAATAAAAAGTTAAATGCATCAGTTTTTACTTAATATTTTTTTAAAAAAATCTGGTCACAAACCTCTTTAGATAATGCTAAAATATTTGATATTTTTTTACGAAATATGATATGAGAACCATGAAGGAGTTTATTGAAATATTTAAAAAAACCTGAGTGGTTTAAATAAGGCTGGCAAGCAGAATGTATTCCAGTCTTGTGGAGACCACTTATTTCATCTTTTTCTTCTAAAATCAACTTGAAAATAATTAATAATGAAAGTGAAGGAAATAAACATATTGTTAATACTGTATACATATTCTGAATAATAAATTAACAAACATATATCACAATGATTGATCTTTAATTTACATTAAATCTCATTAATATTTGAGATTTAACGATTTTTTTAAAAAGAACTTGACTTTGACAATGGTGAATATTTTTGTCTTTAAATCGTTGGTAAATAATACAAAATAGTGCATAGTTTAACTCAAAAAATACTTTATTTACATTGCATAACTGTAAAAACACTAAATATATAATAATTAAAAAAGCAAGTCATATATAACATGACATTACTTTTAATAAGCTTGTAATTACAAAAATGCAATACAGAGAGCGTACCAATAGCTCAACAAGCTCTTAATTAATAAGTGTGGTATGAGAAAATATTTAAAATCTCTATCCAGAACACTCTCATCTCCAAACCAACTGGTTTCGAGCTTATGGCTCACGTCAGTGGAGAGTTAGAAAATTCAGATACTAGACCTAAAATATCAACTCAAAAAAAAAAAACAGCACCTATTTCATACGTATATTTAAGTAGACACTCTGACATTTTTGGACATGAAAATGTCTTTAAATCTGAATTTAGTTCAGTCCCATACAGCTATTTAAGTTAGATAGCTGGATTTGAAGACATTTTCATGTCCGAAAATTTCAGAATTTCTACTTAAAAATACTTATGAAATAAGTGCAGTTTTTTTGAGTTGATGTTTTAGGTCTAGTGTCCGAATATTCTATCTCTCCACTGATGTGAGCCATAAGTTTGAAACCAGTTGGTCTGGAGATGGGAGTGTTCTGGATAGAGATTTTAAATATTTTCTCATACCGCATTTATTAATTAAGAGCTTGTTTGAGCTATTGGTACGCTCTCTGTATTGCATTATATATATATATATATATATATATATATATATATTTCTAGGATTTATTTCTATATATATATATATATATATATAAAAGAAATAAATCCTAGAAATGATATAGAATAAAATATCTTTATATAACAACAAAAAATATATGACAATAGCTGTAATATAATAATATAATCACAACATAAAAAAAAAATATATTCCGCAATTTTTAATTTTTGCCCTAAAATCAAAACACAAATATTCTTCTAGACACTTATTTTAATATTTCAGCTGGAAAGTTGTTTTTTATCTGGAATTACGATACAATTGCTTCCTTCAAAATTTAAACATTGAAAATTATTTGCACATTTGATAACATAATATATTTCAATACGTTAATAATCTTTTTTGATGGTGATCCAATGTGATAAATGTAATTTTTTTTACAAAAAATACTGATTTATCAAATTTTACAATAATAATAATTAATTAATTACAAAACCATGTATATATATATGTTTGTGCAAAAATGATACAAAAATAAAAAGTTAACAAATATATATATATATATATATATATGTGTGTGTGTGTGTGACATAGCGGCTAGTCTTGAATGATTGTGTTCAAGTCTCTTATGATAATATCTAAAGCTCCAAGTATATAAATTATACTTGTATTCTGTCAAATAAAAGATATATATAAATGATAGACATTGTCGGTTCAGTTGTGTATGATTTGGATTTTGAATATACTGACGTTTCGGTTTGATCACACAAAACATGAAATGAGTGATCAATATAATATTATAAAATGGTTATAGTGGCATATCAATAACAAACTTTATAATATTCCATTGATCACCCAGTTAATGGAATGTGTTATCAAACGGAAATGTTATTATATTGATAATCAAAATGTACATGAATGAACCCACAAAGTATATCATTTATATTTATAACCATTGAAAATCTTTTTATCAACAATATATATATATATCCCCTATGGGTTAACATATAATTAATGAATGGAAAATATTAATAAATAAATATTAGTGCATTACAAAGTAGATAATTCAATCTAGCAAATACTTAAATTGATAAATATAACAATTTATGTTTACTCTGTATTGTTGAAGCAAAAATCCATCTGTAATATGATTACTCATAAATCATTAATTGAATGATCTGGCAAATTGAAATGTTTACAATCTGGTCTGTCTTAATTTTTATATAAAATGTTAAATCTATTGTTAGATATCTTGATATGTAGACAATTTGCCAATTCACCTAGATATCAGATCAAGAATCTGCTGGATTCCATTAAATTAATGTGTCCATGTAGAAAAGAAATTGTGTTTAATTTTTATGCACATCACATAATAGCAGCAAGATTTTAAAGTAAATCATATAATCAGTAATCTATTGTTACAGCGACATCTATAGACAAAAATCATTTGATTCTAAGATTTTAATATAGGCAAAAATCCTGGACAAAAATGCTGAACACATGATATAGCTACTAGAAATTTAAATAAACCCCGTTCAACAGGCAAATATAAACTCACTTGAAAGTACATTTAATAAATAATCACTTTTAAAATGTATTAGAGCATAGTCCTATCCCTTATATAGACAATAAACCATATGTCTTCCAATCTAGCTATCTAACTTAAACAGCCATATGGGACTGAACTAAGTTCAGATACACAATATATTAATAGTTTTAGCAATATAAAATCGCCAAAGCCATCATAGCAAAAAATAAAATTACAAAAAAATAAATCAAGTCAGATGTCACATGACTTCAATATATAGTGTTACTATTATAATGGTAAGGAAAGTAGAGCTGCTTTAACCTAACCTAGAGATGCAGATAGAGGGGGTTCAAACCTCACCTACTCCTCTAGATTGCTACTAAGTGACTTACTCCCCAAACCTCACTAGAATTTAATCTTAATGTATGCCCGGTGGTCAGGGAGAGAAGAGACCACGAAAAGGAATTTTTACATATATAATGATCAGATGTACATACGTATGTTACAAAAGAAAACAATACTAAGTGGTTTTATTTATAGTGAATGAAAGATAACAAAAACTTTTATTATTTACATTAAAAGAATTCATACAATGTTCTATTAATAGTGTTACAGGCTATTTTCACGGCAACCGGATAGACATATATGAAAGATCCATTGATCGTAATGATAAGAACAGACAAAATTTTACATTATAATTTCTACTTTAAAATATTTCCACCAATGGAAGTGTTATGTATAATAAATCAAGAGAGAGAGAGATGATTCATTAACTCTGTGGTTGGAGAACATAGAAATAAATAGGTGGTCAAACTCAATTAAACACTTTGGACAGGTTTAAATCACCGCCCTACTTATGATTTAAGAAGAATGATAAAGTGACCCCAGCAGGAATTTCCAGCTATAATTGAAACATTTCGATGATATTTTGAGAAAGATTTCTTAATAAATATAAATATATAAGACCATGCACACAGGTGATAGCATATAGTGGGCTGTGAGGCTCGAGACATAACAGTTACCAAGAGGTTACCACAAGACCGGATAGCTCTTCGTCTCTAAACTAGGTTAGAGAGAAAAATGGAATCCGTTTGCTAAACGCGTGACCCGGATTCGGGATCGGAGTTTTTGTTGCTTATGTCCAGTTATGTACACTTAAGGAACTGAGATCGACATGAGATCTCGAACAATTTATTTATTTTTCAGAAGGACCGAATGTAGGTATGTTAACCTAAGCAAACTTGGCAAAAGAAGCACTGTAATTTATGCTGAGCGGCCCAGTAGATCACCTGAGGCACGATACCATATAAATATGGTCAACGACCTTTAAATTTAAAAAGGAAATCCTCTGCAAAATATATATCTTAGGAAAGCTCAACTATCACTGAAAATCCACAGAAAAATAGTAACTTCACCTTTATAAAATTTGAATTAATAAAAAGAACAAGTGGGCAGATATTTTATTTATTTAGTTGAAATTTAACCCATTCACCACTAAGCCAATGCTATTTAATAATTTTTTAATACATATTGTCAAAATGTACCCTCTCTTAGTACTAAAATATAAATGCAAATGTTTTATTTCACGCTCTTTAAAATATAACTTTAAATTTGTAACCCTTCATTGGCTAAAATATACTGGCATTCGATAAGGATCTTTCTTTTATATGTATATAAAAAAAAACTAAGTTAAAGTTTGGAAAGTTTTATAATAGAATATCTAGCAATTTAAATCTTGATTTTAAAATAGTTTTGCACTTTCTATGATTTGCTTCCTTTTCTTTCTAAATAAATATTTATATAAAATAAATAACTTAATTACGGGAGTATAATGGCGGAAAGTTAAACAAAGTATTTTTCAATTAAATTAATAAGAACTATGGCCGCCATTATATATAATAACCCCTCCCATTATGATATAAAAGAAAAGAAAAGAAGGCAATTAATGAAATATAATTTCACAAGATTCGAATACATAGATTTAAAAAACATATATATATATAGAAAAGCATAAATATACATTGAAATTGCAAATTACAAAGATATTTTAATAATTTATGGGAACGTTACCGGTAACTAGATGGGTGGGTCAAAATGAGTTCATTTGATGTTTCCCTGCAGATCTTCTCGGTTCTTCAAATTTGTTTTTCCATGTTTTTGAGGGCAGATTTTCACGGATACAGGGCAGATACTTTTGTTCTCTGGCTGGCTTACATGATTACGACTCCTGCATCAGGAACAGCTCAGGAGAGCAAAGGCAAAGAAGTTACCCCTGCATTTTTGCAGAGCAACACATTTCTGGATTCTTTTATTTATATGCTGAAAGAATAGAGTGCAGCTTGAAGTAAGTACAGCAAGCAAGAGTTCACTATATTGTCCAATCTTTCAGCAAAATTTCTTCCAACAAAATTTTTAAGATTTCTCTCTGACCTTCAGCACAGGTTACCAGCAAGCATAAGACCCAGAGCAAAAGAAAAGTTCTTTATTTATATCCTTTTTCCATTATGTTTTTAATCTGCTAATTAGTAGCAAATCATGCCCGTTGTTTAAATTTTTTCCTGTTATCTATTTTTATCTAATTCAGAAAAATGTTTTACTAATTAAATTCCTTTTCTTAATGGATTCTATTTAATTAAGAAATCCATCGAATTCTACGAAATATATTTTAAAAATAATTGCAATTATAATTTTAACTTTCTATATTTTATTTTATTAAATCTTTTAATTTAGGCAACTATTTGAGAAAACGATAAATTTAGTTTGAAAAAGAAACATACATTCACTGTGGTTGGACTTAGGGTCTTAGTTAGTCCACAGTGAATGGTGAAGCCGGCATATATATATATATATATATATATATATATATATATATATGTAACGCTGTCTCGTTACAATATGCACAGCTTCACTACATATATATGGTGTTATATGTACTTACAATTAATTTACTTCCAATGATAACTTCTCTACACTCTCCAGTTTCACTAAACTTTACTACCTTTAACTTCACACTATTGTATTGTCATGATCAGATATGCATGGTTTAAACAGCCTTATTGATTTAATTAATTTACTATACCACATTAAACTTATAACAATAAGTTCATTAGCTTTTAATTCAAAATTGGAAAATTATAGTCTCAGCGTTCCAATCAGGAATGCAAAATTTCTTATTGGTGATTTACGAATTTATTGTAAACCACTGAATGGTATCCCAGCAATATCACTTAAGTAGACATATTTAGATCACTAAGCTAATATCTACATTTCATCAACCAATGATAATAATTAAATCTTATAAATTATTAAACAGTTAACTAAAATATAATATTCTACCAACTTTAAATTTTGAACTAGATTATTGTCAACTGGAAGTGCATTCAAATACCAGGAGTGGAAAATTGGATTTTATGTCCACTCAAGATATTAGTCATAAAACAATAAATTTATGAAAATAAAAATAATAATTAATTTAAAAGTAAATCACCTTCCAAATGCTTGCAGTATAACTATAATAATTTGCAAAGCAAATTATGAATGTTTCTTAAAGAAAATTCCAAACTTCAATAAATAAATAAATAAATATCAATTTAATAATTAAACTTTTGCAACATATTTGTACTGGAATAAACATTAAACATCTAAAATTTGTGTATGATTAAGATTTGTGGATTTCATGAGTACGAAACCTTAATACACAACACCAAAATTTAACTAACACAATGTTTATTAATAACTCAAATTATAAACTAGAAAATTTTAATTAGGCATAGCATCCTCACCATCCAATTAACAAACAAAATATTTACAATGGATTTACAGTGACTACGGAGAATATGATCCCACTTGCATGCTTATAAAGACATTTTACATGGCATGCCTCCATAAATATAGCTTTCCAGGGATTTAAATAAAATAAACTATATATATATTGTAACGTTTATTTATATACGTTACAAATATATTGGCATTGGGTAAAAAAAAAAAAAACTAAAAGATAAAAGTGGGTTTAAAATTTTGTTGAGTAATTTTTTTTAAAAAAAAAAAAACGTACAATGAGGGTTGAATTATTCTTCTTATTTTTTTTTATGTGATTAGTAATAACAGTAATTGGAGAGAACAAAAGAATTCCAAAAGCAAGTAAAAAAAGATAAGCTGAAAGTAGAAATACTCAAATTAATTAAAGATGGCCGAAAACTTGAAGAAAATAAAGACTTTATTACATAAAATTTATAAAGACTGGATAAGATTAAAAAGGCATGGTACTAGCATGCGCAGAAGTCCTGAAAACTGGATATAAAAAGGAGGGATCCGGTTGAAGGAACGTCTTGTTCGTTTTGTTTCTCTAGTTGGTCTTGGATAACATTGATATATCCAAGATCGCTCTTCGCTGAAGGAATTCGGCATGTCGCAGTGAACCGGAGCTTCTGAAGACATCGGACCTAATGATGTACATGAGGAAAAGCCTTCGTGACCGACTGGGTAAATGGACCACAAGATCAAGCAATAACCAAAAGGCCGAGCTCATTATAACCAAAAAACTATGCATAGTTATCTACTACTGAATTCATGAAATTTACCGGTAAGAATAATTATCCTGATTGTGACAAAGTTAACTATTTAAAACTATTCGTAAAAATATACGTATAAAAGAATCCCGATAGTGACTTTAATTTTTCTATATGAGAGACTCTTATTTAACCAAGAACTTTTTGTTTATTTTAACTGATATGTATATTTTCTGGATATTTCCCACCTGAATTAAATGTGTTCTCTCCAAGGTATTAATTAGCTACTTAACATGAAGTATTTTAGTTTGTCAAAATTAAAAATATTTCTAATATCAATTCTCATTTGTGCGTTATTAATAATAGTTATTATTTTTTATTATTAAATTTATTTTTAGTGTAATAAGATTTAAACGTAAGTTACCTTTGCCAATAATAATCGTAAAAATCATTAATTCTCATTACGGTAGAATTACCGCCCTTTAAAAAAAATATAATAAAAATCTTTTTATTTTTTTTGTTTTACAACTTGCGAGAGGTGCTGGTGACATATTTCAGCGGATTCTTAGGAATTCTGGCGCCCATATTAAATAAAATTAAAAGTTGATTTTGTCAATAGCACAATTCGTAACAATTAATAGGCTGAAGTTGATCAGGAAAAATAGCTGTGTTTTAGAATAGAAATACAACTTTCTTCTTTTTTGACATAGCTTGATCAACTCACGCGCAGTTTATATTAGCGTGTAAAGGTCTAGCAAAACGAAAAACGTTACAATGGTGACCCAACTCGGGCTTCGATTTAACAACTACAACCTGAGATGAGTTGTAATGATAAAGAACATTACAATGATGACTCAAAGAAACTCACAGCCGGAAAATAAATTATGATTTTTTTGAAAAAAGAAAAAAATTATAAAAAAAAAACTAACTAATTAAACCCTGATTATTAAAATATGAAAGAAGATATTTTTTTAATATGACTTCCAGAAAGAAAAAATATATATGTATATGTTTTTTATATATGTCTAAAAACACGATCGTGGCTGATGTAGACGTAAGTCACAAGTATTTGACCGGGTAGGCAGTTACTGAAGAGGGGAATAACATAGCCTCGAGTCCTTATCCGCAGTATATGAACATAAGATCGTCTTTAAATGCTCGTCAGACTATTTCTAGCAGAGATCCCAATAAAGGGGAAGGCGGATCAAGTTGGACCAAGTTGCCACGAGCCTGTAAGACTCAGAACGATGAGCAACGCTCATTTGTGCTTATAACTTGGGCTTCTTATTGTTAATAATACACTAAAGCGTATAGGGCACAGATAAATGTTGAAATATTTTCCATTCCCGCCATGTTAGACCTAAAAGTGGGCATTAAAGCTGAACGTCGCTTGTGAATGAGTCTACACAATATATCAGCATGCTACTACAGAAAAAAAAATACGAATATGAATTTAAAAACTTAGAATAAAATTAGTGTAAACCCCTATTTTATTCTCATCTCTTGGCACTGGTGGTATTGTAACGTTTATTTATATACGTTACAAATATATTGGCATTGGGTAAAAAATAAACTAAAAGATAAAAGTGGATTTAAAATTTTGTTTTGTAATTTTTTTTTAAAAAAAAAAAACCTACAATGAGGGTTGAATTCTTCTTCTTATTTTTTTTTTATGTGATTAGTAATAACAGTAATTGGAGAGAACAAAAGAATTCCAAAAGCAAGTAAAAAAAGATAAGCTGAAAGTAGAAATATTCAAATTAATTAAAGATGGCCGAAAACTTGAAGAAAATAAAGACTTTATTACATAAAATTTATAAAGACTGGATAAGATTAAAAAGGCATGGTACTGGAATGCGCAGAAGTCCTGAAAACTGGATATAAAAAGGAGGGATCCGGTTCAAGGAACGTCTTGTTCGTTTTGTTTCTCTAGTTGGTCTCGGATAACATTAATATATCCAAGATCGCTCTTCGCTGAAGGAATTCGGCATGTCGCAGTGAACTGGAGCTTCTGAAGACATTGTACCTAATGATGTACACCAGGAAAAGCCTTCGTGACCGACTGGGGAAATGGACCACAAGATCAAGCAATAACCAAAAGGCCGAGCTCATTATAACCAAAAAACTATGCATAGTTATCTACTACTGAATTCATGAAACTTACCGGTAAGAATAATTATCCTGATTGTGACAAAGTTAACTATTTAAAACTACTCGTAAAAATATACGTATAAAAGAATCCCGATAGTGACTTTAATTTTTCTATATGAGAGTCTCTTATTTAACCAAGAACTTTTTGTTTATTTTAACTGATATTTATATTTTCTGGATATTTCCCACCTGAATTAAATGTGTTCTCTCCAAGGTATTAATTAGCTACTTAACATGAAGTATTTTAGTTTGTCAAAATTAAAAATATTTCTAATATCAATTCTCATTTGTGCGTTATTAATAATAGTTATTATTTTTTATTATTAAATTTATTTTTAGTGTAATAAGATTTAAACGTAAGTTACCTTTGCCAATATGTTTCAATATGCCCAGGACTAATAATCGTAAAAATCATTAATTCTCATTACGGTAGAATTACCGCCCCTTAAAAAAAAATATAATAAAAATCTTTTTATTTTTTTTTTGGTTTTACAACTTGCGAGAGGTGCTGGCGACATATTTCAGTGGATTCTTAGGAATTCTGGCACCCATATTAAATAAAATTAAAAGTTGATTTTGTCAATAGCACAATTCGTAACAATTAATAGGCTGAAGTTGATCAGGAAAAATAGCTGTGTTTTTAGAATAGAAATACAACTTTCTTCTTTTTTGACATAGCTTGATCAACTTACGCGCAGTTTATATTAGCGTGTAAGAGGTCTAGCAAAACGAAAAACGTTATAATATATATATATAACAACCAATAATATTTTGCTGGTTTAGAAACGTTTCCCTGGGAGGCAAGCATTAAATAACTATTTACTATAACAGCCCTTACAATTATCAAATTCTAAATATCTTTAAATTAATTCTATTTATCAAAGAAATATATGTTTCTTGAAGCTACTGTGTCTTTGCAAACTAAATATCATAAATTTTTACATTATTTTTTTAATAAGCACACAGATCGAACGATTAGCATGGTCATCATTCTCCTGGTGATTATTTAAAGTTAATCTGCATATATTATGGCTGAACATACATTACAGTATTTAGACATTAATAAACACAAACAGCCATAACTTCTCAAATTAAAATTATATAAAATTTACACACTTGCTTATAATATTTTTTAAGTTTAGAATGCTCATGTTTTTACAAAGCAGCTGCACCATTTCTTAGGATCCTTAGTCATTTACACATACTTTCTTTCTGAACCATTTAATATTAAAACAAAATCACTTATTCTATAGTTGATTATCCAAAATTACTCAATTTAACAGCACTTTAGGAACTCAGTAATTCTATGATATTATAAGTTTAATAATTCCATTTAGATGACCAGCTCAACATTTATTGCCACCATACATTTATAATTTCACTTATAATATTAATTTATTCAGTACGTTTTCCCACTTAAATAGCAGTTATTTTGGCATATTTTAAACTTCTCTCACACAAAAAATGAAAAGAAAACAGTTTTACTTCATGATACAAATAAAAATTGCAGAAAGCTTTGGTCACATTGTAAATAATTTTAACACAAATACAAAAATATAGTGATAGTTTGCATTTCAGTCTTTCTCTTTGTTTTCTCAAATAACACCACTAAAATATTTCACATAAAACAGATGTAACAGAATAAATATCAAAGAAAGTTACTACCTGAGATATTTCCCATAGGGAAGATTGGGAGTCCATTTCAGAGGAATTATTTGTTACCAATTGCACAGAAATTTGCCACCCTTGGGATCTGATTAATGATTGATGTCAGGAGTGAAAAGCATACCTGATATAGAGTTTATGTCAACATATTTATTAAACTTAGTGCAAATTTTATTTTTACTTCCAGTTTTAACCGAATTTTAAGTCAGAAGATGGGTACAAGCTGAAAAAAACAAAATATACTGGAACAATATAAAATTAACATAAACAGACCCAGAGTGTAACCAGAACAGACCAAGAACAGAACAGAAACTGAACTCTTCAAATTTTGTATGGCCATTTTATAACCTTCAGTTGTCACTCATTTTCGAACCCACCTTCTTGACCATTAACCCTTGGTATCAACTTTTGATTGGTTATTACATCCAATTTTGATTTTAATTGTTCACACTACTAAATGATCACATGGTTTACTTGAGAATTTCCCAGTTTTAACTTGTATATAAAAAAATCAAACATGAATTGTAACAAATTTAATGGAAATTTTTACCATTTACAATAATGGTTTTACTTTCATTTATTTTTTTATGGCTAAATATTGTCAGATATGTATTCAAAATCAATATAAAATTATAGTCTTTTTAATTTGCTTTCAAATGATACCTTACACGAGACAAGAAAATTTATAATTGCCCAAGAAATCAAATTTCTTTTACACTACCATGTATGTCCTCATACACTAATAGCCTTTCTGGTTAACTATGGGAATTACAGATAGCACTCAACCCATTAAACAATATTAAATTATACAAATTTAATTGTATAAATTGATTACTGAATTGTGCATCACTATTAACAAGCTAAAATTTACAATATAAACTGACATCGATCTCTTTTAATTATGTACACTATTTTACAAAAAAATATTACTTATCAATTCTAACACTTAATCCCCTTCTACTTTTGCTGGTACAACACTCAATCTCAACTGTTAAAATGTTTTTAAATTTACTGTGTGTTAAATTTTAAATTGCCTTTACCATTTAAATCTAACTTATAGACCATATTGTCCTTAAAACTTCTACAGCCACGATTTCTTCATACATTATATGTTTATCATAAGCTTTCTGATCCCTCTGATTAGTCTAAACTATTGTTATTTTTGAATAATTTAATTTACCAAATTTCTTCTGTGGGAATTTTTTTTTTCTTTAGCAAAAACTGCATCTAACAAGAACTCGGCCAGCCTTGGCCAAAACTACAGGTTACAATATATATATATATATATATATTGTAACGGGTACGGGACGATCAAAAGCTCCATCTTCCTTTTCACTTATAACATGTAATGGGGAATTCTTCTAATTCAAAAATCGTCCACTTTCCGCTACCTCAAGCAGAGAGAAATACGGAAATAAACGAATCGATTTCCGTACCTGACCGAATCTGTCAGCTATACGGATATAGCTTCCAGATTATTTTTCCCGATCAGCTTTCTCCTGACTGCTGTAAGATATTACTGTTACAGCGCTTGGCTAATTTATAAATTTTACAGGCTAAAACACTGCACCATCAATGTTTCACGTGCTAATTTAATCACTAAAAGAATATCAACGTGAATAATAGTTTACCCTCTCCCCTCTCTAATGTTAAACTATTTTTTGGAGTGGCGAAGAACGAGGCGAGACAGATTTAGATAAATTAATACATTTTTTAATAATAAAAATAATTAGGTTTGATAAAAAAAGACATAAGAAATATCAACATAAAATTAAACATATTATATTTTTGATAGTGTTATAAGGAATAAATATTTGAAATTCTAATAATAAATGAATACTTAAAATAACTAATTGAAATTCTTATAAATGCTTTCACATTTATAATCGTTAGAATCACTGTCTATCATAAGAGAATGTCATTATCACTCAGGAAAGGCATTTGGCCATTGTCTATTGAATTTAAGTGCACTTATGACGATTTATAAAATAATATTCAAGTTACCTAGGGTTTAGTCTTTGAGTTCCTTCCAATGTGGTCGACCGTCATGTGGATTTTCTCCACTTCTTTAGGAGGGACGGTCGCCTATCATATTTGGTGGTGTGTAGCTTCTTGGTTATTCAGGCACGGAGGACGAGGCACCACAAGCAGGGCAACTACAGGAATCCACAGGCAGGCGTTACTACAGCAGTTGTTACATTATTGCAGAACCATTGGTACAGACGGTCCGGATCGACCAGCGATCATGAAGGCCTTAGCCAGCCATAGTATGTGAGGCACCGATAGTAGATGTCATATTGGCTAGCTATATCGATTGATTCTTGGAGCCGCAAAATTTCACCTTCTCGACTTGAAGTCTCAAGCTCTAATCTCTCCTACAATCTCTCTAGCTTTCCACTTAACTTCCTTTTTAATTAAAACATTCCAATGGTCCTTTGTCCTTCGGATTCTTTGTTCCCACTTGTTGTTGACACCTTCCATGCTATGCCTTCGGCCATATTTAAACTTATTTTACATGATTTTATAGCACCATTTACATTTTACTTATTTCTTTATTTTCTTTAATTAATTACACAAATTTTAGTATATCTTTTTTTTCCTCATTTAAATCTAAATTTCGACGATCATTTATTTTTATTTAAACTCATGCTTTAACTATACTCCATAAAGCCCGCATTTCGTTTATCGTCAAAGGTGTACTTTGAAACATAGATTCTTATCTTTTTGAACATATTACATTTCTAGGTTTTTTTTTCTTTCCACGCTACCGAAGTTTTTCCTTTAAACTTTATTTCCCTCAAAATCATATTTACTACATGTTTTCTTTATGTTTCTTTTCTGCTTTAATTTTTCTAGCTTATGCTTTTAATATTATAATTTAATATTTTACTTTTCTCGAAATTCAGACTTTGAATAGCAAAAGATAATGATCTTGGTAATTCTAGTTCCCTCTCTTTTCCTTTGTTTTATTCATTTTCAACATTTCTTGATCTTGTTAACTTTTAAGCTCGTTTTTTCTTTCTTTATTTATTTATTTATTTCCAACCTGAACATTTCTAAGTTTTGTATGTTTTACATATACATGTGTGACCGCAGTACGTGCGATCATCACAATATATATATATATATTCATGGATAAATGATGCTTTCATATTATTTTTGGGATATTTTGTGTAGTAAAATAGTTAAATAACTGATGTTTCACTACAAGAAGGAGTACCTTCCTCAGAGATCCTCTTTCTCAAATCATGCAATAGCATGTGTGATTTTAAATCATTTTTATCTTTTTGTTTCTCTTCATACTTAAATTCTATTGATTGAGAAGTTTTAAAATTTAATTGGTCTTCAATTAGCTTCTTCCAAATGTTGTTAATCTTCTTTAATTCACACCTTTCATTAATGCTTTTGGACCTTTTAAAAATTTCTATAGCTTCTCTTAGCAATCTTTGGTTATATTGTTCAATTTTTGCTAGAATATATTGCATTATATAGGGTTATATGTGTTTCTTTATTACTTTTAATAGTTTATAATATTTATAATTTCTGTATCATTAATGTCATATATAAGAGTACTAAAGTGGATTATAAAATAAGCTCAGGGAATAAAAAATAAATTAAAATTATGTAAGCCATTAAAGTTTTGTACATGGTCTTGTTGTTTTTGAAAAAAATATTTCATAACATCAGGAAATATGTTACAAATATGAGATAAAAAGAAGAAAGTCAAAAGTAATGTCCAATGGATTTTCTCAGAAGAATAAAACAAAGATTAATAATCATGAAACTATTAAGAAATTAGACATAAAATTAAACTTGGATGCAATGCTTTGACTAGAAATAATATGAAAGGAAATCATGCACATGTGTTTAAAATGAGTTTTAATAGATATGTTTATCAATTCTGACTTATTCAGATGTGGGCAAATAATGGAAGAGCAATACACGTTTTCAAACCTGACAAAAATGTGAAGATGAAATATGTGAGCAGTAATGAGAAAGAATTTAAAGTGGAATAGGTGGAAGACAGAGAAAAATGGATATCTTTATCATTATTGAAAAAAATGAGACTTAAAAAGAGATGAGCTCCATATAATGTAAAGAAAGAACAACATATGGGATTGAAGGCTCAAACTGCAAACAAAAAATTGTTAAAGACTTGAAAGATATACTATGTGAGATGGATTAATGAGATAAATAGGTTTTAAGCCAATAAACACCACATGATACTGGAATGATAAGAAGCTATCCATAAGGGAATTTTATTTTGCCATAAATGAATAATGTTAATGTTGATTTTTATATACATACAAGATGTAAAGTAGCTATTTCTAGAGTATCATATTTATAGAGTATTCAAATTGTAGTAAAGATATAACTGAATGATTCTCAATCATGAAATCATGTATACCCTTTAAACACTGGAAATGATAGGCTGATATGTGAACGCAATCCCCACTCTCTTAAGACTGTCGCTTTTTAAAAATAATAATAATAATAAAAAAGCAAGCATTTGATCAATTAGTAATTTGATTGATAAAATATGTGTCTTATGAGCACCTTGATTTTATTTATCATAGCAGTTGGCATCATTAAACATTTATTTTAAGATTAGGACCCTAAACGTAGCTGTGTGTGTTTTCGTCAATTATATATACGTGTTTGTGGTTTGATGTTACTTTAAAAAAAATAAAAAATAACGTCTTTTCTTTGAGCAGTCATTTATAATATCTGCATAATCTTGCGAAGTTGGCTGCATAATATTTTCATCAAATCACTATTTAAATCTTTTCTCATCAGACGATAAAAGCAAAATCTTTTCGAAACTCCTTTTGCTTTTTTGACAATCTCTACTACTTCTGAATGAGAAATTCACGATAAACTACATATAAAAAAAAGCTGAGTACAAACCTTTGTCAGTTTTATTTTTTGTTATTGCCACAGACACTGTCATTTTATTTCAACCTGGCGGTTCATACATGCAGAAAACCTTTTATTGACAGAAGGTTGCAAAAGCTATTCATTTTTTACACTTCAGTTTGACATTAGTGGTGTTAAATAAGCACTCAGAGGTTGTTGCTTTTAAAAGCACAAAATATAGAAAATACAATTTTGTTGAAAATAATAATCTGGGAATCAAATTTAGAAGTGAAAAAAAAAAAAGCAACGTAATAATTGTTCAAACCCATTATGAAAATATAAAATTACTTCTTTCAGATTTAAATAACAAATAATCGAGTAGTTATTTTCATTGCCTCTGACAATTTCAGTTTTAATCACAATTACCATCATCACTACCTTGGACTGCATTAGTGTCAAAAACGTCATTTTTATAATCATTATTAACATTATTATCAGCTATAACATTGTTAATCCACGTGAATACTCATATATATATATATATATATATTGCCAATGACTACTTGATAAGTACAGACATATATATATATTAGTCGTCCTTTGTATATGTATATTAAACATGTTTATTTATGCCAATTTAAGGTCATTGCTTATTTAAGTTTCATTCTCTTTATTTGATTAAGTCATTATTTCAATATTTAACATCGTTGCAACTCACAGTACAAAGGTATTTTTGGGACTGTCTGTGTGACAATCGGACTTTTATATACTTATTAATATATAAGTGTAGCTAAAATTGCTTATTATTTGGGGAAGTTTGATATATATATATATATTGGCAATAGTAAAAATATATTCTATGTAATAGCATTTCTTGCCGTCGGTTTCTAACATTATGCTACATCAATAAGTCAGTTTATTATAATTTACCTACTTAATTTCTATTTTCAGAAATATAATTCTTTGTATCCTACAACAACTTATTATAGTTTTTCTCCAGCTATATTACTGACTTATATATATATAATTTAAATAATACTTTCACAATAAAGGTAAAAAATAAACAAAACTGTTTAAACAAAATATAAACGATCATGTGATTTATGGATACTGGAAGTAATAGAACAATATATATTTTTTCTCCATAGACGTTTAATTACTCCTATCTTTACCCTACCATAACATTAAACCATTCAAAAATGAGATTAAACATTTTCCCGGAAGTCATATGATATTAAGCATAGTGAGATACTGTACAATCACCAATTCCATTCTGGTAATTTGAGGTAAGCTTTATATTTATATTACTAAAATAGAATCTTAAAATCTTTTCCAAATCAGCCATTTTGGGACTGCATTGAATCCATCAGAGTCTCTGTATATACAGTGACAGCTAATTGAACTTTTTTTTTCATGTGACGTAGCATCAGCTGGGAAGTGAACCACTAATCCATGACAACTGCTTGTAAGGCGGCTGTGCTGACCACTCGACCTTTAACACTTGACTGGATTGAACTTATTGATTTCTATTTCTATAATTTTCTGGTTTTCTCTTTTTAAAAATTGCTAATTTAATTAGAAAATTCACCAATCTTTTTTTAAATTGTTTTTCAATTCTTTATCAGTAAATGATTTTTTTTAGTAATTTGCATTACTCTGAAGAAATTTACCAAGATAATGTAAAAAAAAATACACTTACCACTATTTAACTCACACATATTATTAATGTGTTTTTGAAAATGATCATTAAAGCAAAGATGAAAATGATTTTATTACAATTTGGTTTTCTGACATATTGCTGGATTAAGAATGAATTTTATTTTTAAGCCAGATGTAAAAGTAGAATTAAGAATATTAACTTATAATTTAATACAGAAAGATAGAGGACATAATCTTTTTATATTCTCTTCATCAATGAAATTCAAATAAGTGTGAACATTTTAATAAACACAGTAATATTTTTTTTAGGCAAAACAAAACAGAAGCAAATACCGACTCAAGAAGTAGTATATTTCTGTTCATTTATATATGTGCATTTGGTACTGTGTTTACTAAAATGTTTACAAGCATTTGACTTTTACTTATTATTAACAAAGATTATAAATTATCATTCTGTCTGGCACTTGCTTCTGTGTATTTAATTTTCATGTTAAAATGAATAATGTTACATTTGAATCTGAATTCAAATTCAAATTTACTATTGACCAGGAAATTATGAATAAAATAAACCTAAATAAAATCAATGACACCATGATTATGAATTTGACTGTTTTACAACTAATAACAATAGAAATGACTATTTACCTATAGCCCAGAGAAGTTAGTCTGCTTCTGTTCATTTACACACACATATATAGCTTATAATATAAAAGCAGTGCTCCACTTCAATACATTGAGTGATTAATGAGTGATTAGCAAAATCTCATTCTTTCAAAGTTGAATGCAGATGGGTACTCAAAATCTGATAATCACTAATTACGCAGACTTTCAATAATTGGCATTAAAGTGTTTGAGAACAGTTTTTCTATTATCATATAGTTTAAGGTGGTACTTAGGTGATTTTTTATTTATATATACACATGTGAGAATATCTGTTATACATGTATGATTTGGTGATTTAGTGATATATATATATATATGTGTGTGTGTGGGTGTGATTGTTTATACAGATTTAATTTTTTTCAACCCAATTTGTTTTAGAAAAACCTTTCTCTTTGATACTACACACATATATATATATATACAGAATAAATTGAATCTATAAACTAACATACCATCTCTTACTCAAGATAAAAATGATGCTGTTATTTATTTATATATTTATGTATTCAATATGGCAGAAGTTTTTCAATTTGCTTTAGAATTCAATATAATACACACACATAAATGAGGTGTAATAAATAGTGCAAATAAAATATATTATTAGTCACTGCACCAAAAATGAATTCAACTTGAAAAAGATGATAATACATTATTACTAGTGCACTATTTATTACATATAAGGATTGCAAAGTATAACCAATTATATATATATATATAGTACCAGTTGAAAGTGTATGTCATTCAACAAGATTTAGAATCTAAGCAAAAGTAACCTCAATCCAATCATGCCTGAGATACACAGGTCAGGAGCAATCACAAATTCTAACCTGTTTGCCCATTTACCAAATCTATGACACTACGGACAACACACTACAGTGATACTACATAAATTATTTTTTTCCAGGCCTGGTGCTACATTGTTTTGCATGAGAACTCAGCTGATGATGATGATGAGAGATTGAGTGAACCCAAGACATTAAGTTAAAAATATACATAAATAAATATATTAAGGAGATTTGAACAACTGTATTAAAGTTTAAAAATGTAAATATTTATTTTGACAAAATTCAAGATTTTATATATGTAATCAACTTAACGCAGTTTAAACTATTATTTTGTTTACAAATATTTGACAATCTTCATACAATTATTTTATTTTAATAGATATCAATTTAGTGCAGCAGTTACAGTACTGAACATATATTTAAAATAGTTTTTATTCAAAATTACAAAAACAAAAAAACAAATTTATCTGGGTGATTGGCTGATGTTTATACATTAATTCTTTAACCGCCTTTTACGAGGCATCTCGTCGACATCTGACGTCACTCTAATTCTGCTAGTTTTAATGGTAGAATATTCGTTTGACAGTTATTGATTAGGTTTTTAAAAGTTCTGTAAGATGGTGCCCTCTTCTGAATTATTTTACAAGTAAAAAATAAAAAAAAACCGCATTTAAAACTAAACAAAGAAAGAAGTTTGTCGGTGATTGGCTGTCAGCTGGCTCTCAGCCAAAAAAGACATTCTGATTGGCTGGAAAGAACAAAGAAACCGCCTGATCAAAGAAAATAAAAAAAAAAATGCTGAGATTTTCATTTCGAATGCAATTTAAGTATTAAAAAAATATAATTTGAGAAATCAAAATAGTTTTTTTAATAAAATATACTAAAAAAACAAAATTATTTTCAAAAAATATTGAAGATTTTAGTAAAAATATTTAAGATTTAGCAAAAAGAAATCTTTACTTTTCCATAACGTAAAATTGAAAAAAAGCGTTTGCGTCAGCACTTTTTTGTTTAGACATTCGCTTTAAGTTTGCCGAAATTGAATATATTTTATAATAAATAAATAGCAATTTATTTTTGAAAGAACTTTCATTCTCTTTCATAACCTGAAAAATTAGTAATATACTTTTTATAAACGTATCTGAGTTGAATTTAATATTATAGGCGAATATGTTTTAACAATAGGCTTTGTCTTCAGTTTGTGAGTTGGCCAATTAAAAGATTTGATTTTTACCTTATACAACCAATAATATAATTAGCGGTTAAAGGGTTAAGACACATATAAAGATATGACAATAATAGAGTTTCATTGTTAGGATGAGTTTAATGGGATGCCCTTGGCGTTGGATACATAACTTTACTTTCATTTATAGAACTTCTTTACAACACTAAAATGAAGCTACATTGTGATCAAAAGATACTTAAAACATTTATTAAACATTTAACTAGAAAATATTGTGAAACTCTTTCAATACGGGTATTGATTATTTCAATAAAGGGAAGGGCAGCTTCATGAGAAGTTGGATCTAAACTCCAACTAAAATATTACAAGGAGAAAAATGTTTCATTATTACACACTGTTACGATTTATTTTGTCAAACAGGCTAAAAAAAAAACTAACTATAAAAAACTGTGATGCTAGATAATAGCTGATTATTTGTGGATCCAATACTTTCAGATGTTTTATCATAGTATGGAAGAAAACAGTCTAGCTGACTTGCCACCCCCATATATTGTGGAATCGGCTGAAAAAGTGTCCTCAGACGAGATGCAATGGGCCAAACTTTTCCAGAATTATCCCATGCATTGCACGAGTATATATATGGTCCAGGGACATTCATCACCCTGTTTATGACCTGAAATGAAGATGAGATGGCTCAGGCATTTCGACGCACATCTCTAGATAAAGTTTAATAATATGAAAAGCGGCCTATGCTAACAACGCTATTGTAATAATATAAAATCATTGGATTTAAAGACTAAATATAAAGCCTTAAGTAGTTTAACAAATATGTAATGACATGTTAAAATAATGACCTGTGTAAGATAGAATCATAAATCAGAAGTTAAAACTATAATTAATGAAGTGTGCATTGCTCCCCCATTCTTTAATCAATCACATTTTAACATATATAAAAAAACTAAAATTCACACACTTAAGAGTGCAAATAATAAAATAGAATAAAGTCCCCAGCCTTTTCATGATAATGATGAATAGAGTAATTAATAAAACTAACGGTCACCAATATCCACCCCAGATTGAAAAGTATTTATACATTTGTATAATTTAATGGTAAAATATATTTAAAAAAAAAAAAACATATTCATTTTACAAGTAAAATTCAGTCTTACAAACTATTTAGAAATAAATAAATAAGAACTTGTTACCCCCCCCCTTCTAAGTTTGTAAAACCAGGTTTGATTGGCACTTACAAATAAAAGTTTAGTGAAAAATATTATTTAAAATAAATTATAACCACACTAAATTATAAAAAAAAAAGAAGCATGAGTTGGATGAAATAGTTTACAACAATATTAGTTAGGGTTATAGAGAATCGATACCAAAGAAATAATTATTAGTTTTAATGTACTCACCGATGAGCGAGTTAAAAAAGATTAAATATACAGAAAACATTAATTTAAAGAGACTTTATAAGTTATAGTTTAGGTAATACGATTATAATGACTTTGGGCTGGTTACCTCAGCATTCTATGGAATACAGATGAATCTCCTGGGGCATGTGGCATACTTAGACATGTCTCTTTGCCTCGGTGGTTCTTTGAAGGCACAGGCACACTAAAGTAGTAGAAGTTACATTTCTGCATAGTGAAGAGTAGAGCTGAAAATAGAGGGGAAGGTGGCTTAAGCCCCTCAAAAATTTCACAGACGTGAAGTCCGTTAATGACTATTGACCCAACTCTGACACAATAGATTTTTGGCCCTATTTATACAGATTTTTCAGTTATGCAAATAATGTTTTTAATTAAATTTCTTACCACTTAATCAATCTTTAATTTACAGAAAAATTTTATCTTTTGTTAATGGAGATACAATCACTAGATAACTGTCCAAAAATAAATTCAAATCAATTTGCAGATTGGAAATAAATTTGCTAAAAATATTAACAGCTAACTAAAATCAATTAGCTTTGTTTTAAATTTTACCTCCATTAACTTTAATTAAAAAAATATTTTAAAATCATGAATCCCACCCCTTTAATTACTCTTGGACAGCCATCTTCCATTTAGAATATTTGTGTACTTTTGTAATGAAAAATAATTACAAAATAAATAAGATATAATGAAAGGAAAAAATACAAAATTATTTACAATATTGTTTGCACTTATGTATATATATATATATATATTATAATGGGACAAACCTTTTCAGGACTCGAGGAAGTCGCATCTACCTATAGTCGGACTTTGAGTCTTCTTATAGAATGCCATGGATGATGTGATTTAAAATACAATCCAATTCACTCCTCTATTAATAACGTCGTTACTCTCGGAATTCGAGCTTAGAGTAGAAATTGCAATCGACTCTCTTCAGGCATTTCCACAAATATCCCATAGTAAAAATAAATTTAATATAAGCTATATATAACTTCTTTATAAATATTAAATCACTAAGTTGATTTAACATATATATGCATGTGTATGTATATTTATAAATATTGGTTTTATAAAATGACTAAATAAAATAAACAAACGAGACCGGTTTAATTTTAAAATCAAGTTTAACACATTTTAATCCGTAATAAAAAACAAAAATATTATCACATAAAAATATTAAAATTTAGAATTATAATCTGTGCTTATATATATATATATACACTAATAAATTATTTAATATTAAAAAAAAATGTAATCATTTACATATATATATAATTTAAAATCATGCGTATAATAAATAATACACATGATACATTATAAATCTACCTATTGTGTCATTAAAATGATTCAGTGTGTGTTGTATGTCTATATACGATAACATCCATTCACACTAGATTAATAATAGAAAGTATTCTGATATTAGTTATGTATGTTTAATAATATATTATGTTAATTGTCATGTAAGATTCAATTTGGAATATAATAAAACTTACTTCCAAATTGAAATAATTTAAAAATGTTTACTTTAGTCAGCTGTCATTTCCATCAGAGTATATATCAAAATATCAACATCTACATTTTATTAAATAAAATTAAAAAAATAAAGTGTTCATCTTATCAGTTCTCCACTTTAGTATACAAAGTATTTTTTCTAAGTAAATATAATTATCCACAAAGGAAGTAAAGTTTAAGGGTTATTAAAATACACAATGAAGTAATACAAGACGAGAAAGAATAACGGTTTTATATCCCTCCTTAGACAAAATAAAATGACAATGAATGTTGAAACATAAAGTTCATTGATCATCATTCGAAGAGGCAATCCATATATTCATTCTTTAAATATTTGCATAGTAAAATATTTAACATCTTTTTCAATATAATACTCAAATATTAAGGCAGCTTTTTAAATGAGAATTATGATGATTATATTCTAGGCATTGATTAAGTAGGAATAAATTTACATGTTCAGGTTTAAAACATCAGCAGAAATCCCTGGCATAAATTATCTAGCCAAAGAACATCTTTATAAATTTTTGTCTTCTTAAATATATATTTTGAAAGCTCATTTCGAAGACATTGATAACTTTTATAACCTTGTTAATTTCACTGATTATTTTTTTATAATTCTTTATAATATTAAAAGGCAGTAAATTAATTACTTGAAGCAGGTTTTAAAATATTGAAACTTTTTTTTTCTTAAATGTGTTCTAAATTCGAACACATTTAAATTTACAGACGTAGTTCTTGCCTTGATAACTAAATAGAAAATTATTGTTATAACAATATTAGTTCGTTTTTATACTGGATTAATTTCTGCAAGCATATCACATAATCACACTCACATTTTCTATTGTTTAAAATATACAATGTTGACTTAAGGCTTTGTCAAATGTCAAGTTTTGGTTAATAAAAAACTACTATTAGTTGGAAACATTCATTTATGTGAGTGTATAAACAAATTAGAATTATTCATTTTTAGAATTATTCTTTTAATACTAACTAGTTTATATATATAGCTGATATATGAAAACTTTATGATAGGTGTATGTTATTTATATCTGTTGATTTGATATAGGCACAGTTAAATTCACAAAGAAACACAAATTGTTTTAGGTGAGGCTCATATGGTACTCTCACAATATATATATATATATATATATATATATATATATATATATATATATATATATATATATATATATATATATATATAAGATCCATTAATATATATGTTTTTATCTGAGTCACATCCACAAAGGTTAATATTTAAAATTAAAAAAAAAAATATTTGAGATTTATATTTATAAATTTTTGTACATGCTTCTCAGAAATATATGTATAGTTTATATACATGTGATGAAAAAAACAGGATGAAACATGGGTTAAGTGGTAGAACAGTGAAGCTCAATCTTGGGCTAAGATCGACTGCTACACACTTCTCCACTTACAATGACAAAGAAAAAAAATGAATTAAAAATGCCTTTACTTCGAATCCATTCATGACAGAAGAACAACCAATTTTCTTTCAAAACAGTGCTTAATTATTTAATATGTTATCTAAAAAAACTGTTTATGATAGTGCCTTTTTACTTTTGCACTAAAGGTTTCTGAACTTATTTTCCCCATCTTCCATTATCTCCTTGCCCTACTCTTTCAGTTGCTCCCTTGTAATTTATTTTATCTGCTTACTATTCTGAACTGCCGACTATGTTATATATAAAAAATACATTTGGTTCACTAATTATCATACTATTATATCTTTAACTATTTATATATAAATATGAAAAGCAAAAAAAAAAAAACTTTTAAAAAAATTTCCCTATTACTTGAATTTTTCACTTTCCATTTTGTCATGGTTGTTCTTCCACCCTAGACTAGACTCAAAGTTTTATTATTATTACATAGTCATTATTGTTCTTTATCATGTTTGCTTATTAATATACAAAATTTATACATAATTAATATTGATTTTCTACTACCACCCACTCAATTCTGGTTCGAATTCACCTTTATTAAATTCTGTGTTTAAAATGACACCTGTTGGCATATTTATATCAGGGTGCCAGCCAACAAGTTTACACAGAATGTACAAATAAAAGCTGGGTCATTCAATTCTTATCTACAAGAAATATATATTTTATATGAACAGACTTTTCAAAATGTGTTGATAATTACATCCTTTTACATATATATTATATTTTTATATACATATGACATTAATAACAATTATATTATTGGATATATAAACATAAGAAATTTTTTTATACAATGACTGGGCATACAAACTAAGAAAAAAAAAATCTTACATATATACATTATTTAGGGTTATTCAAAAAAGAAAAAAAACACTATATATATTAAATACTATACAGGTTATTGCAGGGTGTGGGAATATCGAATAGACCCATGGATGGGTGTTCAAACACAAGAAAAAAAATCTACTGTACCAGATGAAAATGTATGTTCATTCAACAAGATTTAGAATCGAAGCAAAAGTACCCCAAATCCAATCATGCCCGGGATACACAGGTCAGGAGCAATCATCAATTCTAACCTGTTTGCCCATTAACCAAATCTATAACACTATGGACAATGGTCTACAGTGATACTACATAAATTAATTATTTCTGGCCCCGGTGCAACATCGTTTTGCATGAGAACTCAGTTTATGATGATGATGAGATTGAGTGAACCCAAGACATTAAGTTAAAAATATACATAAATAAATATATTAAGGAGATTCGAACAACTGGATTAAAGTTAAAAATTGTAAATATTTATTTTGACAAAAATTCAAGCTTGTATGTATGAAATCAATTCCATGCTGTTTGAACTATTATTTTGTTTACAAATAATTGACAGTCTTCATACAATTATTTTATATAAATAGATATCTATTTAGTGTTGCTGTTACAGTACTGAAGTACATTTAAAATAGTTTTTATTCAAAATTACAAAAAAACAAAAAACAAATTTATCTGGGTGATTGGCAGATGTTTATACATTAAGACACATATAAAGAAATGACAATAATAGAGTTTCACTGTTTGGATGACTTTAATGGGATGCCCTTGGCATTGGATACATAACTTTACTTTCATTTATAGAATTTATTTACAACACTAAAATGAGGCTACACTGTGATCAAAAGATACTTAAAACATTTATTAAACATTTTCGACTTTAGAAAATATTGTGAAACCCTATCAATACAGGAATTGTTATTTCAATAAATGGAAGGGCAGCTTCATAAGAGGTTGGATCTAAACTCTAACTAAAATATTACAAGAAGAAAAATGTTTCATTATTACACATCACGATTTATTTTGTCAAACAGGCTAAAAGAAAAACTAACTATAAGAAACTGTGGTGCTAGCATAATAGCCAAATATTTGCGGATCCAATATTTTCAGATGCTTTATCATAGTACGGAAGAAAACAGTCTAGACGACTTGCCACCCCCACATTTTGGGGAACTGGCTGACAAAAGATCCTCAGACAAGATGCAATGGGCCAAACTTTTCCAGAATTATCCCATGCATTGCTCTTATTGCATGAGTATATATATGTTCCAGAGACATTCATTGCCTTGTTTGCAACTGAATTGAAGATGAGATGGCTTGGGCATTCCAATGCACGTCTCTAGATGGAGCTTAATAATATGAAGGGCTGTCTATGCTAACAATGCTATTATAAGAAAATAAAATCATTGGATTTAAAGAGTAAATATAAAGCCTTAAATAGTTTAACAAATACATAATGACATGTTAAAATAATGACCCATGTAAGATAGAATCATTAATCAGAAGTTAAAACTATAATTAATGAAATGTGCATTGCTCACCCCTTCATGAATCAATCCTATTTTAACACACACACACACACACACACACACACACATATATATATATATATATATATATATATATATAAAATTCATGCACTTAAAAGTGCAAATAACAAAATAGAATAAAGTCGCCAACCTTTTGGCAATAATTATGAATAAAGAAATTAATAATACTAACAGTCACCAATATCCACCCCAGATTGAAATGTATGTATACATTTGCATAATTTTACAGTAAAATATATTTTAAAAAATATTCATTTTACAAGAAAAACTCATTCTTACGAACTATTTAGAAATAAATAAATAAGAACTCATTAACCCCTTCCCCTTTCAAAGATCATAAAACCGGGTTTGATTGGCATTTACAAATAAAAGTTTAATGAAAGATATCATTTAAAATAAATTATAACTGTACTAAATTATAAAAAAAAAATAAGAAGCATGAGTTGGATGAAATAATTTACAATAATATTAGTTAGGGTTATAGAGAATCAATACCAAAGAAATAATTATTAGTTTTATCATAATCACCAATGAGCGAGTTAAAAAAGATTAAATATACAGAAAAGATTAATTTAAAAAGAGTTTACAAATTATAATTTAGGTAATACGATTATAATGACTTTGGGCTGGTTACTTCAGCATTCTATGGAATACAGATGAATCTTCTGTGTCAGGCAGCATTCATTGACATGTCTCTTGGCCTCGGTGGTTCTTTGAAGGAACAGGCACACTAGAGTGGTAGAAGGTACATTTCTCCATGGCAAAGAGTGGAGCGGAAGATGGAGGGGAAGGTAGCTTAAGCCCCTCAAAAATTTCACAGACCTAAAGTCGGTTAATGACTATTGGCCCAACTCTGACACAATAGATTTTTGGCCCTATTTATACAGATTTTTCAGTTATGCAAAAAATATTTTTAATTAAATTTCTTAACTCTTAATCAATCTTTAATTTACAGAAATATTTTATCTAATGTTAGTGGAGATGCAATCTTTAGATAACTGTCAAAGAATAAATTCAAATCAATTTCCAGAATGAAAATAGATTTCATAAAAATATTAACAGCTAACTAAAATCAAGTAGCTTTGTTTTAAATTTTACTTTCATCAACTTTAATTAAAAAATTCATTTTAAAATCATGAATCCCACTCCTTTAATTACTCTTGAAAAGCCATCTTCCATCTTGAATATTTGTGTACTTTTATAACGAAAAATATTTACAAAATAAATAAGATATAATCAAAGGAAAAAATACAAAATTATTTACAATATTGTTTGCACTTATATATATATATATATGACAATAGATGGCATTATATATATATGACAATAGATGGCATTATACCAAAAACACCTTATGCGTTTGTTTACATAAATGTCAGAGCGAGTATTTCACTATCTCTAACTTAATTTCCACCTTCGTATCATGATTTCAAGCTATTTGCTATCGCTTGAAATCATGATATGAAGGTGGAAATTAAGTTAGAGATAGTGAAATACTCGCTCTGATGTTTATGTAAACAAACGCTTGAAGGTGTTTTTGGTATAACACCATCTATTGTCATAAATAAAAGCGTATGCAAGTTTCTAACTTGTGTTTTTTGTTTTTCATATATATATATATAAGCTCCATTAATATATATGTATGTATCTGAGTCGCATCCACAAAAGTTAATATTTAAACTTAAAAAAAAGTTTATTTGAGATTTATATTTATAATTTTTTATAGACGCATCTCAGAAATATACATATAGTTTATATACATGTGATGAAAAATACAAGGTGAAATGTGGGGTAAGTGGTAGAACACTGAAGCTCGATCTTGGGCTATGATGGACTGCTACAATATATATATATATATATTATAATTGAAATAATAAATTTAATGGTTTACAAACTATTACAAACAATCTTTAAATCTGCAGAAGTACTTTCAGTTAATTTCTTAAACCTGCCTCAACCACCATTAAGTTAAAAAAAAAATGGAAGCAAATGTCATCAATTCAAATCCCAAGAGTCTCACATTTTTATGTTAGCAGTTTGTCAATTTATTAACTGCTCTTTATTCCTGTTTATAAAAATTGCCTTTTTAATTTTTCTTTTATTATGGTTTCTCTCTTCATGAAGAATTTTCACATTTTCAAAATCAAATTTAAATTTATATTTACATGATTTTTCCATGATGAAAGAAACCTGAAAGAGACATTACATCACCATTATTTTTACTTTTTACACACTTATATAACAATTCATGCTTCCTCAATCTCTTCTTAATTCTGCACATAGATTCACCTATATATGGTAGCATACAATCACAAAAAATTTGATATATGACATTACTTTTCAACTTGACAGGTATGACATCCTTAGAATTATATTCAAAATGTATATAAAATATTCTTATTTACAAAATTATGTTAAAAAACAACTGTCTTTAAGAAAATCAAGTTTTAACACAGACAATTTTTGATCTTTTATTTCAGCAGATCACCTCTGTAGATTCCAGTTTTATTTGTCACATGGAATTGTAAAATAGAAAATATCCAACAATTAGTATAAAAATATATTAAAGAGAATCGATGTGACAATACCATAAACTAAATCACACAAATTATCTGTTTTTTCATAAGTAAACAAAAATAGATATAATCTTATGATGCAACATTCTTTTTCATAATTAAAATATGTGATTTGTTAAACTTCCTTTTTGGAACATGCATTTTTCAATAAATAAGATTCAATAATAGAAAAAGTAAAAATATGTAAATATAAATATCATTTTTATGTAATTTTTAAAATAAAATCTTCCTGGTGTAATAAATTTTAAAGCACTTAAAAGCCAAAAAAACTAATGTCAATATCTTTACTAGTACTTTGATTCACTTCTCACTTATATTCATCAAGATAATTTCTTGAGCAGCATATTTGGTATTATTGTATAGCTATTTTTTTGATTGTGTTTGGTGAAATGAGATAGGGAAAGGGTCTGATAATGGATCAAAGAAGAGGAAGAACAGCTTTAGCTTTTTTATACTAGTAGTAGAAAAAAGAACAGAATAATTTGCAATAAGTTTTTAATAATTTACATTTTCAATAGTAAATATTCATCTCTACTGCCATAATGTATATTTTATAAAATCCATGCACTCCACAGAACATGGTCTCTGAAATGCATAAATACTTTTTTTATAATATGTTTTTTTTTTTTTTTCTAATTTGTAGTTGTTTGTTAGTGGAACAACCCTTAATCACTGTGAACACTCTACCCATAGTATTATAATACATCAACTACTATAAGGATTGCTCATCTCTTTTCCCCATCTATTTACAGTTGTTCTGGAAGCATCATGAACAGTGCACATTTGGCAGACTAGGTTTTGTCCTGGTAATTTAAGACCATTATTTTTTCACAATGAAAATCTTGGATAGTGCCTTTATTCATTGCAACCTTTCAAAACTCTCCTAACTATTTTTTTCTTTTACTACTGACTTTGAGATAAATATCTGGTTTAATTTTTACAGCTATATCTACCATATTAAGGGACATGTAAACATCATCAACTGAAGTACAGTAAGACATGCCCAAATAAACATCCATAAAAGGGATAACTCTCCATGCTAGCAGGCAGGTAAAATGGAATACTTCATTTTGTATACTGTTTGATTTCCAGTATATAAAAATGTCATAAATATAACCACTTGATGCCTCTCAAAGGGCAATAAAATTTATTTGATAATGTACCCACTTTTTAGCATTGAATATTTTCCAGCCAATGCATCCTTAGTAGAGTATCAAACTCTCATTTATGCTAGGTATATACTCTGAGATATATAGAGCACACTATTTCTCTTTTAAATACATCATAACATTATAGAAATTATAGAGATTTGTATTTGGATGGTACTTGACAATCTTTTAAACAATATATCATCAAAAATATTTTTTTTAAAGAATTGTAAAGCTTGAGAACCAATACTTACAAAGAGAGTTATAACTGTTTTCTCACTGAAGAGAAATTATTGTCATGGTTAAGAGATATTTCCATATGTATTAACTTTCTTTGCTCAATGGTATTCTTCTACTCTGAAGGGTCACTAATGCTACTTTATTTTTGTCTATGCTTGGAAAGTCTATTTCATCTAAGATTGCCATTTTCTCATCTCTTTGAAATTATAATCAGACTAGGGGTCAGTCTTAGTGTTAAGAGCTTAATCCAGGTGTAGAACAATCCATTATTTCTAACAGATATAGAAATAAAAATTTAGAAACACAATAACCTATATATGGTTGCCTTGACAACAGTTTGAAATTGTTGATTGTTAATGATATTGGGAATGTTTAAGTGTTCAATGATTTTAATGATATATATATATATATATCATTAAAATCATTATATATATATATATATATATATATATATATATATATTAACCCAGTGCTTTTGGCACTTGGATTTGTTTAGCATTATTGCTGCACAAAATCAATGCTATTCTTTGAGAAAAATAAAAAGATAAAATAAAAAATAGTAATAATCGGTTAGTAAGGTATGCTATTCATTCACCCAGACATGGTTTGTGTGAATGGATGATATATTTCCTAATGCAATATCATGTTTAAAAGAACATGGATAATTTAATTAAAATATTGTTTCTTAGAGCACATTAATATAATGCCAAACAAATATAATAAACTGTAGTTAATTTTTTTAGATAGTTATAGAAAGAATAAAAAAAACATAAATGTCAATTAAATATTTTAAGATGTCTTATTCTAAGGAACAATAACTTCTGGTAAATTCATTAGTAGAGAATAATTTATGTATAATTAAAATCACAGATAATTATTGTTGCTTTCATTATTAAACTACTTTGTTACACGATTTAAATAATACTGAAAACTATATGATTGTAATAAGTTTATCCTTTCTTTTGTTTATGTCATAACTAAGTGATTATTTTTTCTTGAAAGAGGTCGCTAGAGTTAAAAAGAATGACCAATTGCATACTCAAAATCATTTTTTTTTTTTTAGAAATCGTCTGCTTTCTGTATTTCAAAGAGAAAACAGTGCTAAAATTTGGTAATCCAATATTTTTTTAAATTTTGCAGAAATAAATGTATAATCAAAAGAAAATTCTATTCATAATGTGTTGCTGAATCTTTCGGTAAGAGATCCTGAATTTCTATGATATCTATCTATGTCAAAACTTTCTATATTAAATAATTGTCTGTCTTAAAAGTTGGTCTTTTTTTTTTTAAAACAAAACCAAGAAAAATGAAGAAATTAGCTAAGAATATTAAGCAATTTACTATTTTATCTAAATTAAAGAAAACAAATATTTTACAAGTGGGAAATAATTATTTAGTGACTTATTATTATTTATTAATATTTTCCTGGTGTAAAAGAAAAGTAATTAAAAGAAATATTAAAAAGAAAAGAAAGAAGAACTAGAAACATTTTAGCATTCATTCTCAGTAGATCGTCTGCCGTTTCTAAATAATGCCATTTTTATACATTAAAATATGTTTTTGTTCACTAAGAATTGTCTAAACAGAAATAAAAAAGTTTAATAATCATAATAATACTAAGCTATACATCCACCTGCATGTTTTTTTTTTTTTTTTATAGAAAGGAACAACCCTTTGGAAATAAATGTGAAATTATATACGTGCATTCTTAAGGGAAAAAAAATACTATTGGAAAATAAAATGCTAAGATTATGAACGAGAACTAAATATCTTTAGTAACTTAATAATAAAATCAAATTATATATTATACTATACGGAAGGTGTAATTCTTAAAACTTCATATATGCTATAAGTCAACTGCAGTTATTATCGTACTAATCTAAAGGAAAAAGTGCACATTTTTCTCAATACATAAGCTAGCTAATTATACATGTAGTCAATAAATAATGTGTGTGTTTATCGTCTATGTTAGAATATTCGTTTTTCTTTTCTTCAATCCAAATTTTATTAGTAGAATTCAAGTGAGAATTAATCTTTGGTTTTACTATGATTTTCTTTACATGATTATTATTAGAATTGCTAAATAAAAGAAAACTTTTCATTAAAGAAAAAAAAATGTGTTTAATGTTTTTAGTGCTTTATAAAATTTGTCAGGATGAATACTCTTCACCTGGACCATAGCTCACAGAAAAATGGTTCTGCTAATGAGATAATATGCATTTGTTTATTTAATGTTTGTTTTTTAAGAAAAACTAATTTGTAAAATTGTATTTTATTTTTTAATATCAATATAGGTTAAGGTTTATATCTGTCACATAACATTTTAGTGATCTTGTAATAATAAGTATATGCCTTACTATCATTACCCCGGATTAAGTTTGTATTTAATATGAAGTAATACCTATAAAATACATCTGATTTATCAAATGCAATTGAAGATATTGCATGTTAAGTACTTAAAAGAAAAATATTTTATATTTATTTACCGGGTAAAATAAATATTTAAAATTATCAGAAGTAACTCTAAAAAAAAAAAAAAAAAAATGATAACAAGATATTTCTTGGTTAAAGTTTGAACAGAATTGATATTATATTAATTTAGTAATTTAGTAACAGCTATTCTTTAATAACACATCCACTTTATTTAGTTTAAGCTAGTATGCTACCAATTACTTTTGAATGTTCCTTTCATTAAAATTAAAATTCTTTTCTTTTCTCCTGTCATGTCCATTGGTTTCAGATATTGATTGAGGTATACATTGTGACATAGGTTTATTATGATTAATCTGTTTTCTTATCTTGCCTAAGTGTAGGATCGATATATGCTTAATATCAGCATATGTAATATTTATAATGTATTTTATTTTGTGGGATGAAAATGATCTCCCCAAAATACTTTATTTTCCATGGGAGGATTAGTTTTGATACAAGGTTATGGTAGGTTTGATAGTCCAGATGATCGATTCTCATGAATAGAACGATCCATAGTTGATATAATATTTAGTAAACTTAAGATATTTTAAATCCCAAAAGAGAATTATATTTGGTGTGTGTTCGTTTTCTTTAGGTGGTCAGGACATAGATTTCACAGCTATACGTTTTATGCCTGAGTAATAGGCAAGAAACCACCAAATACTTCAGTGTAGTATTTTACTCTGCAGACATTCGTTGTTATTCCGCATTCCTCATGAGAATATAAAGATAATTCCACCATAGAAGGTGTTGATTATTGTGCTTTGTTTTAAAAGTTATGGCAAGGATAAATGTTAGGTTTAAGGTGTTAGTTCCTCAAAGTGCACTTTAGTATCAATAGTGCCTTAGTAATTGAGACCAATATCTGTATTGTGCTATGGAATCTTGCTAGTAGTTTACAAGCAAACCAATGATAAAAATTAAGTTAAAAGTGCGTATTTTAAAATGCTTATTTATTGGAGGAATATTCAAATGCAATGTTTAGTCTTAGTTAATAATTAAGAAATATTCATGGTTTGAATTACACTTATAATTTAAATATTTATCGTGACTTAAGTGGACATTAAGTTAAATGTGAGATGGTGAGTGTGACTTTTGATAAATGACCCATAATTAGGAATAGGTTGTTCAATTATAAACCATAACTTGCTTAACCTTATTAGGAATAAATTGAATATTTTGCGTACTTCATATAGTATTACTCAATAAAAAAAATAGTTAGTCAATAACTTTAAGTAAAAGCTTTATAGAAAGTTTACCAAAATTATAGATTAGCGTATTAGTAAAGGAGATGCACTTTTTAGCTAGTCAATACAATGCAATGGCATGATTGCAAACATGTGAATTTATAATTTTATTCTATACCTAAACAATAGACAGATTAATGTTGACTTATATTTCATATCAATGGGATATTATTTAATAAATTTGTATATATATATATATTTAGTTCTGTGATAGTAATAAATTACAGTCTTGTCAATATTCGTTGTGAATTCATTTCTTTTGTATACTAAATATAAGTGTGTTTGGACAATATTTGCAAAACATTTTATTGAGTCCGAAATCATTTCTAAGTCTCAAAAGCTTAATATAACAGATAGATAAACTTTACACAGATTTGAATATTTCAGTTCATTTTATTTTTAATAATTATTTATGCAATTGCAAACTTCAGACTAAACATTATTTAATTGTATGAATAAATTTATTCCCAAGTTATTAACCCTGACTGCACATTATTCCAGTTATATTTAGTTGAATTGTTGTAATTAGTCTTAGTTAATTTATTGCATTGTCATGGATGATGGAAGGACACAAATAGCACCCTTGTCTTTTTATTCTTTTGACTGAGATTTTGGATAAAAAGGCTATATTATTAGAAATTTTATGTGATTATTTATGTCATTGTTGATCATATTTATCACCTTTTTTAAATAATTATAATAGTTGTTACGATATATGAGGACACATTAACTTTGAAGTAAAGTGAATGTTTCCTATAGCTTACCATAATACCAGTCATATGTGACAGCACACTACTGTAGAGTTGTTTTTTTTTAATAAAGTAGATAAAGAAACCCTGAGATTATTATTGTCATTATAATTATTTTTGATTTAAGAGTTGATCTATTATTGATTCTACAGTAATGTTGTGGCTTAAAAGAGTTTAACTTACAATTGTGCTATAAGAAATGTATTTTCAGATCATATTGGCAAAAGATTTACTTAATGAATATTTTTTGGGTAACATTAACAAGAACATGAGAAGTTATCATCATTGTTGAAAAGTGCAAATACTTATAGCTCAGAGAATGTGTTTTTGATAAGGAGATGATGTTATTTTATTCTGAATTATTAATTAGGGAATGATGGCAGTTTTTCCTATCTTCCCAAAATATTTATTTTACTTATGATAATTTATTTTATAATTTTAATTTCTTTCTTTGTCTTAACTGCTTATCTCTGTAGCTAAATTGTTTATAACTAACCGACCACAGAGCTAGGCTGCATGTTACCGAGGATATACTTTATTAGGTTAGAAAATGGGACGCCTAATTATAAGGGCGATCGATGTACTTAGCTTAAGCTATATTACAAGTTACTAATTGCAGAAGATTAAATATTTCTACTAATTTTACTAATATTAAAAGGTTAGAAAGGAATGACCGACTTAATTACATCTTATTAGGTTAGAATATATATATATATATATATATATATAAAATTGAAATACAAATATTTTGAAAAACTATAACATGTACAAAACAGAATGAATACAGATCTAAATTATAAATATGAAAATATCTTAACACATTAAGTTATATACATATTTCTATATGCTAGTTATATAGTTGAAATTCTAACATTCTTTCATACACATCAAAATGTTATATTTCTATATATATAATGGAGAGTAATAAAATATTTAACCTAATAAATTATTGATAAATATATAATTAAAATGGGAATACTTTGAAATATTTGTGCTTATGAAATAAATAATATTTTTCATATAGAACAAAAATATTGTAGTATTTAAAAAAATATATATAAATATACAAAATAAAGGGAGGTCGATAAAATATTTGATCCACTAAATTAAATATTTATACTCGGATCAATAAAGTATTTGACCTTATAACTTACAAATAAATATAAATTATCATAACAATCCTTTGAAATATTTATGCTTATTAAATAAATAATATTTTGTATACAACAGAAATGTAATCAGTAAAGTATCTAACCTACTAAATTATATACAGATATTTCTGTTTAAATGAGTAAAATATTTGACCTACTAAATGATACATATGTACTTAAAATTATAATACACCGAAGTATTTGAACTTATGAAAGAAATACGTCCTTTAAGATTATGTAATATTTTAAAATAAAAAAGAAACAAATGGGTAAAAATTCTGCCAAATATTATTTGTAAAAAATGTATATTCTGTTATTATGTAAAATATTTATAAAGTCAAATAAATATATAATAAATATATTTAAATTTCTCCCCCCTCCCCATAAAAAATAAAACTTTTAAAAGACAGCAGATATAGAAGATTTTTCTCCAAAAGTTGAGAAGTAAATGAATGATGTTTTTCTTACTGTCCACCCACATAAATACAAAAAATACCCAAATCAGTATTGTGCTTTGATTACAGTTGCCACCTAGAAAAAATATTGCAAAAACAAAGTATTATAAACATATTGTAACTCTATATACGTTTTTCAATTTATCGTATATAATTGTAATTGATATAAAGACTAAAAATACACAGAGTAATAAAATGCTAAAATAAAAAATTATATTATGCTGAGTAGCTTTTGATATTTTAAGCCTAATATCACACTCAAAGCAATGACTATTAGAAGATAGAGTTGTAGGTAAAACGTATAATATAAATTTTATATAAATATATACTAATGTGTTATATAGTCCACTTTTTAGTACATTAAATCAAACTTGGACACATGTTCAAGCCTACAACATCTAGCATTGCATGTATACAATTAAAAGATTCCAAATGGAGGATAAATAAGTCTTATCATATTACCAACAATGTTAACTTGATAAAAAAAAACATTATGTTTTTCCTTTATGAAAAGAGAGACATATAATTCATTTATATTTACTTATATAAAATTTACATTATATCTTTTACACACAACCCTCTTATTCCCTAGACATTGTTATGAGAATGATATCAAGATTAAGATATTAAAAGCTGATCAGCATAAGATTATCTTTTATTTTGGGCTTTTCTTACTCAAAATTCCTACCACTAATACCAATTATAAACATATTGATGAAATATTAACAATATTACAAAAGTCAGGCCAAAGATTAGGCAACAAAAATATCAAATGTTTCATGGACACAAATCATAAAAAGTAGATAATGTTCAATTTCACCACTTTGAGATGTATCATTAAAAATGGAGCTGATATTGTTTATAAATTTATATATATATATATATATATATATATATATATATATATATATATATCATGATCTAACAATGTTGATGTTAAATTTATATATATATATATCATGATCTAACAATGTTGATGTTACATTTATGTGTAAAAATATGTATTAAAAATAATGCATTTGTAAACATAAACAAATGTTTAAAAATGATTAAACTTTCATATCAGTATAAAATCATTATTTTATACTAAAACTCAAGAAATTGAACTTTAATACTTTTTAATTTAATTTTACTAGCATAAAACATGCTCAAAGTCATATTTGAACTTTAAAAAATATTAAAAATATAAGTTGTTACTAAGAACAAAAGATGTAATATGTTATTTACTGATGTGAAAAGAAACATTCTTTAGCAAATCAATAATTATTTTAAATTTATTTCTAAGGTGTAAATTCATATATAATAATTTCTGATTAATTTTTCAAATTCTGTTCTAAAATATTTAAGGTGGTTTATATTTTTTTTTACAATATCTACAAAAGATTCTAACACAATGTTGATTTTGACAGGTAATGAGCTAATGTCATATGACCTTGCTTTTTCAGTACTATTATTTTTTATTAATGTTGCAGTAAGATTTATTCATTTTTATTTTTTAAAGTAAAACTTACACAAATAAAATCAAAGTGTAAATATGTATCATTTTTGTTTTAAATAATTATTAAACATTTATTGTGCATTAATAGCAGAAATATTTTATAATCTTATAAAAAAAATCTTTTTTTTTTTTCAAAATTTTTCTTGAAGTAGTCTTACAAATGATCATTAAAACAGATTACAATAGAAAAAACTGTCAGCACCTTGCAGGTTTTTTTTTATTCATTAACAATGGGATAAGGATCATTGAAGATTTAAAACAGTTCACAAGATATTGAACTATTCAGAATTTTTTTGCAATTAATAAATCAATAAGGGTTGGACCATAATTTTAATATTATAAAAAGCCATTGTTAAACTAGATAATATAATTATAGATAAAAATATGATAAAATTACTTAAAAAACAAATAATACTATGATATGTGTTGAAGTTTGCAGAGAAATATTAAATATGATTCAAAGAATTTTTGATCATGTGTTAAAGATTTGTCTGGTATTAAATTTAAGTCAATGAATAATCTTTCAAGTAACTTTTTAAATTCAAAAGGTTTTGGAAAAAAAATCCTTGTAATTAAATTAATAATTTTGAAGACAAATGTGATGAAACAATAATTTCTTCTGTTGTTAGTCATATTAAGTTTATAGATATGCAGATAGCCAATATATCAATGATTAAGTAATTGATGTCATTCAAGGTATAAAAGGTAATAAATCTGTTTGTATTGATTGTTTTCTTATGTTCATTATTAAGGGCTGCACAAAATTTGTTGCTTCTGGTCAAAGTAATTTTTTTACGTTATCTTTACAAAAATCAGTTTTTCCTGATATGTATAAAATATCTAGAGTTGTTCCAATTTGGAAGAAATAGAATAACAATGATCCACAAATCTACAGGCCAATATCATTGTTAGGCAGTATTTCAAAAAAAATTGAAAGATGTGTATGTAATTCTCTATTATTTCAAGTTGAGTGATATATTCCTAATTTTCAGCATGGATTTATTCCAAATACATCAATAGAAACAAATTTGGTAATAATGACTGATCATATAGCTAAAGCTATAAAGGAAAATGGTTGTTTGGATGTAATAAATTTTGATCTTAGTAAGGCTTATGATATGGTTAATCATAACCTTTTATTATTGAAATTAGATTGAGATTTTATTCCTCTCTTTTATGTTGATTTAAATCCTATTTAACTGTTCATCTAAATTATGTTTATTATAGTTCTGAAGAATCTAGTATTTATTACTATAAAAATAGAGTCTCTCAAGGAAACATTCTTGGAGAAATTTTATTTTCATTATATAGTGTAATGTGATAAAAATGACAATGCTGGGAAAATGATCCATCTAATCTGAATAAAACATATTTAAAGTCCCCTTATGTTTCTGGCTTATAAAACAAAGACTTCCACCAATGCTTTGTGGATGTACTCAAATAGTTGCTGGCAACTGATATTTTTTTCATCTCACTCAAACTGGTTAACCTATTCTAGACCATGCATTAGCTTATTGCTGTCTTTTCCATATATTGATGATATTTCATGATCAACTTTACTTAACGTATTCTCTGAGCCTATATATTGATATGGACTATCCATAGGACTGTCATTACATTTTATAACAGTGTTCTGTATTTCTACTATATTATCTTTTAACATTATCAATATCTTATGACTGAGATTTATCTCCTGTTCCTCCAAAAATCTATTTATTTCTTGTTCAAGACCATCTTATTATCTTTCATTTTATTACAAATCTAGTCTTGATTTTCATTATGACTTTCTAATTGTTGTAAAGATAATTGATGACTGTCCACTTTCTCTATTAAATCATCAAACTTTTCTATCTTTGCTTGCCCAATGTTACTCAACTGTTCATGCACACCCTATAAATTACTCTGTGATTCTTTAAATATTTTCTACTTTTCTTTATCTCATTATTAGCCTTATTATGTCTTTTGCATACCTCTTTATATTCAAATTTTATATGACTTTGCATATCTTTTACTACTAATTTAATATTATTTAATTCTAATTTTGAACTCTCTTGGTCATCTTTGCAAGCTTTATTAATCTTTACATATTTTTTCTAACTTTTGAGCCCTTCTTTATAACTTTTAATTTCACTACTCAAGTGTTTAAACTTGCTTTTTAATATTTCTTGTGATCTGTCTAACTAGTCCCTTATTTTCACTAAATTAGTCTTTCAAAGTGTTAATTGACAAAGACTACAAAAATAGTCAGGATAGTCAAAAGCCTCCTAAGAGGATAAAATTTTTAAAATATATCTGATTAAATGAACTGAGCAGGGCAAAATACCTAATGTCCATTCCATATATTCTTGTCATTGCAGCTGTTAATACTATGTAATTATTCATATAGTACACAAACATGGATGGGTTGCTCACTGATATGCATTAGCCAATGTGGTGTGTTTATTGGATTTTTACCTCTGAGTTTAAGATCAAGAAACACCATGGTATTTTCTTTCAGTTGCCTGATAAGGCAGAATGAATATTTGTGTAAATGATAAATATTTTTCCAATACATATATACAACTATGGAAGACAAAAGTAAATCATGTCCCTTATTCCCAGGAGGCTGTAAAGACACCAAACAATGCAGCAGAAGGTAGCTGAAGGCAAAAGGTGCTAAAAATTCTCTTATTGCAGACCCAGGTTGCCATTAGATAGTTGCCATTAGATGCTGACTCTTTATTTATGTACTTACAACTGCAGATCACTTTCAAGTGAAGGAAGATTGCAAGAATTAAAAGAACCATCTTATATTAAATGGGACATTATTGGACTTTGTGAAGTTAGAAGAAAAGGTGAAGAGACAATTAATTTAAAAAGTGGACATGCACTCTATTATAAAAAAACACAAATATTGGAAATACAAGTAGAGTAGGATTCATTATATATAAAAAGTGGAAGAACAACATTGTGGAGATTGATGGTATATTGAACAGAGTGGCAAGATTAGTTATACAAATATGCTCCAACAAGTTCTCATAGTGATAAAGTAGTAGAAGATTTTATATTGATGTACAAAAGACTTTTGATCAGAGTAAAAAAAAAACAGTTTAAAATTGTTATGGGAGAATTTAAGGCTAGAATTAAACAAATAAAAGATGAAAGTGGTGTAGGGATTTTTTTGTTATGGTAATAGAAATGAGAGAGGACATAGACTTGTGGAGTTTGCAGAAAAAGAAAAACTTTATATTATGAATTCTTTTTTTAAGAAAAATTTTAAAATGAAATGGACATGGAAGCATCCAAATGAAGGTACAGCAGAATTGGATTATATTTTGACTAACAGAAAATACTTATTTCAAGATTGTAATGTTCTAATAAATTTAACACAGGAAGTGATCATCGTTTAGTAAGGGGTAACATATGTGTTAAGGCAAAACTATATAGACAAAAATTATTAAGAAAAACAATATTTACAGTTGATATTCCTAATCTTCAGAAACATTCTACTAAATTTAAATTAGAACTTACAAATCGGTTTCAAGTATTAGATGATTTTGAACATGATTCAGATTGGAATAAAAGTAATATGAAAATAACTTATACACTTTTAAAAACTGCAACAAAGATAGCTGGTAGAAAAAAGCAGCAATTGACCAATAAAATTTCTATTGAGACTAGAGAATTTATGAAGAAATATCAAGATATACAAAAATGATGCATTAAAAAGGATTGAATATCTCAAATTTTGTAAAATGTTGTTAAAAAAATTTGAAAATGATATAAGGAAGTATAACTGTGAAGTAACAAGGAAAGATGTAAAAGAAAAAAAAAGACTCAAGAATATAAAACAATATTTTGGTATTGGTAAGAAATTTATATCTACAATAAGAAAAAAAAGATCAAATTATTACTAAAAACAGAGTTGACATCATAAAATAGGTAGAAGATATTTATCGAGAATTATATAGTAATAAAGAACAAGTACCTCCTATATCTATTACATCTTCCGAATTGCCCAGAATTTTAAATAAAGAAGTGAGACATGCAATTAAATGTATGAAGAAAGGAAAGGCTCCAGGTAATGATGGAATTATAATTGATAGATTGAAAGAAGCAGGTGAAGAAATAGAAAAAACTGCAAAGTTATATACCAAATGTTTAGATGATAATGATGTACCAGATGATTGGAAGAATGCAGTAATAATATTAATATTTACAAAAGGTGATAAAGAAGATATTAGAAATTACAGACCTATCAGCCTTTTATCAGTTTTATACAAAGTTTTTACCATGATAATTACAACTCATCTACAGAAAACATTGGATTTCCACCAAGCAAGAAAACAAGCTGGATTTAAAAGTGGTTTTAGTACAGTAGATCATATACAGGTACTGAGAGAAGTTATAGAGAGGACAAATGAATATGAATTACTATTATGTTTTTGATTTGTAAATTGTGAAAAGGCATTTGATTCCATAAACATTTCATCAGTGATTAAATCATTGGATCATCAAGGTATAAAACCAGTATATTGTCATATTTTAAAGAATATTTATAAAAATGCAGCACCAACAATTGTCTTGTATAATGATACTAGGAAGGGTGTAAGACAAGGTAACTCCATATCTTCAAAACTTTTACAGCAGTGTTGCAAGAAGTATTTTGTGGATTAAAATGGGGAACTAAAGGAGCGAAAGTAAAAGGTGATTATTTAAGTCTTTAGTTTTTGCAGATGATGTAGTTGTTTTTTGCAAATAATGCTTCAGAGCTGCAGGAAATGTTGCAGGAATTATCAAATGAAAGTAGGAAAGTAGAACTAAAGTTAAATGTTAAAAAGACTAAAGTAATGTTTAATTGATTTGCTCAAAATGTGAAAATAATGATTGGTTGTGATAAAATGAAAGTAGGAAAGTAGAACTAAAGTTAAATGTTGAAAAGACTAAAGTAATGTTTAATTGATTTGCTCAAAATGTGAAAATAATGATTGGTTGTATAAATTAGAAGATGTTAACAGTTACAAATATTTTGGACAGATTATTAATACAAATGGAAATGCAATGGAAGAAATAATCATAGAATTAAACTTGGTTGGAGTGCTTTTTGGTAGAAATAACTTGATACTAAAAGAAAATATGCATATGTGTTTGAAAAGGAAAGTTTTTTAACAGGTGTGTTTTACCAGTTCTTACTTATGGATCTGAGACTTGTGAACTTAATAAAAAAACAATACAGCAACTTCAGTCCACTCAGAGAAGTGTGGAGAGATGCATGTTGGGAGTAACAAGAAGAGATCGAAAATGCAATGTCTGGGTAAGAGAACATACAGGTGTTACTAACCTCATTGAAAAAATTAAAAGATTGATGTGGAGTTGGACTGGACATATTGCTAGAAGAAATGGTAATAGATGGAAAATTGAAATCTTAAACTGGATTCCAAGTGATTTTAAAAGACACAGAAAGAGACCACATGTGAGATGGATGGATGAAATAAGGAAGTGTGCAGGGGTGATGTGGGGAAGAGAAGCTAAAGATCGAAAAAGATGGATTGAACTTGGAGACACCTTCATCCTGCAGTGGATTCATAATAGTTGATTATGATGATGATATTTTAACATATATATCAGTATATGTCTAATGCTACTGCTGAACATACTTATATCTAGTTCTCCTTCAAAATGAAAACAGACTATATATTTAGTCCACACAATGTTAATATGACATGCAAAAATAAAAGATAAATAAAATTAAAAAAATGTGCTATATGTTAGAAAATTTTACACATATTATTAATTAAAAAGCAAGTATACTAATTCTACATTAGACTTCTAAACAGTAATTTGATACTAGAAGTGCCACACATTTGTTTACACTTTAAATTATGTACGGGAATCTAAAATTAAACTTAACTATATAAGGAACATAAATTTTGAGCTTGCCTACTTCGTTTACGTATTATTACATAGATGTCATGGTATATGATAGTTGAGAATACCTTCATGGAGAAAAGATTTAGTATGGTCCACATTAATTCTCAGAACCATATGTATAAAATAATAAATTAATTAAAAATTATTAACATTTCATCAAAACAACATGCAACTCCAATTCCGTAGAGAGATTATTATTTATTTACTATAAAGCTAGGATCCGTATTGAACAATCTTTTTACTTTTGCAACCCCTTTCTTGGATGACAATTTAACAAGACCCATTATTTATTTTTACCATTCCTAAATTATAAATTTTATTATAGATGGATATTCATAAATAATTTTAATTATTGTACAAATTTATAATTTATAATATATTAGTATTAAACACGAACCATTTCAATTGACATTTTTGAAACGAAAAGTTTACTTACAAAGAAAATTATGATACATAAAAAAGTTATTTATGTTCATGTGATTTTTTTAAAAAAAAAATTATTTTTTTTTAAGAAAAAAAAAAATCATTTACGAAAACAAGTGAATTTCTTACAAATTTTACTGCCCACAATATTTACGCCACCCGCGGATTGCACACCAGTGTTATAGATAACTGTAAATTAACACGCGCGTGCGCGCGCGCGCACACACACAAAATCAATCAATAAATATAGAATGGAATCGAGGACATAATTTATAGAACAAATTGAACATATATAGACATTTTATTATTATCAATCAGAATAATACAAAAAATTAAAAAAAATAAAATCTACATTACAAGTCAAATAAATAATGATTGTTTGTTTAAATCTCAAACCAATGAGGTTATTGCCTAAAATAATATTACTGAAAATATTATAGAAAAGAATAAACCACAACTTAATAAGATATATATTTTAGCAAAACCAAAATATGAGCTTATCTGTTATGTTAGACGGTGTAAGCGTCTTATGTTTGAGAAAAGATTATAATCTGCGTTATGTTAACAAACCTTACGATTTAAATAATTTTATTATTTGTTACTTGTTTCATTCACACACACACCTATTAACATATATATATGTTTGCGTGTTTAAATTTTAATTCCATTTTTTTTAAAAAATCACTACTAATTAATATGTTTAAAAATTAACAAAAAAACAGTGACTTTTTACGTAACATAAATAGCTTAATTATTATATTTTTCTTTTTGCTAGAAGTTAAAAAAAGAAACAAATATATTTATGAGCAAAATTTCCAATTCACAGAGTCACTTTTACCATTAGAAGCACTATAAATTATCTAATTAGAAAAACTACAAAGCTTTGATCTTTATATATTATGAGGTTGAAGCAAAACGCTTTATTTGATTTGTTGCAATTTTGAATTATTTTTGTCCAATTACTTTTGTCAAATAATATATAATGTTTGTAAAATTAATGATAATGCACAGTTGATGATCTGTTAATTCTAATAAAAAAAGTAGTCATGACTAAATTAGTTCAATCTTTATAATGTCTAACTATAAAATCAGATTTATGTAATTCATTTATCATACATATATATTACATTTAGGTAATAAAAGTACTGCATTAAAATAAAATAAAAAATCTTAAGATTTGTTGTTTGGAAGGTCATACAATATTTGAATATTAGAAGCAATAGATCCATGTTGCGGTCCAGTAATCCTTAATTCTCAAATCCACCTCTCTACTACTGTGCTAATTCATGTAGGGTCAATGCTTCACCTGTCATAAAAAGTTTGAATATCAGAAAGGAGAGCTGGTTAGGCCGTTATTTTTGGGTTTGAACTCCAAAATGCATCTCTTTCATCATTGGACTCAGCTACAGTCAGTATTCATAAAATAAAATATTGTCTGTATTTATATATTGAATAATTTTCATCGTCCAATTTAAGTCTTGAATGTCTTTAGAAATTTTTAACTTTATTTAAATATAGTAAGTAATATTTACCAAGGCTTTAACCTCAAGATAATATGCATGTAAAACGCAATATTAGAGACCTCTAAAGGTCTTAACCACAAGCTTACACCTGTTAGTAATAGCACACATGATTAGTATATGCATAACATCTCAAGAGGTATTATTTCCCCATCTTCTTCAGGTGTTGTTGGCCTGACCAGTGACAGTACTAGCAATGGAATGAAAACTGGGCCCTTAGATTCTTGAATATTGAAATTTAAAGTAACACTCTAAACAACTGAGCCATCCTGTAAAGGCATCAGTAAGTAGAAATTTCATACACTTATCCATGAGATTCCTTCTGATTTCTCCACTTGTTCCTAACAGCAAAGTTGATTAGTGATTTTGATATATTATACATAGTCACACGAGGTTGACTTATGCGGGTTTTTGCCATTATCATGTGAGAAGCTTCTTTAAAATATTTGTATTTATAATGTAAAAATAATAAAAAATTGAATCTAGTAAATATATTTATATAAAATGGGTATATTAGGAAAAAAATGCTTAAGAGATCATGTGATATTTGAGTTCCAGTAGTGGTAAAAGTTGAACTACATTTAGAAAACTAAGTTCTTGAGTTTTCAAATTTTATCAGTGATCTACAAAGCAAAGGAAATTAACATATAAAACTTTTGACCTATTGTCAAATTATATGATTTTTTATTCCAATTATAACTTCAATTAGTATATGAAAATGTGTATATTTATTATATTATGATACAATAGTATGGTGCAATGTGAAAGACTTGGGAGTTTAAATTTCCTGCCTCTATGCTCAATTCATCTTTTCTGGAAATCAAATACAATACCAATTTATTATTGTTAGACTCCCTTTACCATTAAGAGCATCAATCATTGGACTTTGACATATTTCAAAAAGATGCTTCTCTTTATTTCTAGAGTGATTCTAGAATAAGGAAGATAATTGCTTTTGAAAGCATATGGATTAGCTGAAAATAATAGTTGGATTTGTTGTTGGCATTAAACTTTGTGACTAAAAGATAGAAAGGCCTACATTTACCACAAAAATGATGTAAATCCTTGACTTGTGTCAGATTTATATAATTATGCTAGAAATTTTGTTTATTTTCCAAACCTGAGCCTTTTTTTATTTCTTACTATTAGCTTGGATAGTATAAAGTAGCATAAAATAACTGTTAATCTCTTCACTAGGGATACTTTATGCATACATAATGTTGAATTTTATTGGAATTGATTAGCACACAGAATTTCAAGCCCGATTAAGCTCTTAACTCCATCTTATATAATTGATATACATGACTGCATACATATAAAAAAGATAAATGATCTCCAATATACATGTTTTGTATTGCTTGGTTCAGATTATCAATTCCCATTCATATAAATAATCAGTGCTCAGTTTATATTAATATAGCAAATCTTCAACTTTTAATGAACAAACTTTAATCTTCACTACTCTCCAACTCTTCAGTCATCCATTTCATTGGAAATCAATGAGAGGATGTTCAAAGTCATTGATGATGCCAATATTAGGTCAACATTGATATGGCAATAATATTGGCATCAACAAGGGCTTTGAGTATTCCATCATCAGATTTTCAATAATATGGATGGATGAAAAAATGGAGAGTGGAGAATATTGAAGACTCAGATTAAAATTTGAAGATTTTTTATCCTAGTTAAAACTAAAAACCGATAATATATATGGATATGTGGAAGATAATGATATGGAGCAACTAATAAGTGCATTTCCATCACACAATATGTGTATTTGAGATCATTTGTCTTTTCATATGCACATGGTCATGTGTATCAGTTATATAAAATGGAGTGGATAGCTGTGTTCAGATCATTTCTAATTACATCTATATTCAGTATATACATTACACTTGTAGTCAAATAATACTGTTTCGACCTGAATTCTGACATCCATTTTCTGTGCCTTTAAATGGGCATATCAAGGTTTTTTATATAAGAGATCAGAATGAATTAAAATCAACATAAGTATGACAACAATATTGCCATCAATAATGTATTTGAGCATTGCATCATCAGATTTTAATAATAAGGATAGCCAAAGAGTTAGAGAGTAAAAACAATTGAAACCTGCCCATTAAAGTTTGAAATTTTATATCTTATTATGAATTGAACATTAATTATACATGTGTGTGTGTTTGTGTGTGTGTGGAAGACAATGATATGGACCAACTGATAGTACTGGTTCAGCATGAAACACATATATTGGAGATATTTTTTGCACAAGTATCACTTATGTTATTTGGAATGGATAATTGAAAGGAGTTTCAATTCCCCTCTTATTACCTCGAAGTTCAGTATATACATTATATTTGTATTCAAATGTTGATTGTAGAAAATGCATTACTTATTAGTGTAACTGATAAGTAATTAACATTGATAAGAGTGCACAACAGCAAGATTCAATATCCCCAGAATCTTTTTTTCTACTTTGTGGGTGAAAGCGAAAAGATAAGGAAACAAAATACATGAAAATTATTTAAGGCATCTATATTTTGCCAACAATATGGTCTATTTGGCAAATAATGATCTCAGAGTTTTAAAAAATATTGCAAGAGTTATGAGATAATATTAACACAATAGGACTAAAAATAAATACCAAAATGATTAACATAATGTTAAGTGGATTTTTTAAAAATATGAATATAAAAATAGATAACCATGAGTTAGAAGAAGATAGTAACAACAATTACCTTGGCCAGATTATCAAAACAGATAGAAATAGAACACTGTGAATAAAATTCACAGAATTAAACTTGCAGGAATTTCTTCTGGTAAACACAATTTAATATTAAATGTAAATATAGTGATAAACATGGAAAGGAATATTTTTAATATATATATATATATATGATTTAATTGTTCTTACTTAAAAATTTGAGATATGAACACCACCAGAAGCCAATCTAGAAACATCAGATAACCATCAATGGATAAATATATGAAGAGATATATCTTGGGAGTAGCAAGAAAGGATCAGGTGAAAGCAAACAAATAGCATTGGTATTATTGAAAAATTAAGAGACTGGAATAGAGCTTCTATTGCACAAAAAAAAATAGTATATGGACAGTTTTAGACTTAATTAGAATCCCAAGATATTTTTAACAATCTAGAAAGACGTCACATATAAAATTGGTATAAAAAATTAATGTTTGTTGGTGTGGGTAGAAAAGGAAAACCACATAAGAGAGCATTGGATTAAACTTGGAGACATTTATCTTGCATTGAATTGGTAATGTTTGACAATGGTAATTGACTATATTATAAATTGAGAATTAAAAAGTATATATATATATAATATTTATTTTATTTAATAAGTTTCCAAAATATTATGAATGGCATAAATGATATAAACAGCAGATGGTCACTTGAAACAATTTTTCAACCACGTCGTTAAAATAGACAGTAATTTAGTCTAGCTAATATTTCTTTGCGAGAATAACTACAATTCATTCAAAAATCAAACAGTTAATGTTGACCATTCAGCCTAAAATGTCTAATTCTTTTTTCAAATCAACCACTATATTACCAGTTTCCTTACGAATTGCTTTTCAAAATCAATTTGGGAACCACAAAGAGTAATAAATGAAAAGATATTACCTTCTGCTTTTTTCTTCTATCTTTTTTAAAAGAATTTGTTGAAATGGAAATTAAAATCTTTAATATAACAAAAAAAATTATTTAGTTCAAATCATTTTTTTTTCTACATTGTAATCACCGGGAAAATAATGTAATTAAAAAAAAAAATACTCTAATTGTACTTATACGTTTCTTTTTAGTACGTAAATTACTTCAACAGTATTTTATTGATAGTTCTTAATAAACATCCTGGCAGTAGTATTACAAGTTTATCGTAAAGAAAAATATAATAAATTTAAACTCAAGTAATTGTTATCGGCATGCAATAATATAAGTTTAATGAAGCCTGCAACCTTTAAATATCAATCGGCAATAACGACATATTTATTTTTGATTAATAATCTAATATATAATTAGAATGGATTTGAACACAGACTTCCATGCTGTCTTCAGTGAACCACTCCATTTTATATAATCGATACACATAACCACATACAAATGAAAGAGATAAATGATCACCAATATATGTATTTTATGCTAAACCAGCATTCAGCCCACATCAGATGATCCAAACCATCATCTCCCACAGATATATATATATATATATTGTACCCTTACTTCTCGATGTATAATATAGTTTGAAATACGACTAGCTCAATTAAATTATAATGCTTAATTAAAATTTGCATATCTATCTTTAATTTACTTTTATACTATCATATTCTAATTAAATTTATTATCAATTATCAAAATTAATATATTTCTATAGTATGTACTAATTAAATAAGTATCTATCAAAATCATGAGACTGTGAAGTAAAGTTACAAAGCAATAAGTAGATTTACATTGAGTCAATATCTTCTAAGACATTATCTCAATGGCATAAGAATACTATTACCTCCTTATTAACTTATTACTACCTCTATAGCATTCTTATGGCTTTTAAATAAAATAAATTATCTTTAATAATAATAAAATAAATAAATCTTAACTTTTAATTTTTAAAATATAATTAAATAATCTCAGGTTCTTCTAATTATCTTAAAGTAATGATAACTCATGTAAATAAGTATGATATGGGATTTTATATCAAACCTAGATACACCTAACTTATTTTAACAATAATAATACTCAATACTAATCTTAAGGTATAACTTAATCTTATCTACTTTTGTTATATTATTAAGTATTAAATAAATAAACAATCATATGTATATCTTTTATTTTCACATAGTATCTTAATTTTAGAATAGATCAAAACCTTACAACTTAATAATCTGTGGCAATAAATAATATTGTACTCTTATATTATGCATTATAATTAATCTATGACCATTGTAATATGATGTAATAATGTCAATCAATTCTCATAAAATGATAATCAGGAATATATTGTATTTATTTCTAAAATAATATTAATAAATTCACAGGGTGCAAATATTATGTTTCTTCAAATTATCTGCTGTCAAATACTGTGGTGCAAAATAATGAACTCGACACACTTTTAAAACAAATTAAACAAATTTATTAACATTAACTTTGATTAAGAATTTATTTACACTATTTACAGTTCAAAATTATGAAAACAAAGAAAATAAAATAAGAAAATAATAATACAATATGTTTACACTGTTATTAATTCATACTCCTAATAAGTAATTATACATTCTTTAAAAAATGCTGTACTAATAACATTGAAGTATGTTTTCAAAACTTAGACTTTAAATAAATATCAGTGAACTTCAATTATTACACAGAAAAATTTATGTAAATAATATTTATGTAGCATATGTAAACAATTAAACTTTATTAATTAAATTGCTACATCACTTAAGTATTACTGTTACTTATTTCATCATGTAATAGTATGTGTTTACTTTACTATCAGCATTACTTTAATAGCATAATATAGAAACTAATGTATCCTTGTAATGTAATAACAAATAATTGATTATAATTTTATATTTCACTTAATGCAATTCATGCTACATGTTTTATCAAATATGCATTACATATATGTACTGTTAAAATAATAATATTTAAATTATTCATCAATTTCAAATTCATAAAGTATTATATTAGATAAATTCTATGATTCTTTTCTGTATGAAATTATTACTTTACTTTATGTGTTATTCTACTCCTTCTTAATAAACTTTTATCTACAAAACATCCTCTAAAACTTATTTAAAATTTCCGGAAAAACAACTTTCAACTTTAAATAAATACTAATTCCAAACTTTTTATACTTCGTCATCTATTTTCAGTAAATCTTCAACTCAAATATAAACTTCTACATAAACTTAACTTAATTTATCCAATAAAATAAAAATAAAATATAGACTTTGAGATCTCTTCCTAACTTGAAATAAAATAATTACTTGTATGAATAATAAATATAATTCTAATACTATAACATAAACAAAATATTAAAATTTATTTACGAAAGAATCATATAATTATTTCTAAGCTTCTTATGTAATGTTGTATCATATTTATATCATAAATTCAAATTATGCATATTTAAATAAAACTGTCACTGCCAATATAATGTGTGTGTATTTTTAAAATAATCATACATTCATTCAAAATAACATAATATTTGGTTGATCTAAAGAAAACATATTAAATACATCAAAATTATTATTATTATACAATTTTTACCATAGATAATGAATTAATGTCCAGTCCATCTTCCAATATTCTTCGGAATTACAGCTTCATAAAATAATTCACATTTATACTCACGATCATTCTTTAAAATATTCTGTGTTATATTAATTATAAAATAAACTCATGCAATTAATCATTATATTATTTTTTAGTTACTATTTTAAGAAATGTACCTATCTTATTTTTAATAAATTAATAAGATTTAATTTTTATATTAGATAAATAAAACAGAGTTCATATTACGTGACTCCAGCGATGTTTTCTTTTCCACCATAAAGTTTTTTTAATCCTAGGCACATATTCACTAGCACACCATTTCCTGTTTCCGGTCCATCACGTGTTTTTTTAAAAGTTTATGAAAAACGAAAATGTTCTTTTTTAAAAATAAGTTCCCACAAGAAAATAAAATAAAATTAAAATAGTTTATAGGATCCTGGTTTAGTTCTTTTAAAAATATTATTCAAAAGTTATTATTTTAATTTAGTCTATAGTTTATAAAAATTTATATTTAATTATTTTTAAATTAACTTGGACGTCCACATATTACTTGCGCATTTTTTTAATAAAATATCCAGGTAAGAATAAGTTTCTTTATCTATAAACGACTAGTGTTTAAATTATTTCAATATAATAATTTTTATTATATTAAGACTTTTAGCTAATTTATATTTTCAATTTATTTGCCTTTTAAAATTGTCAATATTCAGTCTTTTAAACATAAAGACTTAACAAGGCAAGTATTTATAAAACTACTTTCATTTTTAATATCTTTACTTAAGATATATTTTTAAATTTATAGCTTACAAAAATACTTTCTTCATAAAGAAGTATTTTATTCTTAAAAATATCTATTTTCTAATAGTCAATAATAATTAGCTTTTAAAATTATATATTGTCCAAAATACTACTTTTCTCCATCTCGTAACTTTCCAAACTAATCCAGCGTTTGTCATATCTCTAGTATAAAGTTTCCGATATATTTTCACTATATATGATGTTCCCATGACCATTTGCATGTAAATTGAGCTTAATATAGAGACGATTGATAGGGAAAAATTAAGTTAACACTGCAGGTTTATCATTTAAAATTTCTATAACTTATTTACAAAGACACTCTTATAATTTTGAAAAATGATTTTTAAAAGTGTCTATAAAATTACTTAGCTATTTTTCTAATAGCACAATTAACTTGAAAATTCAATCACGAAGTCCTCTCCTAACAATTGAACTGAGCTTTTATACCGGAAGAAACTTCTAATTTGATTGGTACATTTAAACAATCAACTTTGCTGGCTTATTTACATATTTACCAACAACACAAAATTAAAAATAAATAATGACTTATTTAATATTTATTACATTATTACATTTTTTAAAATAATTCTTATCGTTTATTTAAATCTATTAAACACTTTTAAAAAGTATATTATCTTACTTGATTTTAATTTTAACTTTTATAAGATTATTTTTAAATAAACTAAGTATTTTTTATACGTCATATTTTTAAAACAATATTTTAAAATCAGATTTAATATTTCACATTGAATATCTTTATTTTTATCTTGTGATAGCTCACGTATTATTTATAAATTTTACAACATGATTTTTAAAATAGTTTTGCAACTTTGCTAAATAACTTCCAAGCATGTTTGTGTATATTTAACTAACATCTGTCTTTTTATAACACAAGAAACGCTTCTCAACGTCTAAAAATAAACTAACAATTGCATTTTTTTTAAAAATAAATATTTTTTAAATAAATAAGATATTATAATAGATTTTAAAATAATTATCCAATATTATTAAAATCAAATATTAGTCTTTTATTTAAGTACTTATAATAATTAAAATATTTATATTCTCTTATAATATTATTTTATCAACAATAAACATATACATTTAATTTTAATTTGTCTTTTAAATACTTTAGCTTTAAACACTTATTTATTAAATATATTAATGCAGTATTGATTATGGCCATTTTTCCCAACTATATATTATACTCATCATCATTTAAAATGTCTCTCTCTATATCAGCACAATTTCACATATCAAATACTCATAGATTGCTTTAATTAAACCTTTTGAAATATTACCATAAGCAAAATCAACATCACATATTCAAATATATCTTAAATTTAAAATTTTTAATAGATTAGCACAAAATTAGATGGTGACCCATACAAAAGGGTACAATATATATAATTATTCGAAATATAATCAGTGCTCAGTTTATATTAGGATAGCAAATCTTCAACTTTAATGGATAGGCTTCAATCTTCTCCACTCTCCAACATATCAGCTATCCATATTATTGAAAATCTGATGATTGAATTAACAAATCTTTTGTTGATGTGAATATTGTTGACATGTCCATATTGACTTTAAGTCACTCTTACCCCCATATATATAATCTTAATATGTCTATTTACATATACAGAAGAGGGATGGACAGAATTTAGACAGAAATTGTAATAATTAAACTACAAGTAATGTATAGTGTACATACCAAACTTTTAGATGAAAATAGAATGGATTAGAACACTGACTTACAAACTCCATTCAGCTATCCATTTTTTCTTATTTAATGAATATACATAACCACATACCATGTGAAAAAGATAAATGATCTCCAATATAAGTATTGTGTGGAACAGCTGATGAGTGCTGATAAAGCACAAAATATGTATTTTGGAGATGGTTTATCTTTTTCATATATACATGATTATGTGTATCGATTATATAAGATGAAGTAAATTGCTGAAAAAACTTCAATTCTGTCCTTAAATCCATTCTAATTACATATAAAAGTTCAGTATATACATTATACTTTTAGTTTAATTATTAAACTAATATATGTAAATGAAATAAATAGTCTTCAAAGAGTATACTGCAGACCTCTACAATAAAAGTTAGAATATATTCAAATGCCTCACTTATATATTTCTCTATTAAAATATATTTTTTTCCTAGGAAAGAAGCATTACATATTTATTAACCAACATGTATTAGATCATTTTCAAATGGACATCTGCACCTGAAAGAAATTTTATGTCTCTTTGGATTCTAAAAATATTGATTACTCAACCTAAATTTAAAACCAGATCAACTCATAACAATCAGTAGTACTACTATTAAATAAAAAAAGTTATTTTATATTAACATATTTGAAAATTTGAAAAAATGAATCCTTTCTAAAATCATTACACATATGCTATTAGGATGGAAATTGTCCAACATATAATTACTCATTTCTGCATATATGATATTCCACTGTCTTCACAATAAAATAAGAATGTAATATATACTTCATCTTAGAGTGAAGTTACAATAGCATGCCTAGGTTATTATAATGTTTTCTTCTTATTGATGTATTCTAAGACAAGTTTTTCAATTGACTAAGTGACATTTAAATTAGTACTTTTTCTTACAATACTTCCCAGTTTTTTTTTCACATTTGATCACTAAACAAAATATTTTTCAAGCCATATATTTATTTACTAGATGTCCATATTTTAAAAGTTCACAAACTTATTAGTAGTGTTAAACAGTCATATCAATAAATTTACTTAACTTATTAAAATCTATAATGTAATTAATATGCAGAAGTATGTAAACACAAAAGTGTTTAAAAATTTTTAACAAAAAAATTTTTAGGTAAATAAATTACACAGATGTAAAATTATTTTTTTTAAAAAACCTTTACTAATAATCATCAAGTAATCAAATGTTAGTTACTCATGTGTTCATGTGCAATTTGAGTGGCAGACATTTGCCAAATTGGTATTCAACCCAAATTTCAGGTCGCCACTCTACAACTATTCTAAACTGCACAGAACAAACTATTTGAATAATTTGTTGAATAGAGAGGCATGTGCATTTATAGAATCTAGTTACAGTTTGAACATTTAATTTTGAGTCCAATGCTAAAACACTGCTGTGAACAATACAGAATAAGAATAAACAAATAAAATTTATATTTTGGGTAACAGTTTTTGTTTTAAAACGTGCTATTTTATATAAAAACTTCTTTATATAATTACAAACTAATTATGGTAAAAAGCGTTCTTTGTGAATACAATATGTTAAAATGGAATTGTTATTTTTACTTGTGTAGGACTTAAATTACTGTGCAATAATTTGATTCATTTATATCTTTTGGGTATTCTTAAATCTGTTACACTATAATAAAATATAAAAAGGTGCATTATTTTAAAATTGAATATTTTCACGTTGATTGCATACAGCATGAATGAAGAAAACTCAAAGTTGAATAAATCACGGTGACACCGTTTTGCTGTGTAAATAACAATTGGCTTCAAAAGTTAAAATCAGTGTGACAGTATATTTTATATATTATTTTTCAATTGATTAAGACGTTTACATCTTTAATTACTGTTTTATGCATATATAAGTATATATAAAGACTTTATAACTAAGGAGAAATTAAGGTTAAGATAGTTACAACTTTTACTTATGCACAGAACTAGCTAAAGCTAACTTTTCGTATGTGTTATTATTATTTAATTATAAAAAGAATATGGACATGGATTTTTTTATCCAGGTATTGTTGGAGATAATTTAGGAAGAAATGACAGAAAGAGGAAATCAAAGAAACTTAGTTCATTGCATGAAATGAACACAAGACAGAATTGGGAATCAAATATATATATATGACAGTAGATGGTGTTATACCAAAAACATCTTCAAGCGTTTGTTTACATAAACGTCAGAGTGAGTATTTCACTATCTCTAACTTAATTTCCACATTCAGATCATGATTTCAAGCTATTTGCTATCGTCAGTGAAGGACAGGATTAAGAAACTAGATCTAAAACACAAACTCTGAGCGTTTAAGAAACAGTTTCTATTCAGCTTGCAAGCATGAATCTTTTAGACACATAATGTCTTCAAATTCAGCATCACATGCCAGATAGCTACATGGGTCTGATATCAGTTCAGCATCACCACATAGTAGAAGTCTCTGCAATATATATCATTGCAAGAAAGACCTCAAAAGTACATTTATGAAAAACAAAAAACACAAGTTAAAAACTTGCATACGCTTGTATTTATGATAATAGATGGTGTTATACCAAAAACACCTTCAAGCATTAGTTTACATAAACATCAGAGTGAGTATTTCACTATCTCTAACTTAATTTCCACCTTCAGATCATGATTTCAAGCTATTTTCTATCGTCAGTGAAGGACAGGATTAAGAAACTAGATCTAAAACACAAACTCTGAGCATTTAAGAAACAGTTTCTATTCAGCTTGCAAGCGTGAATCTTCTAGACACGTAATGTCTTCAAACTCAGCATCACATGCCAGATAGCTACACGGGTCTGATATCAGTTCAGCATCACCACATAGTAGAAGTCTCTGCAATATATATCATTGCAAGAAAGACCTCAAAGGTACATTTATGAAAAACAAAAAACACAAGATAAAAACTTGCATACGCTTGTATTTATGACAATAGATTAAGTTAGAGATAATGAAATACTCGCTCTGACATTTATGTAAACAAACTCTTGAAGGTGTTTTTGGTATAACACCCATCTATTGTCATAAATACAAGTGTATGCAAGTTTTTAACTTGTGTTTTTCATAAATGTACCTTTGAGGTCTTTCTTGCAATGATATATATTGCAGAGACTTCTACTATGTGTTGATGCTGAACTGATATCAGACCCATGTAGCTATATGGCATGCAATGCTGAGTTTGAAGACATTACATGTCTAAAAGATTCACGCTTAGCAAGCTGAATAGAAACTGTTTCTTAAACGCTCAGAGTTTGTGTTTTAGATCTAGTTTCTTAATCCTGTCCTTCTCTGACAATAGCAAATAGCTTGAAATCATGATCTGAAGGTAAACATTAAGTTAGAGATAGTGAAATACTCACTCTGACGTTTATGTAAACAAACGCTTGAAGGTGTTTTTGGTATAACGCCATCTATTGTCATAAATACAAGCATATGCAAGTTTTTAATTTGTGTTTTTTGTTTTTCATAAATGTATCTTTGAGGCCTTTCTTGCAATGATATATATTGCAGAGACTTCTATTATGTGGTGATGCTGAACTGATATCAGAGCCATGTAGCTATCTGGCATGCGATGCTGAGTTTGAAGACATTACGTGTCTAAAAGATTCACGCATGCAAGCTGAATAGAAATTGTTTCTTAAACGCTCAGAGTTTGTGTTTTAGATCTAATTTCTTAATCCTGTCCTTCACTGACGATAGCAAATAGCTTGAAATCATGATCTGAATGTGGAAATTAAGTTAGAGATAGTGAAATACTCACTCTGACATTTATGTAAACAAACGCTTGAAGGTGTTTTTGGTATAACGCCATCTATTGTCATACATACAAGCGTATGCAAGTTTTTAACTTGTGTTTTTTGTTTTTCATAAATGTACCTTTGAGGTCTTTCTTGCAATGATATATATTGCAGAGACTTCTACTATGTGGTGATGCTGAACTGATATCAACCCATGTAGCTATCTGGCATGCAATGCTGAGTTTGAAGACATTACGTGTCTAAAAGATTCACGCTTGGAAGCTGAATAGAAACTGTTTCTTAAACGCTCAGAGTTTGTGTTTTAGATCTAGTTTCTTAATCCTGTCCTTCACTGACGATATCAAATAGCTTGAAATCATGATCTGAAGGTGGAAATTAAGTTAGAGATAGTGAAATACTCGCTCTGACGTGTATGTAAACAAACACCTGAAGGTGTTTTTGGTATAACGCCATCTATTGTCATAAATACAAGCGTATGCAAGTTTTTAACTTGTGTTTTTTTGTTTTTCATATATATATATATTAGAATGATAATGAAGAAATTGTTATTATGTTGGTAACCATAAGTATGACATTAAGGAACTGAAAGTATATATATATTTTAAAAAATTAAAATTAAATTATATTTTATAATAATAAGTTTATATTATATTTAATAATAGGAAAGGTTCATTTTATTACATAAACGTGTGGGAGAAAGTGAAAAGTGCATGTGTGTGTACAGAGATATGTAGCTTAATATATATATTTTTTGAAATCTTAAAAATATTGATACATATTTTTTTTGTTTTTGTTTTTATACAGCATGATATTTATTGACATACATACAAGAGCAATTTAATCACTACCCTCAAGCCATGAATAATTTTTAGTAAGAAAAAGGTTGATTAATATATAGATAGACATAAAGAACAAGTGAATTTACTTGTTCATCTAAATTTTTGCTTATGGGTGAGTGTGTGTCTATTGGTTAAACCAGTGTATGTGTGGAGATTGACTTGCTTTTAAAGATATTACAGTCTTAAAAATAGAAAAAAATGTGGGTTAAAAATGAATAAGTAAATAGTTCACCTTATGGGGGTCATGTGCTATTTGACCAAAAGTATTGACATCTTTTGTAGGAATTTCTGAACAATTTTAAAACACAGTAAATTTATTTGTAGTTATATATTGGACTACTTTTAACTCTAGGTAAGCAGTTATATGTTATTAATAATATTTATACTTTATTAATATTTTTTGCAAGTATATTCAACTGTTAATAAGAATAACAAAGATAGTTATTGAACATAATGTTTGATTAGTATTCTTCTTTCCTATTCAAGTGCTTCTTCTTTATGCGATGATAGTATAGGGTAAGAAAGTTACTGATCATCATATTCAGGAATGGAGAATTTAGTATGATACTTTCACAATCTAGATTATTGCACCAAAAATATATTCAGTAGATATAAATATTGTGGTTTATCATATTATGGTGACTTATGAGATTATTTACCATTGACATATGAGCAACTATTTTCTTTTTTTAAACTTGTTCGACTCTACTTATAATATTTTTATTTTTTCAATTGATGTTTATTTGAATAAAGACAAGCATATTAGATAGACAAAAAAGGGTTAAAAAGATAAAACTGTTAAAATGGTAATAAAAAAATTATCCCATAAATCCACCTCAAGTGAAAAGTTATATAATATATTAAAACAACACATTAACCTTGTTCCAAAATAATAAAAAAAATGAATAAATAAATTTCATCACAGAAAAATATATAAATTTTTTACAGAAAAGTCTACATGAGCAGATTCACTGTTTCTGATTCTAAAGTAGACATTCATTGGATGAAACAGCAACACCAAGGAAGAGAAGTGAAAAATACAAAAAAAAATGTATTCTATACTAATCCATATGTTATTAAGGACAACTAAATATATTGACAAAATATAAAAAAGTTCAATTTTTTTAAAAAAAAAATATTTAACAGTTCAGTCAGATCAGGGTGAAATGATTCAACATTTAATTACAAGTGAAATGTTTTCATCACAAACATTCAGACAAACAATGTGGAGATAAGTTAACTTAGATACAGTAACTAGATAACAGAATATTATGAACATGTGATAACATTCACTTGTTAGAAGTATCTTGGCATTGTTTTTTTTTTTTTTTTTTTGCATATGTCAAATGTGTTGACTGGGAAACAAACCAAAGCCAGTAGCTTGAAAGGCAGCTATGCTAACCACTAAACCATCAATGCTTGACATCTGTTGCTATGCTCTTTATATATACAAGTGTCTCTATAGCAGAAAAATTTCGTGTAGATTGAATTAAAATAGTTGAAAAAAAATTAGTCACCCTAAAGTAATACTTTTAGCTTCAATGACTTTATATTAAAATATTGATAGCATAAAAATGACTGTAATTATTCATCTTTTGAAATAACATCTGACTATACAAACCATTTTTTTTAAGCTAAACTTCTGTTTTCTATAACTAATAGTCAATATTTTGTTTGCTTGTTAATTAGATTTAAAACTTCTTTGTTTTTGTTAATTAAGTTGTCATTACTTATTCAATAACTATGGTTCAATGGAAGTATAATTTTTTAATTTAATTTTTTCTTTTTATTATTATATTTGGTTTAATATATAAGCTAATTATTAATATTTAAGGTAAGTTAGTTTTTAGAAAAAAGATGACTTTTATCTATAGTCTTTTATTTTATATAACATTTGTACACATTAGCTAGTTATTTAGGTAATTGTGTTTTAGCAATGAGAACATTGAAATAAATTATATTAGAGATAGTAATGTAATTATACTATTATAAATTAAATTATCGTATTTTATAAAATATACTATTTGGACACCCACATATATAATAAAAACAGCTACAGGGATATATGTAACTAATCAGGCATTTCACAACGCATCGTTCATTAGCTCCAACACAATGTGCAGTTCTGTAGAGTAGTAACGTGTCAGACACATGAATAAGGGATAATGGGATTAATTCCACTATTGGAACTTCCAATACTTATATATGTCATGAATTCTTAATAAATAAAGATATTCAAATATTTTATTATTAGCTCGAAATTCCTGTATAGTTAGGGATATGATAGAGTAACAGAATCTGAAACTCTATTTTCATAGACTGTAACTACAACTTTATTACATCTTGCCATCAAACGATTTCATAAACGCTCAAACAATTAGATTATTCAATCGTACCAAACTGATCAAATGATAAGACATCACTTTATCTACATTCCAGTTATTCACTATATGTGTGTTTCAAATATAAACAGATATGTATCAGGTGAGTTAAAAGTTGGAACCCCTGATTTTTACAATTATATAGCATTATAACTTTTATATTTATGTAATAGAAATGCACTTGTTTGTTTTTAAAGTAATGAATAAAATCATAATTAATTGCATGCATATATTGCCTTTAAAATATTAATGTATAATGGAATACAAACTACATGGGGAGGAGAAAAGTTTAGATTTAACATTTCAATAGTGTCTAAAAAATACACATTACAAACAATAAAGATGCTATTATATACAATAACAAAAAAGTATTAACCTCAGAATCTTTAACCGGTTTCTTGTCAACATCATAAAAGATAAAAGTGGTCTTAATTTACATGGATATATTTTTTTATTTCTATTCTCTATTAAACTAAAAAGCCATGATAACATCCAATTTAGCATATATATATATATATATATATATATATATATATATATATATATATATATATATATATATATATATATATATATATATTAATGTTATTATTATTATTAAAAGGAAGTTGCCATGGCAATAGATTAAGATCGTTGATTGTTATTCATATTAGGATTGTCCAAGAGTTACCAGCATAAAATGGAAAAGGCTGACTCTTCAAATGCATAACATATTTGGACAGCACAAACTGGAATTGTATATATGGAAAGAACAGAAGTGTAATGTCCAAGAGACAGAGATTCTTCTGAAACTAAATTAATTTGAAATTTATAAAAATGTTAATAACAAATTGAATGAGAAACTTTTATATGCTTTGATTCTACGTATCTAATCTATGCCAATACAATCTTAAAAATAGGTTGAATAATAAAGAATGTTGACTTCTATAAGTATAATGTATTTTTTTTTCATGTTTCAAAGCATCGACCGGGAAGTGAATCCACAAACCTGGGACAACTGCTTGTAAGGCAGCTATGCATGCTTGACAATAATGTAAATTTAAAGATGATTAAAATAATAAGTAGCTAAAATGGATATAAATAGTATTGTTTGCACTCTATATTATTGAATTTTATTTTACTTACTAAATTAAAATAAATGCCCACAGGGTCAACAACACAATAATCTTAGGATTGGATATGAACCTTATATCTCTATATGATGTAAAAGGTCTCTTCTTTCATTGTAATTTGATCTATACCTTTTTGCAATTGATAGCTTTATCTTACATGTATGACTATAGTTATATCCTACACTATGGTTATTGAAACACTAAAAATGCCATAGTATAGCCATTTAGGAGACATGTTCCATAAACTATCTTACCTATATTTTAAATCACTGTTATTATCTTCATCATAACTATTTTCATGAAATGATGAAGCGATGGATTACACTTCTTTATGATATTTACTTTGTTAAGACTTTCTTCATATTGGTCACAACTAGAGTAATTCTTACTCTGGAGTTAACACTATATAGGATTAGTTCATTCTAGTAGCCATCATGTAATTTGGGAGAGAAATCTCCAAGAAAGACTTCAAATTTTCCTAATAAAGTATTACTGCAATGAAAGGTCTTCAGACATTCATCAAATTCATCTGTCACATGTTCTTTTATATTACAATTCATAATAATATTCTTAGCATCTAATTCTATTTTACTTTTTACAGATTCAACAATCATATTATTACATGGAAATTCTTTACTTCTTGCTCCTATAATTTTATAATTAAGACTCTTTAAGTCTAACTTCACATTTAACTTCATCATCAGTTCTCAACTTCTCACTTGATTTTGTTTACATATCATTACCTCCAATGTCAATTTGTCTATCTGCACTCTTTTATAAAAGTGTCACCTCTTCTATTTTATTAATTCCTTTTACAACTTTCACTTGACTGCTTTGAAAGGTATTAATATGACTACCTAAAATCTTAACTTCTTTATTAAATTTTTCTTGGTATATTTTCAATTTATTTGCAATTCTTTAATCTCACCCTTTACTCATAAATCTAGCATCACATATTTCTCAGATTGATTCCATTTAGTGTCTAAATCACAACAGAACTTTTTGAATTTGCATCAAAAGCATTGGACATATTATTAATTTCATCTTTCAATTCTTTACAATCTGACTTTAGTTTTACTTTCTGGTTCATAAATTTTTATTTAATGAATAAAAATTCATACTGAAATCTGCCTTTAACACTTCAATTTTTTTTTACTAGTATCTGCCTTTAATTCTGTTAATTGATTGAGAATTGCTATTATAACATCAACTCATTGTTACAGACCCTGCTCCTTGATTAGTGATTCCAATGGTCCTACTTAATAAAATAATATAAGTGAAAATTTATTCATTCAACTGTCACAAACAATATAAGTAATATTTATATAAATAAGCAATATTTTATTGCTAATATCTATTCATAAACAAACTATATCATTCACAGCTTTAAAAAAGAAATTAACAAAGCGATCAAATATATTTCACCTTCAACTTAATATGGTCATTACATGTGTTTTCAAAGTCGCCAATGATGTCTTATAGGCAAAATGTTTTTTTGTATTTCACTGGTCTCAGGTATATGTGGTGTATAAACAACCTCATGGCAGGCACCAAAATTGTAATATGTCAGAGCTCAGCTGTATTGCAGCATTCTATTTGTTAGTAAATTTGCCTTACATAAAATTAATTTTAACAATATCAACACAAAACTTGCATATAATGTAACATTAATAAAAAAGAATCAACAAAAATGATGATATTGCCAAAGTGTAATATCAAAAATGAAAAATAAATTTAAAAGCATCTATGTAAAGACCCACATTTGAGCAAGTCATAAACTGTTCTGGAATAAAATGTGAAAGGTTGACCCTTCAAATATCCCACATATCTGGTGAGCCAAAACTGTAATGACATAAATGGAAAAAACAGGGATGTAATGCCCAAAAGACCAGTTCTGAAACTAAATTAAATTCAAGTGATTATAAGAAAGTTTCAGCAAATTGAATGAGAAAGCTTTGGTTCTAGGTCCCTAATCTATACAATCTTAAAAATAGAATGAATAATAAAGAATGCTAGCATCTATTAGCATAATTTAAATTTTAAAGTAATGACTAAAATATTAATAAGCTAAAATGTTTATGAATAGTAATGTTTAAACATTATATTAATAATGTTTTTTATCTGAATCCCTTTGAATACAATTTATAGTGATTAACCCTTAATTAATAAAATAAATAAAATTCAGGACTTCTAACTTAATAAAATAATGATAACAATTCGTATACACCATAAATACAATAACAAGTCATTAATGAAATACTAAAGAAATAAGACTTCATATATATATATATATATATATATATATTAATTTTTTAAGTGTTTATACATATGATGATGCTAAACAGCAGACTCAATTTTTATAATTAAGGAAAAATAAGTGTTTACTAATTTTAACAAAGAAATATAAAATTAATAAAGACTTTTTAACTTATTAGGATTTATTACTGCAGCAAATCTTAATAAATCTATGTAAGTTATTTAGATGATATGTAATTAATAGTTGTTTATAATTTTGAATAATTATTATTTTTTTTTAATTATGTATATGTCTAATAATTTGTTCTTTACAAACAGATATACATTAAGCAACCTTTTAAATACATATATTTGGTAACATTTCAAGGTGAAATTTAATGATTGGAAGTAAATACATATATTAGTAAAATTTCAAGGTGAAATTTAATGATTGTAAGTATTCAATATCCATAATATAGTTACATGTTGGACATCACAATTCCTTAGAAATATCTACAATTTCTGTTGCAGTAACAATCCTCAAAATATTACTATGAATTTATTACCACTATATTATCACTATAATTTATCTCTAAAGTGTATGGAATGTCAATCCATCATCAGATAATTATCACACAACATGCTATTTTGTAGTATAGATTACATTAGAACAGGCAAAACTATCCATAGAATAGTCCCACTCAATGTCAGCCAGAGCAATCACTGAATGCCAGAAGGCTTGTGTACAAAATACCTAGCTAGTGTCTACTCATCCAATATTCCCTCCCCCTGCTCAGACTAGTTTCTAGCTTGTGGCTTTCAACATTGAGAAGCCTTGGATCTAAGAATACTGCACCTAGATCTTAGGATCTATTACACTCCTCCAACAGCCACCTTTTATCTCTATTTAACTACAAAACTATGACTCTAAAATTGAAAACATAATATTTTCAATCCAAATTCATTAGCTTATATTACTCTGGCTTGTACGAAGTGGCACTACTGTGTGGAGAGTTTTGCCTGTTTTAATAACAGTTATGAACAAGCATAAGAAATGATGATCATGTAATGTTTAGGGGTTTAATAATTTACATTAGCAACATGTAAATAAAACCTTGAACATCACTAAATATTAAATTCCCAAGGATTTATCTGATTTTATTGCCACAATTTTTTTTTGGAAGTAATGGTTATTCCATCCATTATAATGCAAATACAATCCATAGAGACTTGAAATATGCATGCATGCACTACATGAAATTAATGAAAGTTTTGTCAGCATACATAAGATAAAATGACCCTAATAGATATCCAGATATAATACTAGGAGTATGAGAAATCTAAATTTTTACATTCTTCACTACATAACAGTTCAGTATTTTTAAAACATTGTATTATCTTAATTTCCTTAGCAATGTTGTTTCATTTATCCATAGACCTTTGTACTGCACTGCATTTATATATGCATATATTTACTTAAATTTAAATAAGTATTTCTTGACATCTTTGAAGAAAACAAATAATACATATTCTGCAAACCAATGTTAGTTGCATTTTGATTGGTACTAAGCTTTCATATACATTTCAATCACCTTGGTAAGTAGATGTTAACATTTTTTAGACAGTCATATTGTATATCTCTTAAATATAGATTTTTCCAAATACATACATCATTTTTTTTACATACATCGTTGTTTTGGTAATAAGAGAAATATTTATTAAAAGTAAATCTTCCAAATTAAGCAAATTTATAGAACAAACACACTTAAAAAAATGAAAGTGTCAGGTTTCTACATGATGATACAGAGTTCATTATAACTTATTCAAATGATATAATATCTATTACCATTGTTATTTGATATGTTCATGATGATGTCTTGAAAATTTATTGAGCTATTATTGTTATAAATAAATACATTCTTAAAATATCAATTGTCTACATACACCTGGGTCTCATTTTACATGGTAGATAGGTTCCACAGAAAACCCACATTAAAAAAAATCACACAATAATAGACTTGATTTAACTTGAAAAATGGGGGATAGGTGCTGTAATTTTCGGAATTCACATAAAAGCAAAGCAACAAAGAAAAATTACTTTAAAATTAACATTAAAAAAATAAGCAAATAAAGTATGACTAATAAAAATTTCAAATAATTGAAAAAAATTAATACAAGACAAACTTTTTTTTACTTTTTTTTATTACTACAGTATTTAATTTTACACATTTCATACATATTTTAATCATTACCGCTAGTGTTCATTTGTAAACTGGTAAGAAATCAGATTCGATGTGATGTGATATATTGTGGCTTCTGATTAAATGAAGTCAATAATTTCTCAGTAATTATGCCCAGAGAAACCTGTTAGCCACTTTATTTTTATTCATGATGTGATGTACAACTAGCACCATTTTCAGTCTTGTGCTGTGTTAATGGTTTTCTTTTTTCTATATTAAAAAAAAATGAAATCGCAATCAAAAGAAAAAGATTATACATTACCATTAGAAAGATTATTTTCAGTTTATAAAATCTTCATTTTTTATTTTAAAAATCTAAAATATTATTTATTTCTGTTATATATAAAAAAATATTTATTGCGATATTTTTATATGTATGTATAAATCTATTATTATTATTTACTCATTAGTATAAATAGGTTATTTACATAGAAGCTAAGTTCTAAATACAGCTTTAGGCCATGTCCACATTAGCTGCTAATATAAGTTATATTTTTGAAAATAAAAAAAAGTATTTAAAGTCAAAATAAGTTATTAATACTTTAAATTTTTTGATATCTCATAACTATAGTGAAATATGAAAGATATTAAGAAGAAACATGAATAGCATAACTTCAAAATCACATTAAAATAATCCACATAAGTGAGACCGTGGTGTATATATAAATAGATTACACAAAAAAATCCAGTCAGATGTCACATGACCTAATATAAACAAGCAAGCTTTTTATTTAACATATAAACAGATCTATACATATGAAAATGTAACTACTTATTTATATTGGGAATCCCCTATTGAAATACAAATACACCTGGGTCTCTTTTTACGTGGACTTATTTAACACGATTTTGAAGTTATACGATTCATGTTTCACGGAAGTCGAACTCTGATATTGCGCTATTACTTTAAATAATAAATTTTGCACACTTACATTATATTGAAAGTAATAGCACATTATTGAAATTCGACTTTCAACTTAGTAAAAAATATATATATAAAAAAAACTTAGTAATTTCAATGTTTTCAGTGCTTTATAATAGTAAGATTTTATACAATAATGAAATTAAAATCATGATTTCCATATTTTATGTATACACACATTAAATTTTACAAGATTATAATGTAAATTTGTTCGAACATTGTGCGTGTTAATTTTGCATTTTAAATCACATTCTGTTTTTGCTTCTTAAAAAAGAATGTAATCAATTATTAATCATTTAGTGTCTGCAAGTTTATTTTTAAAAAGTGAGTAATAGCAGTGGGCACAATTAAAATTGAAAATTAAAGACAAAAATAAGAATTTAATTTTTAGTTGTTAGATTAATTACTAATTATGTTGTCATCAGAAAACCATTAATTAACACAACATGAGAGTGACATTGGTGCTAGTTGTATTTCATCTTGTGAAGAATCTGATTTTTTTATCAGTTTGCAAATGAACCTGTTTATCGGCAAATAGTGATAATAATTAAAATGTATAAACAATATAAATTACTGTAAATTATGCATAAAAATATATTGTTTTGAATAAAATTAAATATTATAGTTAAAAAAAGTTTGTCTTGTATCAATTTTTTTCAAATTTGAAATTTTTTATTAGTCATATTTTATTTCCTTATTATTATTTTTTTTGTGTGCAAATTTTAAAATAATTTTACGTTGGTGCTTTGCTTTTACGCGATTTTTGAAAAATCACAGTTTGTATCCCCCCCTTTTCAAGGTAAGTTACGTCTATTTTTGCACGATTTCGTTTGCACGTGTTTTCTGAGGAACCTATCTATCGCGTAAAATGAGACCCAGGTGTATATAAAACAAAATTTTTATTTTGACAAGATGTTTTTTTTTTTTAAAAAAAAATTGAAATGTAAATCTTTTCAATTGGCTATCTTTTTTTTTTTTAACCAAATACTAAATCTTGTTGCATATTGTTTATATTAAAAAGAATTAACAATGAACTGTCAACTTATTCTTAAAAGACATAATAAAGTAAAACAAGTTATAATTTATTATATTCTATTTAAAGTGAAACATGTTATAATATGTTGCTTTGATTTTAAAATGTCACCATTACTTATCAGAAGTTAAGGATTTAAAAATGCATATATATATATATCACCGTTTTATTATAATCACATTATCTTAAAAGATAAAGGACATAGAATATAAATTTTTTTTATATTAAGTGTCATAGCATCAGCCGGGATGTGAACCCACAACCCGGGCAACTGCCTGCAAGTGCAAGGCAGTTGCACTGACCTCTCGACCATCAATGCAAGACTATAAATTGTTTTGTAATCTAAAATGTTGACAATAAGTCTTTTAAAATAGACAAAACATTATTGTGATTGTTGTTATAGATAATATAAAGTAAAATTAGAAAGATAACAATCAATAATATCTGAAATAGTGACCTGAAACCAAATTACAAAATAAAAATAATTTGTTTGTATATGGAATGACACAGGGTCAGGATCTATGAATTTGAGACAATATATATATATATATATAAAACTAATAAATGGTAATTATAAATCAGATTATATATATATAACTGAAAGGCAGCAACTATGTGACCAATAGATCAAATTTACTTCATCATTTAAAATCACATAAATAAACTAAACATAAATACCAACAAATGCTAACGTTTCACGTTGTATCACTCAGTTCACGTTGTATCACTCAGTTAATTGGAGGAGTTGAACAAAACTTACTACTTAAACTTACAATATGATTATTGAACATTGATAGGATATTAATTTTATTTTAAATAACTATAGTGTGAATTTCAAAATGTAGTGATAAGTAACACAATGACTATGACTATATGCAAATAGAAAGTTAGTTATAGCAAAAGAGAGAGAGATAAAACATGATTAATTATAACTTCATTTGCTGCATTTTTGATGGCATGGTATTAAAGTCTTTTGAATTATATGTGCATAATGTGTATTGTTAGTGATAACTTTTATTTATGTTTAATGACAACAGAATTCAAAGCGGATTTTAAAAGTTTATCTTTCATATCATGTTCGACTTAATTGGTGTCTCTAAAATGCATTAAAAACTAAAATATGTTTATTCAATAATTAATGTTAGTGAAAAACTAAACCAGGACATGACATATACATGTGATCAGGAATAGAGTACTATAAGATTTGCAATTATTATAATTTTCCAATTTTTGTTATTTTACATAACTTAAAATTAATGATATCTACTAGTATCTATCTATTAAAAGATATATACATTTACCCATATTCATCTATCAATTTATATACACACTACTTTCTACTTATTGTCTTAACCAACTATTTATCTACTTATTTATTTAGCTACCATCTATTCTCTTATCATCTATCTATCTAAAATGCTGTCTATTGATTTACTTATCGATCTATCCATTAGTTATCCTAATATCATTGTTACCATTTATCTATTTTTTTTACTTTTTATTTAATTATTAACCTATCTATCTGTTTATATCTACCAAATTATCTATATGTTTATATATCTATCTATCTATCCATTTATGGGCTGCAGAAAGGAGTTTGCTATTAACTGATAGGAGACCCTTTGATTCCTCTTAGAGGCCTTAAAGGAACTGAGCAGGGCAAATTCCTAATGTCCACTCCATATGTTCTTGTCATTGCAGCAGTTATTACTATGTGATTATTCATATAGTATACAAACATGAATGGGCTGCTCACCAACACGCATTAGCCAGCATGGTGAGTTTATTGGCTTTTTATCTCTGAGTTTAAGATCAAGAAACACCATGGTCTTTCTTCTCAGTGCCTGATAAGGCAGAATGAATGTTTGTGTAAATGATATTTTTCCAATACATATATACAATTATGACAGACAAAAATAAAGCATGGCCCTTATTCCCAGGAAGCTGTAAAGTCACCAACCAAGGCAGCGGTTGGTGGCCGAAGGCAGAGGGTGCTAAGAATCCCCTGATTGTGGACCCAGGCTGCCATGTGATGACGACTTTTTATTTAGGTACTTACAACTGCAGATCACTTTCAAGTGAAGGAAGATTGCAAGAATTAGAAGAAGAATTGTCTTATATTAAATGGGACATTATAGGACTTTGTGAAGATAGAAGAAAAGGTGAAGACACAATTGATTTAAAAAGTGGACATATACTCTATTATAAAGGCACACATATTGGAAATACAAGTGGAGTAGGATTCATTATAAATAAAAAGTGGAAGAACAATATTGTGGAGATTGATGGTGTATCAGACAGAGTTGCAAGATTAGTTATACAACTTAATAGCAGATACCAAATGCGGATAATTCAGGTTTATGCCCCAACAAGTTCTCATAGTGATGAAGTAGTAGAAGATTTTTATATGGATGTACAAAAGGCTTTTGATCAGAGTAAACAACATTTTAAAATTGTTATGGGAGACTTTAATGCTAGAATTGGTAGATAAATGAAAGATGAAATTGCTGTAGGTAATTTTGGTTATGGTAATAGAAATGAGAGAGGACATAGACTTGTGGAGTTTGCAGAAAAAGAAAAACTTTATATTATGAATTCATTTTTTGAGAAAAATGTTAAAAGGAAATGGACATGGAAGCATCCAAATGAAGGTACAGCAGAATTGGATTATATTTTGACTAACAGGAAATACATATTTTAAGATTGTAATGTTCTTAATAAATTTAACACAGGAAGTGATCATCGATTAGTAAGGTGTAAGTTATGTGTCAATGTAAAACTAAAGAGACAAAAATTATTGAGAAAAACAATATTTACAGTTGATATTCCTAATCTTCAGAAACATTCTAATGAATTTAAATTAGAACTTACAAATAGGTTTCAAGTGTTAGGAGATTTTGAACATGATTCAGATTTGAATGAAATTAATATGAAAATAACTGATACACTTTTAAAAGCTGCAACAAAGATAGCTGGTAGAAAAAAGAAGCAATTGAATAATAAAATTTCTACTGAGACTAGAGAATTTATGAAAAAAAGAAGGAATATGAAGATATACAAAAATGATGTATTTAAAAGAATTGAATATCTCGAATTTTGTACAATGGTACGGAAAAGAGTTGAAAATGATATAAGAAAGTATAACTGTGAAATAGCAAGGAAAGCTGTAGAAGAAAATAAAAGTCTCAAAAATGTTAAACATCATTTTGGTATTGGTAGGAAATTTATATCTGCAATAAGAAAAAAAGATGGAATTATTACTAAAAAGAGAGATAACATCATGAAATTGGTAGAAGATTTTTATCAAGAATTATATAGTAATAAAGAACAAGTATCTCCTATATCTATTACATCTTCCGAATTGCCCAGAATTTTAAATGAAAAAGTGAGACATGCAATTAAATGTATGAAGAAAGGAAAGGCTCCAGGAAATGATGGAATTATAATTGATATATTAAAAGAAGGAGGTGAAGAAATAAAAACAATTTTAGCAAAGTTATATACCAAATGTCTAAATGATAAAGATGTACCAGAAGATTGGAAGAATGCAGTGATAATATTAATATTTAAAAAAGGTGATAAAGAAGATTTTAGAAATTACAGAGCTATCAGCCTTTTATCAGTTTTATATAAAATTTTACCAAGATAATTACAACTCGTCTACAGAGAACTTTGGATTTCCACCAACCAAGAGAACAAGCTGGATTTAAAAGTGGTTTTAGTACAATAGATCATATCCAGGTATTGAGAGAAGTCATAGAAAGGACAAATGAATATGAATTGTCATTATGTTTTGGATTTGTAGATTATGAAAAGGCATTCGATTCTATACACATTTATTCAGTGATTAAAGCATTGGATCATCAAGGTATAGATCCAGGATATTGTCATATTTTAAAGAATATTTATAAAAATGCAACAGCAACAATTAGATTACATAATGATACTGTAAAAATCAACATTGAGAAAGGTGTAAGGCAAGGTGACTCCATATCTCCAAAACTTTTTACAGCAGTGCTGCAAGAAGTATTTTGTGGATTAAAATGGGAAACTAAAGAAATAAAAGCAAATGGAGAGTATTTAAGTCATTTAGATTTGCAGATGATGTAGTTGTTTTTGCAAATAATGCTTCAGAGCTGCAGGAAATGTTGCAGGAGTTATCAGATGAAAGTAGAAAAGTAGGACTAAAGATAAATGTTAAAAAGACTAAAGTAATGTTTAATCGATTTGCTCAAAATATGAAAATAAAGATTGATTATGAAGAATTAGAAGAAGTTAACAGTTACAAATACCTAGGTCAGATTATTAATACAGATGGAAACATAATGGAGGTAATTAATCATAGAATTAAACTTGGTTGGAGTGCTTTTTGTAGAAATAACTTGATACTAAAAGGAAATATGCCTATGTGTTTGAAAAGAATGGTTTCTAACAAATGTGTTTTACCAGTTCTTACTTATGGATCTGAGACTTGGACACTTAATAGAAGAGCAATACAGAGACTTTAGACCACTCAAAGGAGTATGGAGAGATGTATGTTGGGAGTAACAAGAAGAGATCGAAAACGCAATGTATGGGTAAGACAACAAACAGGTGTTACTGACCTTATTGAAAAAATTAAAAGATTGAAATGGAGTTGGGCTGGACATATTGCTAGAAGAAATGATAATAGATGGACATTTGAAATTTTAAACTGGATTCCAAGATATTGTAAAAGACCCAGAAAGAGACCACATGTGAGATGGATGGATGAAATAGAAAAAATGTGCAAGGGTGTTGTGGAAAAGAGAAACTAAAGATTGGAGAAGATGGATTAAACTTGGAGAGACCTTCATCCTGCAGTGGATTGATAATGGTTGATGATCCATTTATTTTATTTTATATATTTATTTACATATCTATCTATACCTATAACTACTTATTTTTCTATTTATTTATATCTTTGTCTATTTGACTACATATTTTTCTATTTGTCATCTGTATATCTATCCATTTGTATATCTCTCTGTACGTATTTTTAGCTACTTACCTATTTACATTCTTACTTTTATTTTTATTTTTTATAATTATTTAGTTATTGGTTCTTTTAATAATTTCAATTAAGTCACTTTCCTTTTCAAAGTTTACCTCACTTTCCACCTAGTTAACTGTCTATCTCTCTTAATTTACATCCTATTAACATATTTTTAAATACTTATAGTTGGATTGATAGTATAGTAGTCTTTATTTTTTTTTTTTTTGCAAAATGTTGTAAAATTACTACTAAGCACTTTTTATCTTTATTGCCCTATTCTATTATTATTATTATTATTATTATTATTATTATTATTATTATTATTATTATTATTATTATTATTATTATTATTATTATTATTATTATTATTATTATTATTATTATTATTATTATTATTATTATTATTATTATTATTATTATTATTATTATTATTATTATTATTATTATTATTATTATTATTATTATTATTATTATTATCTTTTTAACAGAGACTTGGTTAAAAGAAGAAATTGATAATATTAGTATATTTGATGATAGGTATTGTGTGTATAGATGTGATAGAAATTATAATTATGAAACAAGAGGAGGTGGTACTTTGATTTCTATTAAAAAAGACACAAAGCATAAACAGATAATTATTAATGATAATAATATTGAATCTTGTTGGATTGAAGTTAGTTTAAAAAATAAAAATAAAATATTGTTAGGTACTATATATCTTCGACCTACTTTGTCAATGAATGATTTAGATGCATATTTAGTTAAGATTGAGGATATATTGGTGAAATATAAATATGATATTATTATAGTTGGGGATTTTAATGAAGCTGATTACTCAAGACATAGTAATAAGAATGTTGATAATAGTAAACTTTATAGATTAAAAATTTTTGTTGAGTTGGTTAGTTTAATTCAACTTAATAGTATTATTAATTTTAGGGGGGGTATGTTGGATTTATTGTTTAGCACTAAGAATGATTTGAAGTGCAAAGAGGCTGATCAAGCTCTTTTGTCCCCTGATCCTTATCATCCACCTTTGGAATTTGTAATAGATGGTTCTCATGAACATATAAAGCCTATGGTAAATAGTAAGAGAGATTACAAACATGGTGACTATTATGGCCTTTATAAAGCTTTTGAGGACATTGATTGGAATGTAATTTTGATGGAAAATGATCCAAATATAGCGGCAAATAATTTTGTTGGTATAGTTCAAAATTGTCTAGATCAATATATTCCTGTTAGGCATTATTTAAATACTAATAACAAATATCCTAAATGGTTTTCTAGGGAATTGTGTAAGGGCTTAAATAGAAAGCACAAATATCATAGGTTATATAAACTAACTAATGATACAGAATTGTATAAGAAATTTAGTGGTTTGCGTGCTTATACTAAAACTCTTATGAAAAGAGATTATAATAATAATTTAAATAGAGTTGAAGAAAATTTTAGGAATAATCCACAAATGTTTTGGAATTATGTAAAAGATCTTAATATTGTTGGAAGTAAAAGTTGTAGATATAATGTAATTAGGCCTTCTATGGATGATCTAGTCAATCATTTTACTAATATGTACTTAGATACTTCAAGTAATGATAATATGGTTGATATTAAATTTAATAAAGAAAGTTTTTGGAATATAGATGTTAATAAAATTGCAATTCCTGAAGTGTTTACTGCAATTTCTAAACTTAAATCGAAATCTTCTATGGGATATGATAATATTCCTAATTTTATTATCAAGGGTTGTGCTGAATGTTTGGTAGCACCATTGCATTATATTATTAATTTATCAATTGAGAAAACTATTATTCCTGATATATTTAAGATAGCTAAAATTATACCAATTTTTAAAAAAGGGATAGATCTGATTCGGTAATTATAGACCTATTTCAATTCTGTCACCTTTTGCTAGAATTTATGAAAGGTGTATTTATAGTAATATTATTGTAGATATGATTAAGGTATTACCTAGTTATCAGCATGGTTTTTACCTGGTAGATCTGCTGAAACTAATTTAATGGTGATATCTGATCATATTGCTCATGCCTTATCTGATCAGAAGCAATTAGATGTTGTATATTTTGATATGACTCAGGCATTTGACAAAGTTTCATATATTAGACTTTTGTATAAACTTAAAATGTTGGGTGTTAGTCCTCATTTAGTTGAGTGGTTTTCCAATTATTTGAGGGGTCGAAAATCTTATGTACATATGGATAAAACTAATTCTCTTTTTTTGATAATATGATAGGTGTTCCTCAGGGTGGAATATTAGCACCATTGCTTTTTAATGTTTATATGTGTGATCTTGATCATAGCATAAAAATAGTATGATACTTACTTATGCTGATGATTGTAAGTTATTTAAAAGAATTATTACTTATAGTGATCATATTGAGGTTCAAAAGGATATAGATTGTTTTATTATATGGTGTAGGTATAACAACATGGAGATTAACATTAATAAAACATGCATTGTTTCCTATACTAATAAAACTGAAAAATCTGTTTATCAATATAAAATTGAGAATGGTGTTATTAAATATAAAGAGACTGTATCTGATTTAGGAATTATATTTTGTAGCAATTTTCCTTTTAGTGCACATATTAAATGTATTATTAATAAAGCATACAGAAAGATGGGCTGTATTTTGAGATATGGGAGAGATTTATCTATTTCCATAAAATATAGGTTACTTTTTTCTCTTGTTGTTACAGTTTTAGAATATAATTCTTGTATATGGAACTTCAATCTGATTAATATTCAGTCTAAAATATATAATATTGAAAAAAGATTTAATAAATTAATAATGGGTGAATGTCAAACTGTCAAAACAGTATTGAAAGAAAGGAGAATGTTGAAGGATATGATATTACTGAAAAAGTTGATTGATGGGAAAATTGATGTCAGTAACTGTATATCAAAAATAGAATTGAAAGTACCTTGTCGCTTATTAAGAGAAATGCAAACTTTCAAGATTAGTATATGTAAAAATACTTTCTTTGGTAAATCAGTTATTAATAGATTGCAAATGGTATATAATCTAACTTTTAATAATATTGATATTTTTTGCGATCAATTTGTGATGAATGTTAAAAAACAACTAAATGTATAGTTATGAACATATATGTATATATAATTTTATGTATTTAGCTTGTATTTGATTATAATTGTTTTTTTTTTTTTAAATTTTAATTATTATCATTGTTATTATTATTATTTTTTTTTATTGTGTATTTCTGTTAAAGTGTAAATGTTGAAATGCACATAATAAATGGATATTGAATTGAATTGAATTGAATTATTATTATTATTATTATTATTATTATTATTATTATTATTATTATTATTATTATTATTATTATTATTATTATTATTATTATTATTATTATTATTATTATTATTATTATTATTATTATTATTATTATTATTATTATTATTATTATTTCTCTTTAAAACCTTGAAGAAGACTATTAGCAAGTTAAAGTGTTATTAATAGAACATTATATATTATTAATTTCAGATAAATCATAAGATTTATGTTTGATGATTTTGGATACAACAAAATACAAAAAAAAATAATTACAAATATGTCATTTTGAATGATTATTATCAAACAACTAAATTATACAACACACATATACATATATAACTTCAAATAATAAGTGAAATAATGCTTAAAATTAAATGGGATAATTATGTATTTAGAAACCAACCAGTGATCACCTAAACATTCACAATAAAAGATAGTAATCAATATTTCTCACTGCTATCAAGGCAACCATCTCACCTTTTAATAGCAAGAATGGAAATCCACTCTCACTACTTGTCTATTCAATATATATAGACACTTAAAGATTGCAACTTGACCACAGAGAATGAAATATTAGTTCAATGAAGTTTAAATAAACCTATTTAAAGATGAAATAAACAGCTCCATGTAATGCAGACTAAGAAGTAGTCAATTAAAATATTACAAACTGCAATACTTTTAAATTGCTCATGTATTATGTAAACAATAAGTAAAATAATGCTTAAAGCTAAATGGGATGATTATGTAGTTAGAAAACAATAAGTAACCACCTAAACAATCACAATAAAGATAGTAATCAATATTTCTCACTGCTGTCAATGCAACCTTCACACCTTTTAACAGCAAGAATGCATTATTTCACTTATTTAAATAATACATGAACAATTTAAAAGTATTGCAATTTGTAATGCTTTAATTGACTATTTATTAGTCCGCATTACATGGACATAATTATTTTATCTTTAAAGAGGTTTATTTAAACTTCATTATATCAAAATTTCATTCTTTAAGTGTCCATATATATTTAAGAGTGGATTTCTATTCATGATATTAAAAGGTGAGAAGGTTGCCTTGACAGCATTCAGAAATATTGATTACTATCTTTATTGTGAATGTTTAGGTGTTTTCTGGTTGGTTTTTAATTATATATATATATAAAGATTTTCACGGATTACGGATACACCATGATATATATATTTCTGGTTGGTTTTTAATTATATATATATATAAAGATTTTCACGGATTACGGATACAAATGATATATTTTGTTGGTTCATTACCCTCATTATCCAATTCAGATTCTTTCTGCAGACAAAACTATTTTTACTATAGTAATTAATCTTTCAGGTAAATCATGTCTGAAAAAAGAAATAAATCATATAAATAGTGTTTTATTAGCTAATGTTTATAATAATAAAATTATTGACCAAACTATAATTTAAGCCCAAAATAATCAAAATAAAAAGCAAAATGAAAAAACAACTATTACAATTTATGTTCTTCATACAAAATAAACTTCAGACAGTATTGGACAATATAAAATAATACAGTTTAATAACAGCATCTACTATTTATCACACAATTTGTAATATCATAACCAATTTTAAATACCCAATCTTTCTTAAGTTCCATGGAGTTTGTTAGATTTTGTTGATATTTGCAATGGTTATTATGTAAGTATGAGCAATTGTCATATCCATATTAAAAAAAATGAACATGCTAATGTAATTAAGCATCACTTATCATCAGTAACACACTCTAATACCAGGATCCTAAACCGATGTAATAGACCAATGTGAGATCAAAGAAGCCATTGGAATATGGAAAATTATCATATTGCATCAACAAATATGCTGACACATGCAAATGTCCTACTATAGAAAATAATTATTTAAAAACATATTACTTTGAAGATTTCTATCTTTTATTTAATATTTTGATTTCTTATAGCTGTTTTGTCGATTTCATTTTTCAATGCTATATACCTGTTTTTTTCTATTGGTTGAACTTAAACATTGTGATAAATCATTGTTTACAATGCATTTACAATCATCTTTATAACAATTTAATCATCACCTAGATACTGGTTTTTGTGATCGAGCCAAAATATCAGTAAATCTATAAACAAAATCATACATGGATGAATCCACAAAATATATCATTTAGATCTCAATGAAAATCATATATATATATATATATATATGATTTTCATTGAGATCTAAATGATATATTTTGTGCTTACAATATATATATATATATATTGTAAGCATCTACCCATATTATTGTTGCATAATTCATACACATATACAAACTTTTCCGCAGCTTCAAGTAAGCGTATTTACGAGCATGAGTTAAATCCCATCTCAAGCACCAATCTTACACTTTGGTAAGAATTATACTCACCAAAAACATAAATAGGGGTTCTGTATATACATCTAGGCTAGCACATCCGGACTAGCTTTCTCTCAAGGTCTGGGGAACAAGGTCTAATGAGAGAACAATGCAAAGAATATTCACGACTTCATCACATATATCTACGTATACTACATTGTAATTTACCTGTTTATAAATCTATTACTCCAGCCCAGAAGTTATAACAAAATTAAGCTATATGCTACTACACTAATTACCATTAAATTCTAAGTTTTATACACGCATATACATATCTTAATATTCATGCACACAACCCATTTATTCCAATACATACATATGTGATTCATATATATATATATATATATATATCAATGAAAGAGTGTAATTACACATCAGAATTGTTTGTTTAATGTTTTTTTTATTTATTTTATTTAAACAAAGATTTATTACGGTATTTCGTATAGAAGTAACACAGGTCCCTTTATTGCTATGCATCTATTGAACATACATATATAGAGAAAAGGTCAAGTTACCTTAATTACGATTGAATGTCCACGTGGTCATAGCTAACAGTCTGCACATTTATAATCCTAATGAAATACTGGTCTTATTGGTATTTGTTGATCCTAAAGATGGTAAACAGTCTGCAATGTGATACATCAAATGGTCTCTAGAGTTAAAGTAGATGATCCCACTTGCTTAAGAGGTCCTAGCTGTGTGTGCTTCATCGTTTTTACTTTTGATAATTTTAAGACAGCGAATCTCCATAAATCTGATTCAGGTGAGTCCTACAATAATGATCCATTGGGCTGGTCTGACAAAACTCACACTATTATAATTACACCAACATTTCGATGGAAATATTACTAAAAACTTTTTAATCAATTACACGTTAATGATCTCTAACATCCGTGCTCTTTTTTTTTTCTTCCCAATAACACACTACTCTTTTTTCTTTGTCCTCAATAAAAAAACGTTCTTTTCTTTTACACCTTTTAATTTCACATTTTCTCTTATCGATTCATACGGCGCTGACCAGATCTTCTATTGTTTCAAAATACCAAATCAACCAGTTCTAAGACTTCTGACAGACAGAATTATTATGTGAAACTGCCCACAGCAACCATTTCATTCTAATTCTGTAGATCCATATGTTCAATGAATTAATCAAGAAACATGTGTCACTGCCCATTTTATTAAAAATGTAGAATTAAAACATTAACGATAACAAAATATATATGTATAACAAATAAGAAATTTATACAACTCCATATATAATTACCTCTTGTCAATCTCACATATAACCGTTAATACTTATATGCACCTTATAATAACACACATACAACTATATATACAGACCTACAGTCCATCCTTTAACAGATTATGTATTTCACAGTCTTTGTGAACAGGCTTCGAATGACTATTTATATATATCTTTTTGCATATACACAGTCACTCCATATCAACACTCGCAATTAACATTCTATATTGCATTATCTCTTCTATTCGAACCCCGTCTGTTACATACCCCAGGTGAAATAGCCTTCAAATACCTTCTGTGTATTTGAACGATTTCTTAAACGACTCTCCTATCTTTTATTTCCTTCAGTACCACCTTTCTGTTTCAGTGACCATGGTCCCTTTCTTTGGTCGAACTTTGGCTTATCTGGCAGATGACGAGCTTCCAGTTTGTATTGCCATCTCAGTCTGTGACTAGCATCACCACTTTTTCTATGTGTGGCATCCCCACTAGCGTGTCCTTCCATTCCAAACTTAATACTTTGCTGGTCTTGAACTTCTTTTCCTCACTCCAACAGTATGTTATGGTCATATATGCTCATGTCAAGAGCATTAAGTAGCTCTGCCACTTCTTTTGTATGCATTCCTCACTCCCAACATCATTCTTTCCACATTCATAGGCATATTGTGCCTTACAATTTGAATGATATGGCTTTCTGATAAATGACACGTGTCCAGTATCCTCAGTCTCGCCACTTGGTGATGAGAAGAATTGAGAGAAATTTTCTTTCTTCCCTTCCTCATATTTCTCTCATTTCACTTGGTACTGCACAAGTTCCTGGCACTCTTCCAACCAGAAAGTCTCTCGTATCTTCTCCTGGTACTCGTCGAAGGTTGTGGGCTGTTTGGACAATGAGTCCCACCATGCTTGGGCATTCCCATTTAGACGGCTGTATGCTACCACTAATTTACCTTCTTCTGGCATGGGATCCATGCCAAAGTTTCTTTGTAGGTTTTGCAGATGTTCCATGGGAGCTTCTCCTATTTGGCCTTCCAATTGCCATATCTTTAAGAAGTGGTTCATGTGGGTGTGTACTGCCATACCCATATATTTACCCATATGCTCCGGTCTTTCAGTTTCGCCAGCCATCAGCCTCTTTCATCTAAACCTTTTTCTATTTCTTTATCGTCAGACTTCTCCGCAATTTCCTTGCTTTCATCTTCATTTTCCTTACATCCCCCATTTTTTTGCCTACCTTTGCTTTCTATCCCCAGTCTCCATTCTATCGCCTGAAATCTCAGTTCGAACCTCTTATTCGTTTCCTGCAATCGGAGTTCTAGACTTTCTAATTTTTCTAGAATCACCACCATTAAATTTATTTATTTCTCTTCCATCACCTTCTGTTTTTCCCCTTTCTGTTTATTTTTTGCCCCATTTCCTTTGTACCTATATATCACTGTTTTTATGTTCATGTATATCTATTGCTGTTTTAATTATGTGCAGGTTCATCACCCTGGCATCCAGTGGTCCACTGCATGACCCACCTGCTAGACCTTCCTCCTTTATTATTATCATATGGAAATATATTGTTTTGCACTATTCCCATATTGATAAATCTTTAAACTCCTATTTTATGGACCATGTGACTTTATATATATATATATATATATATATATATATATATTCTAACCTAATAAAACGGCGCCTTCATTCTGTGAAATCAGAATTCGGAAAGCCTAATCGCTTCCCTCTAGGACGGGTAGCAAATCCATATATTACCTAATATAGCTCGACGTTTGGTTAGTTATAATAATTCAGCTACAGTGATATGCAGTTCAGACAGAGATAGAATAAAAAATTATCATTAATAAAATAAAATTTAGAATAAACTAACATTCTTTCTCTATCCAAAACACATTCTCTGAGCTGTAAGTACTTGCACTGTTCGACAATGATGATGATGATTTCATGTCATTGTTAATATTACTGACTAAAACAAAACATTCATTAATTTGCCAATATGATCTCAATATTTTATTATTATACAATCAGAAGTTTCAATCTCTTTAGCCATGCCACGCTTGTAATATTGATTATAATGAATCAATTCTTAATTTAAGAGTACTTATAATAATGACACTAATCTCAGGGTTCTCTGTTATATTTAATAAAATGCTCGGCAGTATTGTGTTGTCGCATATGACTGACATTCTGGTCAGCTATAGGAAACATTTATCTTATTTAAATTCCATGTGTCTTCATCCACATATCAACTATTATAATATTTAACGAGATGATAACTATATTTAATAACAACACATAATTTTGAATAATACAGCCATTTTATCCAGAATCTCAGTCGGAATGATGAAAAGACAAGGGTGCTTTTGTGTCCTTCCATTATCCATGACAACACAATAATTGGACTAAGATTTATTACTCAGACACTTCACTTAAAAGTGTAATTAACAATGTGCAACCAAAACCTACTAGTTTGGGAATAAAGTGATTTTTACACACATATAAAATAAAATGTCTTGGTCTGAAGTTTTCAATTCCATAAATAATTCTTATTAAAGTAAACTATAATGAAATATTCTGATTTGCTTACAATTGTCTATCTGGTGTATTGAATTTAAGATTTCATAAATGATTTTGGACTCAAGAAAGTATTGCAAGTATTATGCCAATACACTTTTACTTAGCACACAAGAAAAATGACTCAAAACAACTTGTAACAAGACTATAATTTATTATTAAATTTTAACAAGATGATGATTTATTATTACAGTTTAACAAAACTATCCTTTATGATTAACATAATTAACAAACATATACAATTTATTCGATCCCATATGGATAAAACAAAATATAACTAACATTAATTCGTCTATACTTTTAGACTTGGATTCGAACTACTTCTTCATCTTTTTACATTTATGTAATTGGAATACACACAAAAAAATAATACCTTTTATTATCGATACATCAACTCATCCATTTAATGTATCTTATGTGAACGGCTGCTTAACTTTATTAACTAACTATTTGTTTTAACATAAAAACAATCTGATTCTAGGCAATGCGTACAAACGATTTTTATTATCATATCTTTAATTAAATGATAGTTTTTATTTAAATAACTTATTATAGTTTATGGGTTATTTATCAGAAGTTACACTTATTATTTTAATATTTACCTTAATAACAACTGAAGTTGTTATACACAATGTATTCCTCAGTATAAGTTATATTGTGAGTGCTAATTAATTATTAACCCGAATTACACCTAGTATTTGAACCCTCCATTGGCAAATAAAAATTTATAAAGCACACAATTTTAAACTTACTCTCTCCATTGACTTACGTGTGGATTACCAGCACTATTCCGCCGCACAATCCAGACATTGATCATATATACTAGCACGCTATTTTAACTAAATGGATCTTGAGGAATTAACCTCCAATATACCCGTTATCTTGCCATAACTTTCTAAACAAAACACAATATTCAACACCTTCCGTGGTGGAATTATCTCTATTTTCTCATGGGGAATATGGAATAACACTGACAGTCTGTAGAGTTAACTACTATATTAAAATAGTTTGGTGGGTCCTTGCCTCTTATTTGGGCATAATAGGAGCGCACACCAAATATAATCCTCTCCTGGGATTTTAACGAATGAAAGACACTAAATACGATATAAATTACTGATCGCCCTAACTCTGAGAAGCGATCACTTGGGTTATAAACATACCCGAATACTAGATTTATCTATTCCCCTAATGGAAAATAAAGCTTTTGGGGAGATCATTTTCCATCCCACAAAATAGATACATTACAATTATTACTAATGTGGATATTAATCATATACTAATGCTATATCGGGGCAAGACAAGCAAATACACTAATTACACTAAATTTATGTTCCGGGGTATATTTAGATCAACGTCTGAAATCAATGGATAACACAGAATAAACCATAATAATTTTCACCTTTGCCAAGAAACATTCAACAAGTAATTGGTAGTCTAGTATCTTGAACTAAATTAAGTGAATGTGTTAATAAAGAATAATTGGAAATAAGTTCCGCAATTAACATAGTATAAATTTGTTTCAAACTTTAAATAAGTAATATCCTGTATAGCACTTCTCTTTAATTACTTCTGATAATTTTAACTAGATATTTTACCTATTAAGTATCTGAATTTTTCTTCTTTTACGCATCTAACATATAAATTTATACCCATAATGCATATCATAAGTAAACACATTTTATAAAAAAAATATTTTTTTTCATGTCGAATATAAATTTAACCTAGAATAAGTATATGAAAACATACCTTTATGATTACAAGGTCATTTAAATATTACTTGATTATATAGCCTTTAACCTGTTGATATAAAAAAAAATACACATAATTTTACACATTAGTAAAAAAAAATCATTACTTAACAAGTGATTATTATCTCACTAGAAAAATGTTTTTCCGTTGGCAATTTATCTAGATGAAGAACTTGATCCGTTCGTAGTTCACAAAGCAAAATTTCAAATAAGAAACACATTTTATTATTTCATTTATATAAAAGTTGCCTCCATTCTGGTGCAATTAATAAATTAGGCAAAGAAAACATAGCAGCGTTGGATGTTAACTCTTCCTTGAATTAACTGATATAATTTTGGGATCCAAGAAAACAATACATATTTTAACATGACGAATATTTGACGATTGACGATCACATATACAATTCTTTTCTTTTTACTATTGGCGATACGTATCATTTTTAGCTAGCTGGCTTATGAATAAAATAATGTGCGAATTTTCCAAAATAATATTATTATAAGGACGCAGCTGACTTACGTAGATCTAAAGTTTTAATGACTCCAGTTGGTGTATAATATAACATATTATATTAAGGTTATAATTAAGTCACTAATGTTTGTAGTTTTTATTCCTACTCTAGGAATTATAATTTGTCTTTAATAATGAATTCTCCATAAAATGCACACATACAAATTTTCTGATATTTGCCTTGAGAAAATTTATATTTTCTTTTTTAAAAAATATACAGGTGCATAAGTAAATATCCTTGATCATTAATATTATTTTTAGATAATTTTCAGTGAATAAAACATATTTTAACATGGGGAACTTATGTTATTTCAAAGCAGACAATTTCTGTGAGAAAGAGCGCAAAATTTTCTAGTTAACTTTCCTTGGCTTTTATAATATGTCTTTTAATTATAATTTTTATTTTATATCATGAAAAGATTATTAAATAAGGTAAAGTTAACAAATAATTGTTTATTTCCTGGAAATTACTCATATTGCTTAATTTAAATATAATGACGCTTTCCGTGATTACTGTATTTAATATGGTCATTTTGAACTTTAGCATACAATAGTATATTTTTGCGTATAAAAAGCTTTAAATAGGTAGATGGCACCAGAAAACAGAATATCTTATCAAATAGGATTAGCAACGCATAATATTATTAAAAATTTACTGGACTTATATTTATTTCTGCAATAAAAAATAATAAAAATTTTGTTACCGAATTTCAGTACTGCTTCCTCCTTGTAAAACTAAAGTCAGACTAAACTTTTTCTCAAAATTTTGGCGGTCTTCTTTTAGCGACCTCTTACAGAAAAATAATCATTTAATTATACATAAACAAAAGAAAAGGAAAAAAAAAAAAAACTTATTACAATTATATTTTTCCGTATAATTTAAATGGATTACCAAGTAAATTGACAAATAATGAAAAATAAGAAATATATTTAATCAATAATGTTTATTAGTGATGTATATTTCTGTATACATTATTATCTAAATTAATTTAAAAATTACCAGAAGTTATTGTGTTTTATGATAAGATACTCATCCACTCTCCCTCTACCCATCCAAAATCAATTACTGTTTATAATATGTGCTTTTATACTATATTAAATTGCTTTTATTATTAATATTTTAATTAAATTATTCATGCTCTTCTTCAAAATGACATTGGATTACCAAATTTATTAGCTGTTTGCTTAAAACACGTTAAAGTGAGTAAATAGCATATTTTATTAATCACTTAATATTATTATTTTACTTTTTTATTGCCTAGAAAAGGATAGCATTGTTTTCCTGTGGAAATAATGCTAAATAAACCAAGTGTCAATAACACTAGGTTACAATATATAAGCCCTACAGTAATCAATTGCGGTGCATTAACGGAATACCGGGCGGCTTGTACTTTGACAAGGCTTAATGCCCCCAAGTAGCTCCGGGACACGACAACCAGCCGGGATCATTTCGAACCCCGGTGATCCAAGAGATTACCGGGAAAGAAAACTGCTTTCATTCCCCAATGGTAGAATGGCGAGACACTAACTTCAGCGAAGGGAAGGCATTGCCACAGACGTGAAGGATGAATACTTGAAGCGGATTTTTCAAAGAAATTATATAAAACCTGGAATCTATTAGTCTGTTTCTACGCCACAGGCTGAGATCCTTATCCCAATAAAACATAGCGAAATTAAACTGACGGTGGAAAACAATAATTAGTTAATCTTACTCTGGGACTCCTAACCCTTCAGGTTGACAGGCGGTAGCGACAGTATCAAATTACACAGGGAGTTATTTCTCAGATCATACATGACATTACGATAACACTTTGAAACTATTAGATATATATATTTAATATTGAAACTTCGATTGTAATTTTATAACAACTTAACATAGAATAATAAAGTGATTTAACATTTACTAACTCGGAATGTGAAAGAATATTTAATTCAGAACATGAAATTACTTTTAAATGAAATTGATCATTATTACACACCAGTTTACACAGAGTTGGAAATATTACTATTGGCAACGTTTGTTTATGAAATAAGCAACATAAGAAAATATAAATGCATTCAGTTGAAATATTATTACTATTAATTACAATTTTATAAATGATTTCTAAAGACTAGAGCAGAGGATAAAAAAAAAAGAAAAGAAAATTTACTGACAGATTAAACAATAGCATTATAAATGATATAAAAACTTACATATGATTCACTTGATTGATAACATTAAGCACGGAAGAAAATTAAAGTTCGTGTAACAAAGTTACTCTTCTTTCTTCATCCAGCTTGGCTTGTGACGAACGTAGGCGCGCATTTTTGAAAGTTATTTGTAAGGCATAGCTAATTTAGAGATTGGAAGTTGGAAATTCTGAAGTATATGAAACATGATCAAACAGCGGCATGAAGATCCATATTGGCAGGGCAGAGACCAGCTCCTGGCACTTAGCCCATCAACATTGCGATTCACTGATAAACTTCTTAATAATAATGTTTGAATTATACTCAACTGCTGTGTTGTCTCGAGACTACTTCTCTCACACACGACAAAAGTTAGAATGAAAGTTTTTCTGTAAAATAGCCACTGCTGACCTTTCCGACTTGTTTTTATTTTAGGCTCCGCCTCCTTTCCAGCTTGACCAACAATCAATTTATCTGTTTTTAGCAATCTTTTAATTTAATACGTTATTTTCAAATTGACATAGTAATTACATATAAAAATTCCTTACTAATTTTGAATACAACTTAATTGCTTTGTACATTTGTGCAATTAGATTTTAATTAAAACACTGATCAAAGGAATGTGACTTTTGATCAGTATTTTTAAACGACTTTATACAATTTTAAAAAAACTATAATTTAAACAAATACGCCCGCACTGAAACTTTAAATTAAATGATACAAATTCACAAACCACGCACACACAAATATTATTTCATGGTTTGTGACATTTATATACGGGATCTTTACATATTTATTTATAACTATAAAATACATAACTAAATTTTATTATAATTTGAAATAGACAAAACCTCACTGCGGGCGAACAGTAGTTTGAATTACCGTACATGAAAACACCTGAAACAAAGATCGGTTCTCCGATCTGTCTGTTTCAATATATATATATATATATATATATATCACAGAACAGACATCAGTGCTATTTTCCCCACTGACCACTTGAGAACCTTTCTACATGTACTCACACATCACAAAATCTGCCCAATTAACTATTTTTCCCAAATATATGCTCAACTTTTTCTGTTTCTCTGTCGTGTTTCTTCTAAATTACACTAGGAGGTTCATTTCAAGCATGTTCTCTACTATTCACAGCCTCGTTCATTGGGATGCCAATGTAAGCATCTACCCAAATTATTGTTGCATAATTCATGCACGTATACGATCTTTCCCGCAGCTTCAAGTAAGCATATTTATGAGCATGAGTTAAATCCCATCTCACACACCAATCTTACACTTTGGTAACAATTATACTCACCGAAAACATAAATAGGGGATCTGTATATATATATATCTAGGGTAGCGCATCCGGACTAGCTCTATCTCAAGGTCTGGGGTACATGGTGTAATGACAGAACAAAGCAAAGAAGATTCATGACTTCATTACATATATCTATGTATACTACACTGTAACTTACCTGTTTATAAATCTATTACTTCTTTTGCCCAGAAGTTATAACAAAATTAAGCTATATGCTACTACACTAGTTACCATTAAATTCTTACACACATATACATATCTTAATATTCATGCACACAACCCATTTATTCCGATAAACACATATGTGATTCAAATATATATCAATGAAAGAGTGTAATTACACATCAGAGTTGTTTGTTAAATGTTTTTTTTTATATTTATTTTATTTAAACTTAGATTTATTATGGTATTTAATATAGAAATGACACCGGTCCTTTTATTGCTATGCATCTATTGAACATACATATATAGAGAAAAAGTCAAGTTACCTTAATTACGATCGAATGTCCTCATGGTCATAGCTAACAGTCTGCACATTTATAATCTTAACAAAATACTGGCCTTATCGCTATTTGTTGATCCTAAAGATGGTAAATAGTCCGCAATGTGATACATCAAATGGTCTCTAGAGTTAAAGTAGATGATCTTGCTTGCTTAAGAGGTCCTAGCTGCACATGCTTCATCGCCATTACTCTTGATAAATTTTAAGACACCGAATGTTCCTAAATTTGATTCAGGTGAGTCCTACAATAACGATCCATTGGGCCAGTCTGACGAAACTCACACTATTATAATTACCCCAACATTTCAATGGGAATATTACTAAAACTTCTTAATCAATTACACGTCAATGATCTTTAAAATCTGCACTTTTTTTTCCCTTCCCAATGACACACTACTCTTTTTTTTCTCTTTGTCCTCAATAAAAAAAAAGTTCTTTTCTTTTACACTTTTTAACTTCATATTTTCAATTATCGATTCATATGCCCTGACCAGATCTTCTATTGTTTCAAAATATCAACTCAATAAGTTCTAAGACTTCTGACAGACAGAATCATTAAGTGAAACTGCCCACCACAACCACTTCTTTCTATTTCTGTAGCTCTATATGTTCAACGAATTAATCAAAAAACATGTGTCACCACCCATATTATTAAAAATGTAGAATTTAAACATTAACGACAACAAAATATATATGTATAACAAATAACAAATTTATACAACTCCGTATATAATTACCTCTTGTCAATCTCACATATAACCGTTAATACCTATACACACTTTACAATAACACACATACAACTATATATACAGACCTACAGTCCATTCTTTAACAGATTACGTATTACTTTCACACTCTTTGTAACAGGGTTCGAATGACTATTTATATATATCTTTTCGCATATACACAGTCACTCCATATCAACACTCACAATTAACACTCTATATTGCATTATCTCTTGTATTCGAACCCCATCTGTTACTATATATATATATATATTAAAGTAGTTACTTTTTTTTCCCAACAAAAAAAGTTTCACTTCTGCTAGACTATATTTTATACATATTAACAAATGTATATATCAATAACCCGTGACGATAAAATTAATTAAGTTGTAAATATATCCAACTTTAATATGAATTTAGTATTACTTTATTCATCCAAGATACAGCCATTAAATCCTCCTTTTAATGTAAAATACAATTAATATTTAATATTAGTCTGAAACTTATTATAAAACAATATCACAAACTACATACATGATTAATCACAAATGTCATCTACTGTTACAATATGAAAAATAGAAGAATGATATAAAAAGGATTACTTTTGTTTGCATGTTTAATCTTCTGAATGGACCCAAAGTCAGATATTTTAACAACAACAGTGATTTAAATAAAGCAAAAACATTTCCATTTGTAAGATAACATTATTTTCCAAGGTGTGTAATTCTTATAAATCCTTACTACTTATTCATAGAACTAATAACAAATCAGTATTTCTTATAAACAAATTGGTGATAACCTATGTATATTATATTTCTCATGATATATCTAAATTGAATATTTTCAATTAATAAGTTAATTTTAAAATCTTGTTCTTAAATGAAATTTTGCTTTATGTCTAGTACTGTCAATAAATGTTGGTTTATTTAATGATAAACTTTAAAAATGGGTGTTGCCCTTTCTTTTAAGAATTTACTAATGTGAAATACTGTCTCTTCATAGTTCATGAGTAAGGTAGTTTTGTACCATTTAACATATACACATACATACACAATATATATCTTATATATAAAATACCATTTTTTCTGTAGTCTGATTGGTGAATGCATGAATGTTTGTTCAATTTCATATGTCAAATTCTCATGCTAATTTTACAACTATTTAAAAAAAAAAAAATGAAGAAAATAATTCCACCATTACAAAATGCTTGGAAAAAACATGGGATTTTAACTACAGAGATGTATTAGTGATTTCAATACAGAAATTCATGCTTGAAATGTGATATTTAGGGAAGAAAAAATATAGATGCTATAATAACGTCTTTACATTTAGTTCTGGTTAGCATATTATTACGTTTATGCTAAGAATTAATAAAAAATGCTCAGAATAAATCAGTACTTGTGTTTTGAACTACAGTTGTGTGATATTTAAATTATAAAAAAAATGTGATTACACTACATAAATTCATGTTTCAAATATGACATTTAATGAAGGGAGGGGGTTGCTTTAGTGACGTATGTAAATTTAGTTTTGGTTGATATATAATTAAAGTTGAAATGATACCCTTTTAATTGGGTACATTTCTCACTGTTGAATATATAATATTAAAATCTTTTGTTTAGTTTACATTCAATCTTAGAAAAATTGTTAAAGTAACCTGTTAAAAAATAACAGTTTATTTATGCTGAGTACAATCTGGTACATAATATAAATTACCAAAACATCCTTTAAGTTTATTGAAAGAAATGAATTAAACATACAAATGTGTCTGCATCACAATCATGGTTACCCTTCTGAAACAACCAACATTTTTTAAATCACAATACTGTCAGATCTTTGGTTCAATATATATTCATTTTGTGCAATGATCATCTCTTTAATCTTATGGTGCCTATCATTTTTTACTTCACACATTATTTTTAATAATACCAGAATCAAAACTGTGTCCATGTTCTTTTTTATGGTTATAAAATACTGATGTATTAATTGAATTGGTTTTTGACTTTTATATATCATGTTGTACCATGTTATTCTTACTTTCAGATACACAATGGACATTTCTTTTGGGTGCATATTACACTTATGATATCTACCACATTTGGCTGATACAATTTGTGTCCTTTGTTCTTCATATTATTAATTAGTCTATTTAAATTCATGAAGCATTTTAAATCCCATATTAATTTTAGTAGTACAAACTTTAATAATTTTATGTCCAATACATGACAAGTTATGATAGCACAATATAACTTTTGTTATTACTTCTATTCTCTGTTCTATTTCAAACATTTTTTTTAAAATTGTTCTATGTATTTGTTTATGATAGTTGAACTGCATTCTAATTTTATAAAACCAATGACATAAATTTCTATGTTCTTCATTTTGTACACTTGAATTGACATAATTAGTTATTGTAACATAAGGTTTTTAAATGCAAACGTTTATGTGACATATAGGCACTTGGGATTATACACTGATGCATCCCTAATGGTGGGAAGTTTAACAATCATTTTATATTATTATTAATAATGACACAATATCAACATATATATATAAATATATAACATATTTTGCGAGTTCATCAATGTTTTCACTTGATCCCACAAGTCCTCTTGGAACTGAAAATTATAATATATAAGTTGAAAAAACAATACAATTGCAGTTCAATAAGAAATACATATTTTGTTTTAATCAAAGTAGAAGCAAAATAAAGCATGTGTCATGGTCTCTCTGTATAATTAATTATATTTAACTAAAGTAATGTAATTAATAAATTATCTGATAATTTGTTTATAAATTAACTCTAAGAATATAGCAAAATAATTTGTAATTACAGTTAAGATTTGAATTATCAGGCACTCTTATACCTGGATCCTAATGTAAATATAGGGAACTTGAACTCAGACTTTCAAGCCCTTCTCTATCCACACTATCTCATACTATTGGTATATATGACCATACACATGCTGAAAAGATAAATAATCATCAATATACATATTTCATGCTAAAGCAGCACTCATTAATTGCTCCAATCTAACATCTACCAAACACGCACACACACACACATACATATATATATATATATATATATATTGTACCGGTCGAAACCCACCACCCCCAATGTCAAATCGGATTCAAACTCAGCTTAACCAAAACTGAATTCAAACCCAACTCAACAGCTCAGATAGCAGAAATCGACGGCACAGTGCTATGCGCCAAGAACTAGCTCCACGGTTGGTGAGGACTAGAGACCCTTGCACTGACACGAATATCTAATAATTAATTACTTTGAATACTTTTTAAATCAAATCATATGTATGTTCGGGTTGCCAACACAGATAGCGGGTATGAACATTTAAATAATTATAAAAAGAATGATGAACTAAGAAACCAAGTATGTTAGAAATATTTAATAATAATAATAATTTGTTTTGTTCAATAAAATATAGATTGCATTAGTTACCTCTAGTCTTTAAAAGAATTTATAAATATAATAAGAGTGGCGGTCCTTATCATATGCCAACAAGTATTACACAACATGGGATTCTATGTCTATGCCCCCAACGAGAAATATAAAGGCAGATAAAGGTATTCATTAAGAACGGAAATGATTGTTCTAATTTTATTACGGTGGAATGTGAGATTTATTTTCACATTCGGAAATCTATTCATGAAGAGCAAAACGTATTTTAAGGCATAACTTTAATCTTGATTTGAAAACTGATTTAAACTAAATATATTTGAGAATTGGTTCGACTTTAATTTAAATCACTTCATCACGAATTACGAGCACGGAGCGGGTTTTACCGGAACAAAGATGCAATGGTACTGACGAATTACAAGGCAGAGAGTAAAATTGAAAGATGATCGCTAGTCGATGATCGAAGTCCTATGGCGGCTTGCATTTGGCAAGTCTTACGCCCTTTGACTAATGAATCGGAAAGGAAGTACTTTCTTCCTCGAGAAATTTAAATAAGAGAATATGATCACCGACCAGCCTAACGGAGCGGAAGATGGCCCTACGTCAGCAACATTTGATGATGATGACTTGATAGTCATCGTTGAAAAATAAAACCCATGTAGAATGCTCTACGTGATGACTTGACCAATTAATTAAAGTCAAACGAGCTTTTATCGAACTATTTTAAAACATTTATAAACTATATTAATTATGCCCTAATATCGTGCCCTTCCTGAATATTAATATAAAATAACAAAAGTGGAATTAAAATACATTTAACCCTTTATCGACCTTTTTGCAAAACATTTTAAATATATATATATGGATAAATAAATCAATATTAGTGAAGCAAGAAATAACATTTTAACATTACGTGAGTATATAAACACTTGTAACTTAGGAGCTGGGGACATAGGTGAAAAACGGAGCAAATAATTTATGATTAGCTAATTATAAAAATAGTAAACGTATAATATTTTCTTTCGACTCGATGATTAATAGAACTTATAAATTTAGTTCTAATGGGCGAGAATAACTATTTAAAATTTATATTATATTATTTGCGTGAGGCAAATAGAACCAAGGAGCTCATCGAGTCGAAAAATTATTGGCATATAATTTTAAATACGACATTAATAAAGCACACTAACATATATATATTAAACGAACCGCCAGGTAAGAAAAGAAAAAGTTTAAAGACTAGAGATTTAAAGAATTACGAGATAAATTTACAGTAGCATGAATAAAAGGTGTTACAAAGATTTACATTAAAGAATAAAAGAGCTCTTAAAAAGAAGGAGTATAAAATAAAGTTCGAACTGGCCAGAAAGTTTAACGTTCATATTACCATTCCGTGCTTGTCCTTAAGTTACTCCTCCAAGTTGTTGAAACGTAGGCATCATTGGTTAACTACTGGAGTAGTATTTTAGTAGCTTTCATTATTTTAGCAGAATGATCGATCCGGAAAACGGTTCAGCAGCTCCAGTGAAGATTCCTCGGGACTTTAGGAACCGTAGCCAGATCCCTGATGTTCTAGCCCTCTATCATGATGAAATACAATTTTTATACACACAGAGTTCACTGCACTACTCTACAACCAAAACTAGCCTTTTCTCCTGACTTTTCAGGGCTATATATATTGTCCAGATGCCTTAAGGCTAGCGCTCATTTTATTATCAATTAGTTGTTTTCAAATACATTCCCTCGATAAGGCTTTCAAACTAATTTTTGAATTCCTTTCCTAATTAGAAAATGAATTCTTAAAATCTGAAATGATTTTAATTAGAAATTGAATTCTTATCTTTTTCCAATTAATAAAACTTTACTGTTGTTTTTGAGAATTTGAGAGCTTATCGAAAGAATGTAGTTTTTAATCAACAACACTTTAACAAATTATTTAAAATTAAAAAAAAACAAGTATTCCCGACGCAATGAAACTTTCGAACAATTATATATTTTTAATATTTACAAGTATATACGCACAATCCACGCAATTTAATATATATAAATTCATGAATATTTTCTCATGAATTTATTTAGAGAATTGATCAATTTTAAGCTAAACTAATTAATTTTAATACGCATTTGAAATAAATTATTTATTATGGAAATTAGCGTGGATTGAACGTATAAAGCCCCATTGCATCGGAAATTTAAGGTTAGTATTAGGGTAAATAACATGAAGCTAGGATCGAACTCAGATCCGACTGCTTCATTTCTTTTCACTTCAAAAAAAAACAATGAAAAAAAATGACTTTACTTATGCAGGATACAGTTGCATAAGTGTATAGACTCTGGGAGAACAGCCTGAGTGTGAATAATATAACCTGCCCAAACTACAAAAATTATACATGTCTCACTACGATCAATTTTTTTGAATATTCCGCTTATAATAAGTTAAAAAAAATCGGTCCGTTTATCAAGTCTCGTTTTTCCCTATGGTCATGTCAGTTGGTCTTCTGTACATATATCTGTCATCTACAGTTTGTCTTATTGTTTCCCTGGATCAGGTGGCACATATGGTTTTAACTTTTGATAATGGTCGTAGTCTTGGTCCTTTCTCGTCAGTGTCAAGTTTCTGTAATCTATTGCTGTCATTAATTCTGTGGCCTTTTCTGCGACCGAATGCACAAAAAACAATTCTTTAACATTATCTCTATGAACGATGGGTTTCTCTCCTGGGTCTTCTTTGAAAGTTTGAATCTGTATCAAGGATCCAGGCATTGGCGTCTGTAACTTCTTCTTACTAAGTTGAGGACTCATCATCTGTCCCATTTCCACTTTTAATTTCATTGGACTAGTGGTCTGAACATCTTTTTCTTTCTCTATATCTATATCAGCTTCTTCCCCTGTTGCGTAATTGGACTCATCCTCACCACTGTCGTCTTCCTTGCTATCTACAACTTCCTTTGGTGTGGCCTGATCATCTTCATCATCTATTTTTGGGACTTCAGAGGGATTTATTTCTTGCTGAAGCTTTACATTCTCTAGGTTTGAGTTGGCTTGGATGCCATATGCTTCCTCGATCCTTACCAGCCTTTCCATCATCATCATCAGTACCTTTCGATCTTCTCTCATTTCTCTGAGGATCGTTTGTAAAGTGTCTTTTCCCATTTTTGAAAATACGAAAATAATGTAATAAACAATCAATATAATGAACACTGCAGATCAACTTATAGTACTCTCTGTATGCTTAAAAATATTTTTTTTCTTCAGTAATTTTAACTAGGTCTCTGACTACAGGTCCATTGTCCTAATCTTCACTAGCTGCTTCATATTATTTCCCCAATCTATGTAATCTGCCTTTTTTTTTTAGTTTACCTACGTTTTCTTGGTTAGCTCTTTATATTAACTGTTTGAGTGAGACATGTATTCAAAAATATAAAAAAAAACATTATTCACTTTCCCTTTGTTCAACTGTTCTGTTCTCCCATGTCTGAAAAAAAAACTATACAGTGATATACAAATATTATGTATTAGCAGATACAACAAATCATTCTGTATTGAACACACTTGGTTTTTTTATTATGGCGATTGACCCACTACTGTGCTGACAATCAAATTTGCTGACAAATTTATTTATATGGGCGCCAGTGAGCAAAATGAAATCAATAGGGCATGTGATATAACCCATTGACCCCCAAACCACATATGATTGACTTAACTTTTGATAAAACAATTGAATTGATGATGAATATTTATTAATGAATAAAGATAACGCGTTCCTGACCTGAGTTTAAATATAGGAGTTTAAATATTACTAAGCATGAGGCTTTCACACACAAAGAAATGTCAAAATTAATATTACAAGCAACTTTTATTGGTGATATTATTCTAAATCTTGCTAGCATGAAAGCGTGCAAACCATTTAAGCATTTTGCCAACTGCATCTGGCTGCTTGGTGTACACAAAGGGTCTTCACCTGCTTTGAGGTTACTCTAGAAACTATTGTCATTAAAGTGTAATGTCACACTGCACCGGACCGCTTGACAGATAATTCCCAGTTTGAAGGTCTTCGCCTACTTTGAGGCTACTAAGAAAGAATACGGAGTGAACATTAAATATATGTGCTAGCAAGCAATACTTTGAAATTTAAAACTTTTAACATGATATCGATATTAGATATTTTTATTTATAACGACTGAGATAAACTAATTAATTTTGACACAGAAAAACATTTCATTTATGGCAAAGACAAAATATTTCATTTATTTTACCCCAATGCTTTGATCTATGGACTCTTACTACTTTGCTAACGATAATTTTCTTACTGTCACGAACGCGTATAAACAAACGTATAATATATAAATGGATATAATACACGTATAATTAATATATATACATATGAATAATTATTTTAACTAACGAATCTTTTCCTGATCTTATTAAAAAAAAAATCTTGAAAACATTTTTTTATAAGAAAGAATTAGAAAATGATATTTTAATTTATTAAATCATTTCAGTTATGCATTATAAATCGCATAACTTTTTCAAATGTATAAAACATTCTACAAACATATCACTTTAAACATTTAATTTATTGAGATCTGAGTAACTAAAACAAAATTACTATCTCCAGGGCATGTGTGGGGTTTATTAAGTCGAGCCACAACGATTGGGCAGCCAAAAACATAACCATGTACCGGTCGAAAACCACCACCCCCAATGTCAAATCGGATTCAAACTCAGCTTAACCAAAACTGAATTCAAACCCAACTCAACAGCTCAGATAGCAGAAATCGACGGCACAGTGCTATGCGCCAAGAACTAGCTCCACGGTTGGTGAGGACTAGAGACCCTTGCACTGACACGAATATCTAATAATTAATTACTTTGAATACTTTTTAAATCAAATCATATGTATGTTCGGGTTGCCAACACAGATAGCGGGTATGAACATTTAAATAATTATAAAAAGAATGATGAACTAAGAAACCAAGTATGTTAGAAATATTTAATAATAATAATAATTTGTTTTGTTCAATAAAATATAGATTGCATTAGTTACCTCTAGTCTTTAAAAGAATTTATAAATATAATAAGAGTGGCGGTCCTTATCATATGCCAACAAGTATTACACAACATGGGATTCTATGTCTATGCCCCCAACGAGAAATATAAAGGCAGATAAAGGTATTCATTAAGAACGGAAATGATTGTTCTAATTTTATTACGGTGGAATGTGAGATTTATTTTCACATTCGGAAATCTATTCATGAAGAGCAAAACGTATTTTAAGGCATAACTTTAATCTTGATTTGAAAACTGATTTAAACTAAATATATTTGAGAATTGGTTCGACTTTAATTTAAATCACTTCATCACGAATTACGAGCACGGAGCGGGTTTTACCGGAACAAAGATGCAATGGTACTGACGAATTACAAGGCAGAGAGTAAAATTGAAAGATGATCGCTAGTCGATGATCGAAGTCCTATGGCGGCTTGCATTTGGCAAGTCTTACGCCCTTTGACTAATGAATCGGAAAGGAAGTACTTTCTTCCTCGAGAAATTTAAATAAGAGAATATGATCACCGACCAGCCTAACGGAGCGGAAGATGGCCCTACGTCAGCAACATTTGATGATGATGACTTGATAGTCATCGTTGAAAAATAAAACCCATGTAGAATGCTCTACGTGATGACTTGACCAATTAATTAAAGTCAAACGAGCTTTTATCGAACTATTTTAAAACATTTATAAACTATATTAATTATGCCCTAATATCGTGCCCTTCCTGAATATTAATATAAAATAACAAAAGTGGAATTAAAATACATTTAACCCTTTATCGACCTTTTTGCAAAACATTTTAAATATATATATATGGATAAATAAATCAATATTAGTGAAGCAAGAAATAACATTTTAACATTACGTGAGTATATAAACACTTGTAACTTAGGAGCTGGGGACATAGGTGAAAAACGGAGCAAATAATTTATGATTAGCTAATTATAAAAATAGTAAACGTATAATATTTTCTTTCGACTCGATGATTAATAGAACTTATAAATTTAGTTCTAATGGGCGAGAATAACTATTTAAAATTTATATTATATTATTTGCGTGAGGCAAATAGAACCAAGGAGCTCATCGAGTCGAAAGATTATTGGCATATAATTTTTAAATACGACATTAATAAAGCACACTAACATATATATATTAAATGAACCGCCAGGTAAGAAAAGAAAAAGTTTAAAGACTAGAGATTTAAAGAATTACGAGATAAATTTACAGTAGCATGAATAAAAGGTGTTACAAAGATTTACATTAAAGAATAAAAGAGCTCTTAAAAAGAAGGAGTATAAAATAAAGTTCGAACTGGCCAGAAAGTTTAACGTTCATATTACCATTCCGTGCTTGTCCTTAAGTTACTCCTCCAAGTTGTTGAAACGTAGGCATCATTGGTTAACTACTGGAGTAGTATTTTAGTAGCTTTCATTATTTTAGCAGAATGATCGATCCGGAAAACGGTTCAGCAGCTCCAGTGAAGATTCCTCGGGACTTTAGGAACCGTAGCCAGATCCCTGATGTTCTAGCCCTCTATCATGATGAAATACAATTTTTATACACACAGAGTTCACTGCACTACTCTACAACCAAAACTAGTCTTTTCTCTTGACTTTTCAGGGCTATATATATTGTCCAGATGCCTTAAGGCTAGCGCTCATTTTATTATCAATTAGTTGTTTTCAAATACATTCCCTCGATAAGGCTTTCAAACTAATTTTTGAATTCCTTTCCTAATTAGAAAATGAATTCTTAAAATCTGAAATGATTTTAATTAGAAATTGAATTCTTATCTTTTTCCAATTAATAAAACTTTACTGTTGTTTTTGAGAATTTGAGAGCTTATCGAAAGAATGTAGTTTTTAATCAACAACACTTTAACAAATTATTTAAAATTAAAAAAAAACAAGTATTCCCGACGCAATGAAACTTTCGAACAATTATATATTTTTAATATTTACAAGTATATACGCACAATCCACGCAATTTAATATATATAAATTCATGAATATTTTCTCATGAATTTATTTAGAGAATTGATCAATTTTAAGCTAAACTAATTAATTTTAATACGCATTTGAAATAAATTATTTATTATGGAAATTAGCGTGGATTGAACGTATAAAGCCCCATTGCATCGGAAATTTTAGGTTAGTATTAGGGTAAATAACATGAAGCTAGGATCGAACTCAGATCCGACTGCTTCAATATATATATATATATATATATATAAAATCAGTGTTGCTGATGAGTGCTGCTTTAGCACAAAGTACTTATATTAATGATTATTTATATTTTCTGCATGTGTGTGGTCATGTGTATTAATAGTATGAGATAATGTGGATAGTGACCGAGCTTGAAAGTCTTAGTCCAAATCCCCTATATTTATCATTACAGTTAAATAAACCAAATTTTAATAAGCAAGAACACATTGAACCTGACATCAGAAAGACCTTATATAAAGATGATGTGACTGATTTCATACATTTATTCATTGATATTCTTTTACCATCAATCAATATCCACACATTCATGTTCTAAGTATAATCATGGTGCAGCACTAAACCTGAGCTAGAGAAGAATAATGGATACAAGGATGACAAATCACAGGTTCTGTCATCTAATTGAGCTAGTGCACCTAGCAGTGTATTAATCATATTCCCAAAATGTAATTTATTATCAATGAAATATTTCTTTTCCTAATCTCTGAGTTATTAACCAAAAATTATGATGTCACAAAAACAATCTTAGCATGCATTATGAACTGCAAAAAATCATTCTTATCCTAAAAAAAAAAACGTTCTCTGGATTGAAGTAATGTAACACAATATTTAAACAAATAAAAAATTCAAGGTCAGAGATTAATCCCAAGAATAGATTGATATATGATGATTTAAAGCAATATTAAAGGATTAAGACAAATATATATTTTATAAAATGATTTGGATAGTAAATATAAAATTGTGATGCATTCTGTACATATAGATTCATTTTGACATAAACTTATCCATTGAGTTATAATATATTTATTAAATTTGTTAGTACTGTAATTTATTTATTTTTACTCATTGTTATTCAAACACTGTGATTGCTTCAATTCAAGGAATTATGGATAAATATATTGTTTCTTTGAAATACTATGACATGGATATAGATATGTGGTAGTGATGAGAGTTCTTAATGAAATGAATTGTGGGTGTCAGCATGATATATTAGACTAACATATTAGTAAAAGCTAAATAGCCTTTTAAACATTAGTGTTTTTTCTCTCTAGCATTGTATTTCTCATATATCCATATGAATTTGTTTATATTATAAATGTGTGTATAATTATAAATAATTTTTAATTAATCAAACATTTTTGAAAACTAAATTTGAAGTCCATATCATTTTTTTAAATTTAAGACATCTCATTTCTATTGCATATTTTTTTAAAAAATGATATATTCTTGAGGGTGTTTGTGCTCAATCTATGAAAACAAAGTGTTAGCTGAGAAGGAATGATAATATGAAAGTATAATATCACGATATATAGCTTTTTGAAATGGTTGATATTTCAAACACCTATTTAATATTGCCAGACTATAAATAAAGTTATTAAATGGTAAATGTTTATTCTGAATTTCACATCATATGAAAATTTAAATTAATGATGTCAGGAAGTATAAAACACGTTTCTCTATACTTTTTCTTTCTTTTTCTTTATTCTGTTATATATAAAAATAAAAATAATAAATATAATTGTAGCAAACTATTATAAACAGTCTTTCAATCCACATAAATACTTTTGGTTAGATGTGATATGTTGGACTATTTCCGTAATCTATGAGTGAATGTTGAATGTATAGAAAATTTTAAACTTTATTTCACTTTCCAAATACAAACAACTTGTTAGTAATAACATACAAATAGACAACAAATGTTAGTAATTACACAACATTTTGAGTAATATTATTTTCTGCTCTTTTTCATGTGTTGCTAGCCTATATGTCACTATGCATATAGGCCAGCAACACCTGAAGAATGTGGGGAAATAATGCTAACCTGTGCTGTCTATTTGTGTGTTATTACTAACATGTTGTTTGTATTTGGAAAGTTTAAATAAAGTTGAAAATTCTCTATATATTCAACAATCAGTCATAGATGATGGAAATAGTCCAACATATCACATCTAATAATATACCATCATTACGAACCTTCTGCCAAATACTTTTGATTAATTCTTTAACCTGCCTCAATGGTGCCACTAAATTCAAATAACAAAACAGAAACAAATGTCATCACTCAAATAACATGAATCCCAAATTTTAACATTAGCAGCTTGTCAATTAATTATATTCATTTTACTTCTATTTATTAAAATTGCCTCCTTAATTTTTTTTTATTATGGTTTTTTTCTTCATGAAGAATCTTAACACTCAATATCAAACATAAATTTATATTTACATATCCATCCATAATCCAAAAAACTAAAGCAGCCATTAAATCAGTATTATTTTTACTTTTCACATGCTTTATAACTGTTTATGCTCCTATAATCTTTTTTCAATACTGTACTTCGATTCACCTATAAATGATAACATACATCAGTAAAACAATTGATAAACATTACTTTTCTGCTTGACAGTTATGACATTTTTAGAGTTATTCACTAAAATATTCACATTATTTGCAACTTAAAATGAAACGCTAAACACATCCTTATATATTTCCTTAACAAAATTTTACTTGAGCATTTGAAATACATGGAATAGTTATCCAATTTTTCTTATCAATCATCAACTCCTTTAAATCATTATAACTATAACTGACACAATGTATTGTCAGTCTGTTCAATCTTATAACCAACTTCAAGCAATTTCTTAGAAAAATCTCAATGATTTTTAAATTTATCACTCTGATAATAACATCATTTATCATTATGAAACAAAAAAGATCCAAAACTTTCCATTTTATGCTTAATTGTTACTTTTGATCTTAAATTTATTTCCCTCTTTTTGCAATGATTTGATTATTAATTTATAATTTAACATACTATTTTCTGTAGTAATAATTAAGTCCAAGTACTTAATACTTTTGTCCTGTTCCTTTCTGATAATCCATTTGTAAACATTTAAATTATTTAACTCCTATAGGAGCATATTTATGGAACTGGTATTTTTACAAACAAAAATATTATTAACATATTTTTTGTAAATTTTAATATATTTAAAAATACACATATCTAAAATACTATTCTCATATGGAGACAAAACAAAACTGCAAACTTGTGCAACATCTGACAGTCTCATAGGTCAACTTTTATAACATTTTATAATATCCACTTTCAAAAGAAGAAACAATGTTATTGTCAAAAAAAATGAAAAATCAATAACAAATATCTCATATTAACAAATACCTTTATTTTTAATGTATGTTCAATTATTTTTATGGAATCCACACTATCAAATAGAACTTTACATTTCTGTCAGATCCAGTGAAGCATTAAAATCACTCTCATTTGTCACTATATTTTTAATTCTATCTATAAAATCAAAAGATGAAGTAATAATATTTTCTCCAAATTTTAAAAACTCTTGTAATATCTTACCAATACATTTACAAGTTTAATATATGAATGAACTACCATAATCAATCATAATTCTCAAAAGATTACCTTCCTTATGTAACTTTATACTTGCAAAAATACAAGGATATATAGCACAGGAAGGATATATAATATTGTACAGATTATTACATAAAGCTTTATTCATAGCTTTTTAAAAAAATATTGTTAATAAATTTTCTTCTTTGACTCTCCATATTATATTCTTCAATCAAAAATAAACCAAGCTTATCCATTTGCACTTTAACTTTATCAATGACATATCACCATTAAACCCATCAGCACACCTTTATCTTCTTTCAACCAAATTTTATAGTGATTTTTTCAGTTTATCATTAAATTTCAAAGTGACCAGTTTCCATGAATTTCATATGGAATCACATTAAATTTTCAACAATTAATTTCATCACAAATACTATTATCTCCAGAAATGATTTCTATTCAATTTTAAAAATCTGCAATCAATTCCAACTTATAATCATTCCAAGTACTGCCAACATATTTAAATCCTTGAGTTGAAATTTATTTCTGAATGAAATGTATATTTTTATTTGACAAATTAACAAAATTCATATCATTGTAAAATGTCGAAAGATTGGCTTATAAGTCTACCTGTTTTTGCATGAGTTTGCAATTTTGTTTTGTGTACATATGAAAATGGTATTTTAGATATGAGTATTCTTAAAGATATTACAATTTACAAAGATATGTGGATGATGTCTTTCTTTGCAGAAATACCAACACTATAAATGTGCTTGTACATTAGTTAAATAATTTGAATGGATTAAATGGACTATTGAAAAGAGAAAGCACAAAAGTATTAAGTATTTGGATTTAATTATTACAAGAGTTAATAGTATGTAAGGTTATAAATAATTAATCAAACCTTTGCAAAAAAAGATGGTATATAAATTGTAAATTAAAAATACCAATTATGCATAAGATAGCATGCTTTAGATCTTTTTTTATTTCATAATAAAAAATTATGTCATTAACAGTGTGAGAAATTGAAACAACATTGAGATATTTGCCTAAGAATTGCTTGAAGTTAATTACAAGATTGAAGAGATTGACAATACATGTCAATTTAAAAAGAATTATAATGATTTAAACTAGTTGAAGATTGGTAATAAAAATGAATATCTATACCATAAATTGCAAATGCTTAAAGAACATTTTTAAGTATATAAGAATTTGTTTAATGCTTCATTTGTGTTACAAATAATGTGAATAAGTCAAGCATTGATGGCCTAGTGGTTAGCATAGCTGCCTTCCAAGCAACTAGTCAGGGTTCGCTTTCCAGTCAACACATTTTCTATATGAAAAAAAAAGTAATAATAATGTGAATAAGTTAGTGAGTAATTCTAAAAATGTTATACCTCTCAAGCAGAAAAGTAATGTTGTTTATCAATTTTTTGTGGATTTATGTTATCATATATAGTGAATCAATGTGCAGTATTGAAAAAAGGTTAAATGAGCATTAACTGTTATACAACATGTGAAAAGTAAAAATAATAATCATTTAATGACTGCTCCAGTTTTATTCAATCATAAAAGGACATGTAACTATAAATTTAAACTTGATATTGAAAGTATTAAGATTCGTTATGAAGAGAGAAATGATAATAAAAAAAAGTTTAAGGAAACAATTTAATAAATAGAAATAAAATGAATATAAATAATAGACAGGCTGCTAACATTAAAATTTGAATTTCATGGGATTTGAGTTTATTATATTTGCTTCCATTTTGTTTTCTTTTTAATTTAAAGGCAGTTGAAGAGGGTTAAGGAATTAACTAAAGGTAATTCTGTAGATTTAAAACTGTATATAATAGTGAATTACCATTATATTTATTATTTTTATTGTTATTATAATAGTTTTTAATGAATGGACATTTTATTTGTGTGTGTATATATATATATATATATATATATATATATATATATATATATATATATATATATATATATATATATATATATATATACACACACACATCCATGTATGTGGTTGCTTATCAACCAAAATTATGAGCTTCAAATCCAGATAATCATTTATTATTGTAAAATAAAATTATTTATTTTGTATTTGACAAATATATTATCTCACTATCTGCATGTTACATACATTTATAATCAAGTATTTAAGATTACCTTCTAAATATCTACTTTTATCATTTTTCTTAAAACAACTTTTATAATTTTCATACCTCATCAATGATAGACATCATTTGTTCAAAAGTCAATTGAATATTAAAAGAACCACATACATATATGAAACTGAGATATAACTTTAGTTATATACATAAATTCACTGCCTAAAGATTAATGTGGAGATCTAAATGGTTAGAATCTATAGAAGTGATAAAAACTGACTGCCATCTGGAACAACTTTATATTAGTTGTCAGCAACATATATACAAATATAACATTCATTGCATACAATTTAATTAGACATGACACATTGTATTAGCAAATCAAAGTAGTTGAAAAAATGGAGCACATTGTGTGTGCATTCTAAACTTATAAATAGTCTATACATCAAACAAATATAACAATAGAAATGAATATTCAAATAAGCTAAAACATCATGGTGAGAGTCTTAATTTACTTTCTATTTTCCATTTATAAGGTAAAATAAATTTCTAACACTTTGAATACCATCCCAAATTTACATGTATGACATATATGCAGATGTATAATTCTAAATGGACAGTTTTTATAAACAAATATCACAGTAACTGACAGATATACTTTTCCAGCCATACCATGTAATATTATGAAATCTAAATTACAACAATCAGAAAAATGACTTCTTTCCATATGCCCATCTAGAGTTATTAATAGATTGTGAGCTATTATAACAAGAGAAGTGAATATTTACCTAAGGTGTTATTGCTGCAATGGCATAGTTGACTAATTCTCTTTATTCACTTACAAAGCAGGTGATAGTCAACAAATGTTATTATTTAAAATATCAACAAATGTTATTATTGGTATATCTAGGCTGTAATAAGATTTTTTTTATAAAAATGCCAGATTAATGGTATGCATTGACATATCATTTATATGTATGAGTAATGAAGTTTTACAAGATTATAACCAGTATTAGAAATTGATATTGCTTTGTAAATGGAAAAAAAAAGGTAAATGATGTCATCTTTATTACATTTTCAGTTTCTTTAAGTATTTATCCCTATTATTGTAGTAGTTAATTAATTCTTTATTTTTGAGAATAGATGATCAGATAAGAAAGTATCTATTTTTCCTTCTGCTTGTAATGTGATATAACAAGGCTTGTTAGTATGTATACATAGGTTATCATAATAAATGTTTTTTTTGGAAAAATACTAATTTATCATTATGCAATGTTATATTTGACATATAAATATATATGATAAAATTATATACGTAATAATTATTGTAAAACCATTTATCATTAAAACTCATAATGGATGACCTATTGTATAGATTAGCAGGAAAACAAACTTGTTTAGTCTCAGGATTCTCATATATTAATCAATGGTTTCCTGTCATAAAAGTTGTCTCTGTTTACATAGATACAATCTTTTTTTTTTTTGTATATGTCAAAGTATTGACTGGGTAGCGAACCCTGCCGGCTGCTTGGAAGGCAGCAATGCTAACCAGTAGACCACCAACGCTTGACATATACAGATACAATCTTTTTATCTTTATTCTTTGTCAATTTAAAAATCCATGAAATTATCTAATTTAACATATATATATAAATTATTAACTATATTACAGAACAGAATAATTAAGCATAAAGTGAAATTATTTGCATATTCATCTTTATGCAAGAAAAAGGAAAAAAAATGTAGTTTACATTGAATATCTCATTCTATAATATAACCATTGATCATTTAATTAAGTGAGATTTTAAAACGAATTTCAAAAGGTTGTGGAGACCAAAAGAGAGATCATGTGTGAGATAGATGGATGAGGTAAAAAGTTTTTTAGACTAGTGTGTAATATATATATATATTGGAGATACTGAATGAAACCTTTAAAGAAAATGATGATGATGATGTCGTAAGTGATATTAATAAATATTATACAAAAATATCTTAATTTTAAAAGTCACTTATATTCTAGATTTTTAAACTGTATTAAAATTTTAAATTAAAAGGATTGTAATGCTGTCATTTCCTATAGCCATGTCCATTAAAGCATCAACATGTTGAAGATTAAATCCTACTTAACAACACTAACTTTAAATTAAAGTTATTTAGTGCAGAACACAGTGGGAAATTGCTCTATCAGAATTTGCTTTTTAAAAGAATTAAATAAATTAGTAATGACTTTATAAAGAAATTAATGGCGAAAATAAAGTTAATGTAATGAAAAAAAAATTGTCGCAATTGTAGTTAGGAAATAAGTAATATATTATATATGTATATATGCTCCCGTGCGTAAAAAAGAAGTAAAAAAATTATAATGTAATCTTATGCGTATATTTATATATAGTTAAAACTTCAATTTTATCACATATTTTTGAACCATATGAATAAAATATGTGAAAAAAACAACTAATCCCTAAAATGCATTTTTACGTTGAAATAAGGCTCGTCAGTTGTCCTAATATCACTATCTCCTATCAATGTTGTCATTATTTATCCAGTATTACCAAATTATTAGTCACTTTATTATGCTAGATAATATCATATAACATTCCTAGCCTAGATATATCATCTTTTTTTTCATATGTCAAATACGTTTGACCGGGAGGCGAACACGGGCAAGCTGATTGGAAGGCAGTTATGCTAACCATTAAGCCACCAACGCTTGACTAGTTATATCCTCTTTTACTTAGTTTATAATTTGTAGATCAAATTGTTTATATATATATAATACACTGATTTACAATAAAAATATAGATGATGTAATTAAAAAAAAAAACATCTTATGAATTTCAATTCTCTTGTTCTAATGTACACAAACAATTGAAAATTAACTGTTGTTTAGCAATAGATGTGGTAAATAAGTTTGAGTAGAGTTTTTTCATACATGAATATGCACGAACAACTTTGAATATTAGAATTAATATATATATATATTAATTCTAATATTTTCACGGATAAAAGATGTCATATTATTATTACTATTTGCGGAGGGGTATTCCGTGTAGTGAAAAAGCTAAATGCTGACGTTTCAGTACAATATCAAGTACCTTCCTCAGAGCGTCCTCTTTCTTAAATCATAAGAATGCTTGTGAGATTTAAAATCGTCTTTATCGTTTTCTTTCTCCCCATATTTAAATTCTATTGGTTGAGAAGTTTTAAAATTAATTTCTCTTCCAATAGCTTCTTCCAAATGTTGTTAATCTTCTTTAATTTACACCTTTCATTTATGCTCTTGGGCCTTTTAAAAATCTCTAAAGCTTCTCTTAGCAATCTCTAGTCATATTGTTCAATTTTTGCTAAAATATTTGTTTATTCAAAATTGATATCATGATTTGTTAATTTTATATGAGAGTAAATAGCTGATGAATTGAATCCCTCCACTGCTTTAATATATATAATATAAGAGATTAAAACTCATACATACCACTACCCTAAATATTTTGAAAAACTTTCTAACCCAGCATAAGACAATAATTAACAACAACAAAATACATCAGCATGTCTGAGAGTTTCTCAATTTAAGTATTATCAGTAACGATTCAAACAATTTTAAATATGTAATAAAATATCCCCAGTGCTTTAATATATACAACATTTGAAAATTAAAACTCATACCACAGCACAACAAATATTTAAAAATACTCTCTAACCCAGTATAAAACAATAATATATCAAAATATTTGTTATACAATGATAGGAGTTTCAATTTCAAATATTCAAAATAAAAGTCATAGATCAATTCATAGATCACATGACCCTATCTCTTAAGCTTGTAAGTTATAAACAGTGAGGATTGCCAATTCCTCTACAAGCTTTATGATAAATGCTTAGCCAGAGCCAGCACTTAAAATATCTCTGTCATGGTCAGGGGTTTGGGGAGAGGTTCCTGACAGAGATATTTTAAGTGCTGGCTATGGCTAAGCATTTATCATAAAGCTTGTAGAGGAATTGGCAATCCTCACTGTTTATAATTTCAAATATATACATTAAAACCCTGGAGGTATTTTATTGCAAAATTTTATTTGCTTGAATCATTATTGAAAATGCTTAAATTGGAAAAAAAAATTGAAATTTGTCAACTATTGAAAGAAATTAATTTAAAACATATTTAGATATAGTGCACAATTTATTTAAATATTCATTTTTTTCTAACTAAAGTGTTTTATACACGCCTCCATATTAATAAATGAGGCATGGGATGACTGATCTTCTCTTATTAATTATTGTCTTATTTTTCTAACTAAAGTGTTTTAGACAAGCCTCAGTATTAATAAATGAGGCACAAGATGGGATGGCTAGTCTTTTCTTATTAATTATTGCCTTATGTTGGTTAGATAATATTCAAAATATTTATTGTATAGTGGTCTGTCTTAATCTTCAATATGAAAGACTTGGTGGAATAATGCTGATATACCTGTTTTGTGCCTATAACCTGGGTTTGAATTTAAAGCTTGTATAATATTGAATATTTTTCAATCCAAATCATATATGAGTTTTTACCAAATACATACCCATTGATTATCAGGTAACAATCCAATATTGAATGATAAATGTTTATTAGATAAACATAGCTAGAAAGTAAAACAAGGACAAAAGAAGTCAATCCTTTCTCCCCTAACAATTGGAAAACTTAATGAATACTGTTTTTTTTCTTTACTGATTTTTTTTTATGATTGGGAAGGAACTTTTTAAAAATAAATTTCTTTTGCAATGAAATAAGAAAGTCTGTTGTATTTCCTATGTATATTTTATATTTTAATCATAATGGATCTGATCCATTATTTTGATAATGGGCAACAATAATGGTAAACTACTCCTATGTCATTGTTATATCTGCATTTCTTCAAGCTTTCAATTTAGATAATTCATCAAGAAAAAAAAGTCATCTGTCCTGTGATCTTACTTATTCATGATAGTTTTGGCCATCTGCTTTTTCTTGACAAATTCTCAATGCCAATTACATATGATGTAATAAATAACGTAATAAATACATCCTAACATATTTTTTACAGGTATAATATTATCAACAACTAATTTATTATATAAATATTGAAATAATGCTAAGGAAAAGCTTTTTAGATGATGCAAAAATTTATATTTTTATAGAGATGAATCAGTTAATATTATTTTCATTCACATTAAATGTTCCATGAAATGTTGTTGGGAAAGTAAATAAAATGAACTACTGAAAAATATGAATAGAACTAAGTATATAATTATGTTAATCACAATATTACAGTATGACTATTGTATAAAAAATATGACTATTGTATAGAACAGAGAATAAATGATGAGTATATTTTGTTTTGTTATATTACTACATTTAGATTATGATCGTGAGCACAAAAAATAATTGAGATAGATATTAACATAACTAAACTAAAATGTTAATTACGAATGGATTGTTACAACATTTATTACTCATTTCCATGATTAAGGAAAACTAGCACATCCAATGAGATTTAGACTTTCATTTTTTTTGTATCTAAATCACAGCCAGCTCAGATAATCATGCAATATTGGACAATGAAGGTTAGTAGTTTAGCTATAAGATATATTTAATAATGAATTATTGGTCAATCTCTCATGACTTAAAAATTTATATGGTAGATAATGTCTCATCTTTCTTACAGTTTGTCTGAAAGTTTTATAGATAAATTTTAGACATGCAGAAGCATTACTTTTATCTTCTCACCCATCATATTTAAATAAAAGAAAATAAATAGAAATATGGATTAGATTTAAAATAAGTATAATGATTTTTAAAAAAATATTAGTATGTAAATATTAAATAGAGGGATTTGAACTTAGGATTTTTGGTTATATTCATTTGCCAGTCCACCTCAAACAACCTATACACATGACCAGTGTGTGTGTGAGTGTGTTAATGGTATCAATTAACATGTAAATAATTTGACAGCTTATCAAATATATAAAGCTATAAATATATATCTACTCATGGAAGTAATAAGTTTAAAAGTTTTACTATGGTAGTTCACAATCAAAATTACAAATAATCATTTAAATGAAATTGTAAATAGTATCGACCATTTTGTTATGTCAAATAATCTATTTTGACAGCATAGGAATAACAAAAATGTGAGACTTATTTAAAAGTTTATGTAAATGATTGATGGAAATCTAGTTTTTGAAATGTCTTAATAATGTATTCATATTTTTTTGTTTTGTAAATTTATATATATATATATATATATATATATATATATATATATATATATATATATATATATATATATATATATATATATATATATATATATATTTGTAAGGGTAAGGCCCAATTTTTCAGACAAAAAGGATAAATAAGAGAAATGTTGTTTGTGTGCTGGTTTTATTCAGCTATATACATTTTTATTAACATCACTGATAGAATACAGTAAAAATAGAAATGGGGTTAAAATTCAAGATTGTTGCTAATTTTAGTTATACATTAGGATTCAACTTCTAATTGTGTGTGTGTGGGCCGATATAATCAATCAAAAATTCCTTCTAATTAATATTTCATGTTTTAATTTTATGTACTGTATTTTTTTAATGTATAGGTTATTTCTATTTCTTTGTATGTTAACATTAAAAAAATAACAGGAGAGTGAAGAAAGATGGAAAGAGGGAGAGAGAAAAACTCATTAGCATATGTGTAAAATCAAAGAGATCATTGATGATGGTATTTGACCACCAAGCTAGTTTGAACTCAGCTATACATTAATCATAAGTTGACAGTTTCAATATATTTCAAAACACTCAAGTGAATAGTAGATGCTTTCAATTACATATTACCATTGAGAGGCTAGTGTAATTAAAAGACCCATGATGTCAGTAAAACAAAATGAATTAATACCAGAGAGAAGCTGAAACAAGGACATTATTCTTGCTTTTTTGACTGGTGCCACCAATTCATCTCAAATATTTTATTGTGAAAAATTTAAGAGATATGCAGTGCTGAATACTAGATTGCTTTATTCGAAGAACTTCGGAAGCCAACAGAATCCAGGCACATCGGAATGGGAAACCAAAAAACATATCCAGCGCTGATCATGTAAGAAGTAATAAGTATGGTGACTACAATGCCTCATATCTCCATCCACTTTGGGAAAGTAAATACCAAAGAAGGAAAAGCATGAAGAAAGCCTACTCTAATTCAAATTCAGAATAGACTGTGAATAAGTTTAGACATAAACTACTTTATATCTATACCATAAATTTTCTATTGTCTTAACAATCATTTTGAAAATAGTAACCAGGCTAATTTGAAGAAAATATGTGTAATAATAATCAGTTTGTGCATTAAAAGATATTTTGGATGTTCTTTTTTTCTATGATTGTCATCAAGAAAGTTTGTGTATGATTATCAAAGTGTCATCTATACATATACTTATACATAGTGCATGTTTAAAAGCTAATTAACAGTACTTCATAAATACAGAACCTCAAGAAATTGGTAATATATAACCAAATCTTATTAGCTATTGACATTTCAATTTTTTTCTCAATTTTCTCTCTCTCCTCAAAGATTAAAATAAGTCTTAGCGATTAAGGGTTTTGTTATCCCTTTATATTATGTTGTATTATTATGTTTTTTTTTATGTTTCCTTAATATTCAATTGTTTTATCAATATATATATATAAAACAAAAACTAAGTTATAATCACATAACTTGATATCACTTGTATTTATGATCAATAGATGGCGTTTTACCAAAACCACTGAACAAAGCATATATTTGTTTACATAAATAACAAAAGAATCAGAATTCACTATCTCTTTTGTTTGCCCTCTTTTGTCGTTTATGTAAACAAATATACGCTTTGTTCGGTGGTTTCAGTAAAATGCCATCTATTGATCATATATATAATATTTAATGTTTTCAGGGTTGTATGATATAGATAATTTTTTTTTTTTGGGACAAACCATGTACAGTGTGTTATTTTGCATTACAAACCAATATTTAGATGAACTAGCATCCGCCATTGTCAAGGTTAACTTTTGAATATATATATATATATATATATATATATATATATATATATATATAATGCTTTGATGTCTGTATTTTTAAAGCAATATACATAATTATATAACTGAATATTTGTAAATACAGTAACTAAATAATTAAAGATTATTTATCCACTTAGGAGCACTTTTGATTACCCCAGTAATCTGTGTCAACTAAAGCTTTGAAATGCTAACTTTCCCACAATTCTGTGATCTTAACATTTGCTGCTTGCCTGTTATTAAGTCATGTTTATATATGTATATTAGTATAGCTTCCTTTATTTTTATTTTATTGTTATTTTTTTCAATTTGCAATATTTTTACACTGTTAAAATTGAAGTCAAAACCATAAATACATGATTTATTATGGTCATAAAAAACAGATGCTGAAATATTATTATTTACTATGCAATTTTGTTTCGATTTCTGAACACGTTTTAATAATAGCAAGTGTTCTTTAGTTTTTTTTTCCAACGTACATCAAGATTCACCTATATATACACTGCCACACCTACATATCCATTTATAAATGACACAATTTTTAGTTATAAATGAGGTTTTATCTTTGGAATTATTTATTAATTTCTTTAATGTAGGAGGTGTGTAAAATGCAATATCACATATATCTTTATAAATTTTCCTTATAAACTTTACTTGATAATTTGAAATATATGGGATTAATATCCATATTTTTTTATTAGCAGGAGAATCAATATTATTATTAAAATTTTTTTTTATATTTTGTATTAAAATCTCTAATAACATTATATATGTGATTATAACTGTAGACAACATTTGACAATTCATTTGAATATATTTCAATATTTTTGCCTTTATCTGATGAATATTTGCAAAGACTATTATTTCTAAATAAGAAGGACTTCAAACCTGACATTTTGTGTGACATTGACACTTTTGATTTATATGGAATATAACTTCTTATTACTATTGGTTTAATGGTCATATAGTAATCAAGCATGCATTGATTTCTAGTTATTTTAAGATCAAGAAACTGAGCACACATTAAATCTTCATCTGTTTTTATCCATCTTAGGCTTTTTAAACAAATTAATTCCTTAAACAACCCATTAATTGTATTTGGTTTACCACATACAAAAACATCATCAACATATCGATAATATGCAGTAATATTTTTTTGATAATATTCCTTTTTCAAAATATTTTCTTCATATGTGGAAATTATAAAATTACATATTTGAGCAACAGTAGGTAATCCCATGGGCCATCCATTACACATTTTATAAAAATCCTTATTAAAAATGGCATAAATATTTTTATCAATAAAATTTAATGTTTCAATTATAAACTTTATTATTTTCACGTTAACATTTTTTAAACTTAATGCGTTGGAAATAATTTCGATAGATGCCAATCGATCAATTGATCCATACATTTCACTAACATCTAGAGTACATATAATATCATTAACATTGATATTAATGTTATAGATTTTATTAACAAAATCAAATGAAGAATATATTGTATATTTATCAAAACCAAGAATTTCTTGTAGGCTTTTCTCAATTAAACAACAAGTTTCATAATAAAATGCCCCTCCAAAATCAATCATTAAACACAATGGTTCATTTTCTTTATGCAGTTTTATACTTGAAAAAAATCTTAGGACATATTGCAGCAAAAGGGTAAATTTTATAATAAGTACTATTATCAATCGCTTTATTATTGGATTTTTTAAAAATGTTATTAATAAATTGAATACGTAAATTTTCTATATTTACTTTATCAACTTTCGTAAAGTTAAGATTCTTCATTTGAGTAATTACTTTGTCTTCATAATCAGATTTTAATAACAAACCCTTTCTAAGGCCTTTGTCCTCTTTTATACAAATTAAATTATTCGCATATGTAAATTTTTTAAATTTAGATATTTGTACATTCCAATCGTTATCCGTTTTATAATTAAACTTTTTTTTTTTACTTTTTTTACTAAATCATTACAAACTTTTAAATCAGATTTAATTCTGCTTAAGGAATTTTCAACTGAAGATTTCAATTTTAGATCACTCTCTTCCCACTGACCACCATCATATTTTGCACCAAGGTTTAATATATGTTTTTGTTGAAAATTGAGATCCATATTTGACAAATTAACGTAATTATCTTGAGATTAACTTTTAAGGCTCTTATAATACAAAAAGTTATTTTTTTTATTCAAAGATAAAACCTCATTTATAAATAAAAATTGTGTCATTTATAAATGAATATGTAAGTATGGCAGTGGATATATAGGTGAATCTAGATGTACATTGGAAAAAAGAACACTTGCTATTATTAAAATGTGTCCAGAAATTGAAACAAAATTGCATAGTAGATAATAATATTTCAGCATCTGTTTTTTACTACCATAATAAATCATGTATTTATGGTTTTGACTTCAATTTTAACAGTGTAAAAATATTGCAAATTGAAAAAAATAACAATAAAAGAAAAATAAAGGAAGCTATGCTAATATACAAATATAAACATGACTTAATTAACAGGCAAGCATTAAATGTTAAGATCATGGAATTGTGAAAAAGTTAGCATTTCAAAGCTTTAGTTGACACATATTACTGGGATAATCGAAAGTTCTCCTAAGTAGATAAAATATTTTTAATTATTTAGCTACTGTATTTACAAATATTCAGTTATATAATTACACACACACATATATATATATATATATATATATATATTGATTTGTACACATATATGTTGGTGTATCTTTATATAGTTCATTTTAGAATAGATATTCATTTTTTTTATTTAATCATTTAATATGGGGCTGGTTTAAACCCCAGACGAGGTGTGTATGTATATCGATATATGGAGTGGACAAGTCTAAAATAAAATAATAAAGAGAGATATAAAAAGTTAATAGTAACTAGATGAGACATTTTTTTCTTTTAGTATTGACTTAGTAAAGGATGAATTAGGATTAATTAGGGAATAGTTGCATAACAATATTACTGACGAGATGGAGTATGTATATGCATTTTTTGATTTGTTTATTAATTATATAAATTTCACAAAGGACTAAATTATTTAACTAGGTGAAATGACATTTGAATATCTTAATTAAAAGATGTGTGATACTTACCTATAATTCATTAAATGTTAGTAATTCTATATTTAATTTTATCTTAATTCATTGTTTTTGGAATGTACACATTATTTGTAAAGATGGAATAAAACATGAATCAGATGTTGAAATTAAACTGCTTATAGATGTTTATTTATCAATCACACAATTCCTTATTGATGTTACTCCTAAGTCATCATCAGATAAAAATACATTATGAGCCAAAGTAAAAATATGACAAGTGTAATTCTAGGTTTAAATGTAGAATATTGGTCATAGAAATATGTTTTTGGGACTTATAATAAACCCTATTGACTGAATTATGGTATAGTTCTCTTTCATATCTTTGAGGGAGGATGGGAGTCATATTATTTCCAGAAATTATTTATATAGCAGGGTAAATATGCCTAGAATAACAGCACATATGACTTTTTTTTCTATGAGCTAGCCTAGTGGTTAATGGCAAAGCGATACTAAGACCCATCATCCTATTTTATAAAGGTGGAAACTGTGTGAAATTCGAAGGGATGGATATTAATCATCTCATCATGATTAAGTAAACATAAGTAGTTAGTTATGACTACATAGAAAGGGGCCAGATATTTGTGTATAGATGCTAGGATTACAGTATGTCACCAACTGCCTGATAGTTTTCTGTGATTTCATACTATTACAATTATTTGGCTACCTAACTGCAGGATGATGATGATGTTTGGCCATCACTCAAGTTCACTGTGGGTGAACTCTGTACACCCACTCCACTACATACTATTACAATAATTTGATGACCAATGTAATGGGCTGGTTATGCCAACCACTTACTGATACAATAATTTGCCATACCAACTCAGGCTTGGTATTTGCATGATTCTGATATGATAATTTAGTACTTACAACTAAGGGGATGGTATACCCAATTACTAAGAGTGGAGTGAGCCTGGTAGAAGAAAGGGAGTTGAATAAATTTTAGGTTTTTATTTTTTAAAAAAAGAGATATTTTTTTAGTATAGGATTAATTGTGGTTTTGGATTCTTCCTTAGATTTTTTTATATAATAGTATGTATTATATTATTTGATAATCAACGTTTACAAATGACTGTAACCATAAAACAGTGTAGCATTTCAGTCTTAAAACGATGCATCACAACAAAAGTCAATATTTAAACTAACAATAAGTTTTTCTTCTGTTAAATGTTTTTTTTTTTTTATTGAGTTGATTACATTTCAAGTTATTTTGGTGTAAAATCTGAACCCAGGTCATTTATTTATCATAGCATCAAGAATTAAACACAATTTTTTATTGTAATAGAAGAAGAAAAAAATGTTTTCACTATTAAATGTTTATTTAAAACCAAAATTAATGTTCTAAATTAACAGTTAGGGAAAATCTACGATTTTGGAGGATGAATTGGGCATTTGATTGTTGGAGTTTGTTTAGCTTTACTTTCAGTTGTGATTATGGATGGAAGGTTTTGCCATTTCCTTAAGGTTGCAATGTTTTCATGCAACTCTAGATTGTGATCTATTTCAGTAATTGCTCATACCCATTGTTTATAATGATGCAGTTAACATACCCCAGCCTCTAAGACTCCAGAGAAGGAGCAAGGCATAGTTCTCTATATTTCCAGCCCCTAAGACTCAAAGGTGCTGGGCTTTTTAATTATTTTTACATTCTTATTCTGGGTTGTGGTAGTTATTGTGTCTAAATTGAGATAGCACTCTTGCTATTCATGGTGCATTGTGTATTTATAGTCTGGTGGCTTAATTCTTTATCTATCTCAAAATTTCAGGCCACTATTATAAATATTATGTTAAATAATGTTAGATGGATGTTATATTTCTATTTCCTTTTTCCCATAAGGTAATGGTATTTGGGACAATAGGTAGCAAAGGATGTATTTCATAGATGTGCTGGCTGTGGAGGTCAGAGGGTCTGAAGAACAAAGTATTGAATATATCATTGATAAAAATAATACATTGGTATTTTACATTAAAGAATTAGAGTTCTTTTTATATAGTTACCATGGATTTAAATAATGAAGAATTAATGGAAGGCCCAGAAAATAGCGAACAAAATATGCTCTGCATCACATTTAACCAATTAAGTAAAAAACTAGGCCATGAATCTGACAGAATGGATACTCAGTACAGAGAATTGAGAGTAAAAATAGATAGTCAGTATCAATAAATGAGAGAAACAAATATAAAAATGGATACTCAATCTGACAGAATAGATATTCACATGAGAGAAATGACTGTAAAAATGCATAATCAGTACAGAAAAATGACTGCAAAATCAGATAGCCACTACAGAGAAATGAGTGTAAAAATAGATAATCAGTATCAAGAAATGGAAGAAATAAGTGTAAAAATGGATATTCAATCTGACAAAATAGATACTCAAATGAAATAAAATGAGTAAAAATAAATAGCCAGTACAGAGAAATGAATGAAATATCAGACAGTCAACATCAGGGAATAAGAGTATTGAGTGAGAAAATAGACAGTCAGTACTAAGAAATGAGCTGACAGACAGATAGTCAGTACAAAGAATTGTATACTAAATTTGATAGACAGGTAGGAGAGTTTCAAGAGTTTTAAAGATCTTAAAGATATGTTCAATGGTTCAAATGAACAATTTGAGGATTTTAAATAGATATGAGAATTAGGGAGTTTGATGAAAAAAGGTGATACCAGATTCAATGAACTGCCAAACAAGTTTGAAATGAGACAACAGCAATGGGACAGAAAAATCAAAGAAGTAGAAAATAATGTAGAAAGCTCAGTAGAGGAATGTATTAAATTGGGAGAACTATATGATGAAAGAGAAACATTTAATGATAGTTTTAAGGGAGCCTTAATAACAGAAGTTAAGGATATTAAGATAAAAGTAGCAGATGTACAAAATTGGTTGAAGATGGAATACAAAGAGTTAAGTAAAAGACAAGGCAAAGTGGAGTTTAAAATAAAAAGTACCAAAAGAAATCAAGGAAAATCGAGGTAAAGTAGAGAGTATAAAAGATTAGATGGTTAATGTTGAACAAAATAGAAAGATCAGATAGAAAACATAATGCAAAGTATACAAAATATTGAAAACAGTCAAAGGGAGCAAGGATATCTTAATAATAAGCTCAAAAGGAAAAAAGAAAGCTGTAGTGAATGAGGTAAGATAATATTTATAAAGTCAAGAGCAGAATTTAGATAGCAAGGTATTAGTTATGATGCAAAATAGGTTAACAGAAAATACAGCTACTAAAGTTAATGATTATTGTGAAGAGACAGGTCATGCACTCAAGCATAGAGAGAGCAATGTGAGCTTTGAAAATAATATGGCAGATGATGAAAATTAAGAACCTATCCCATTCATTGCAAGGAATAAGATGTTGCATTCCAAAGTTACATTTAATCATAATGAATCAATAATTTACTTTTTATTTTTGTCTTAGATGATAGGAAGATAAGAATAGTTGTAAACTGTGTGTTTCAGAGTTAATTCAGCATAATGTTTTTATTATGTTTGTAAAAATAAGAAATATTTTTTTCTTTATAGATTTGTTTATGAATCAAAGTTACTTTTATTTTATTTGTTAATAAATGGAACATGTATTTAATTTATATAATTACTAATGTTTTTGAAGCATTAAAAATCACATGGTGGGCAAATAAAAAAATACTATTAAACAAACATGGAGAGATATTTTTTAAAACTTTTAATATAATTTTAATGTTTCAAACTTATTTAAAATATTTTAAAATTTGTTATTAATTTTAAAAAAAATTTAAATAATCTTTATTCCAAAAATAATTGAATATTGCTATAAATCCTAACTGAAGGTTACATAAATAAAATATAATCTTATTCATTATATTTAATACTCAAGTGAAAGGCTACAGGTAAATATGTCCTCATATTTTACAAAAAAACATTATTGAATCTGGCTGCTACTTATTTCAAACTCAATTGAAAATATGTGAATATATGATAAATTTTAATTTGTGTAGATCTTGAAATAATGTTATTTTTATACTTTTCATAGTAGGAGTGTAATAAGATATAATATACTTAACTTGAAATATATGATAATGAGATAATATTTAAAAAGTATATTATATAAATCAGTTTCTATAAAAAATTAGCTACTATTTTTGTATGGTTGACAGGCATTTAAACTATAGCCAAAATGTCCAAAATATGAGATGATATAGACTGTAATTGAGAATATTAATGGTCTAATTCTCCTTCAAAACAATTTAAAATTTTAATATATATTGAATTAAATATTTCCATGAATTGTTATTATAACAAAACATAGAAATAAATAGATTACATCCATATAAATGGAGATGACTATTAATTCTTCAACTGTCTCTTACGAAGCTCCTCGTTGACATCTGACGTCACTCTAACTCTGCCAGTTCTTATGCTAAAAAATTTGTTTGATAGGTTTTGAATAGGTTTTTAAAAGTTCTGTAAGATGGTGCCCTCTTCTGATTTATTTTACAAGTAAAAAAAATGCATTTAAACCTAAACAAAGAAAGAACATTGTTTGTAATTGGTTGTTAGTGAGCTCTCAGCCGAAAAAGGCATTCTGATTGGCTGGAAAGAACAAAGAAACCACCTGATCAAAGAAAATAAAGAAAAACGCTGAGATTTTCATTTCGAATGCAATTTTAAGTATTAAAAAAATATAATTTTGGAAATTAAACTAGTTTTTTAAAAAAAAAAACTAAAAAACAAAATTATTTTTGAAAAATATTGAAGATTTTAGTAAAAATATTAAAGAAATATTTAAAAGAAATATTTACTTTTTTATAATGTAAAAGTCGACCTTTTTGTTTATATTATAGCTTTTATGTTGCCGAAATTGAATATTTTAGAATAAATAAATAACAATTTATTTTTGAAAGAACTTTCATTCTCTTCATAACCTGAAAAATTAGTAATATACTTTTTATAAACGTATCTGAGTTGAATTTAATATTATAGGCGAATATGTTTTAACAATAGGCTTTGTCTTCAGTTTGTGAGTTGGCCAATTAAAAGATTTGATTTTTACCTCATACAACCAATAATATAATTAGCGGTTAAAAGGTTAATATTTGATGTCAAGAAACTATCAATTATTACTAATTGGCAATTCCTGAGGTTAAACATTATCAATCTCTAATAGTTCTTTTGTTAGAGTTTTTGTTGAAGTAAAAAATGCCCTCTTTTATTTCAAAATCAAATTCTTATATAAGTTTAAATCCATTATGTTATTTTTATAGATGTGACAATGTGATAGAATAAAAACTTTTATGACATTCTGCAAATAATATTTTAGTCTTCTCAAAAGAGTTGTATATGTTGAAATAAATATTTTTCTATATTACCATTACAATAAAGAATAAAAATGAGAAGATTACATGTATGTAAACAGCAATAACTTTTAACCTTTGATGTTGCCATATATATATATATATATATATATATATATATATATATATATATATATATAAATAATATATATATATATATATATATATATATATATATATAATTAGTTTCCAACCAGTAACCACCTAAACATTCACAGTAAATATAGCAACCAATATTTGTAAATGCTGTCAAGGCAACCTTCACACCTTTTAATAGCAAGAATGCTATTAAATATATATGTATATATTGCAATGGTCAGGATGATGTCATTCGAAGAGAGGGTTGTATCTAACTATGGTCAGAACTAGGGTCTTTGGGTAGGATACTGGGCTTTGCTCTGCTTCAATATATATGTAAGATTTGATTACACATGTCTTATTTTTTAGTTACCTAATACAGCAATGATACATTATGCATATATATTTATGCATATGCTGGCAAAACTTATTAGTCAAGTCAGATGTAAATTTTGATTGCATTCCAAGTAGTTAAAGATTAGTGTAGGTATGATTACAAGTCTCCTCAAAATACATATATTACAAATTATATTTAACTTACTAGAGAAACATGCTTTCTAGTTTCAGATTTATTATTAACAAGCAAATTGAAAAGTAAATTAACTTCTTATATGCCATCTAAGCTGTTAAATAAATTATAAATCACAATAATAAATCCTAAAAGAAAACTAAATAAATTATGGATATATGATGCATGCTTCCATTAGAATCTGTTTACATTTATGTCCTTTAATATAAAATTAATTATTAATTGCTTTAATAAATTGAAAAATCAGCATAACCCATAATCCATCAAATATAAATATGACACCTTGTTTTTTTACAGCTATCTACATAAACTGTAATGGTTTTTCTCTACATTAAACCAAGAGCAGTGATGAAAAGAGGAATACCATTTGACTGTAGTATCAATGACAATTTAACTTTCTTTTTTTGCCTTGAATGGTTTATCTTAATTGGCTACTGACTGAGCAACAGATATCTAATTAAATACTTATAAACATAAAATTCCACATACTAAAATATTTCCATCTGAACAACCATCAAATATTATATTATAATACTTAATATACCATCGGAGTGATTTATTACATATGTTTAAAAAATTTAGTATTTTGTGATACTTTGATTTCTTATTTCTATATATGTAAAGAGTAATGTTTTATCTTACTTTCCCTCTTTGCCTTTGGTAGTTCATTTTGAATGGTTACTGTCGGTGCAAGAGATTTCTAATTAAGTAATTATAAATGAAAAACTTTCCATAATAAAATATTTCCATCTGAATCATTTATTAAATATTATATTAATACAATAGCTTCAACCTATGAAGGCGAAATTAAAAATGTTATAAATTTGAATATTGGTTAAGCACTTTCAAAAACTTGTATCAATAGCCTTAAAAATATATTCAACTCATTGTATGCAAATTTATGCACAACAACTCAGACCATCAATTTTTGTGAAATTGCAAAGCATGTGTCTTTTCTATTTATAATATTTGTCTTTTCTATTTATAATATTTGAATTACCAGTGTACTAACTAAATAATTAAAAACATTTATCCACTTAGGAGCGCTTTCGATTATCCCAGTAATCTGTGTCAACTAGAGCTTTGAAATGCTAACTTTCCCACAATTCTGTGATCTTTACGTTTGCTGCTTGCCTGTTAATTAAGTCATGTTTATATTTGTATATTAGCATAGCTTCCTTTATTTTTCTTTTATTGTTATTTTTTTCAATTTGCAATATTTTTACTCTGTTAAAATTGAAGTCAAAACCATAAATACATATTCAGTTATATAATTATATTGAACACTGGAGAATATTCTCTTGAAATACATATCTCTACAAATAATCGATCTGACTTTTAGTCAAAAGTCATCAGTAATTTTACATAAAAGATTGTCTGCCTTATATTATTTCTCTACATTATTATATACAGGATTATTATGAATATTTATACTTGAAGAATGAGTATTAAATCAATCAAGAGATATAGGAAAAATACATTGTGATAATTCAAACATTGACTATCATATACATTGCATTTTTAAATGAGCGTTTACTTATTCTAAAATCTGTCAAGGTATATATATATATAAAAGAGTTAACAAAACTTGCAATCTGCAGCTAAGTAAAATATTAGAGGGAGAATGCTTAAGAACAGTATTTTATTATGGGGGAAAAGTTGGTTAATGAACGAATACGCAGTTATTTTATTGATCTCAAATATGTGCTATAAAGTTAAGTAATTGGTATAATAAAAAATGTCAAGAATTAATATTAAATGTGAAAATGGGGAAGGGGTATTTAAAAGTAAAGAATAAGCTCCAATATACGGTAAAATCTGATTTCTCACGAGCATAAATGATATCATTCAAAACTTATAATGATTTTTATATATAAAAATAATTCCATATAATGAAAAATTTATAATGTTAAAAAAAGAAATGGCTTTTAATATCATACATGAATTCGTAATATATTTTTTTTAGTTGTTAAAGAATAAATTGTTTAAAAAAATTGTCTAATCTCGATAAAACGTGTCGACATCAAATGTGAAATAGACAATAAAACGTATTTACTATTAAATAAAATAACATGAACTTAGTTAAATAGTGTGTATATATATATATATATGTGTGTGTGTGTGTGTGTGTGTGTGTGCTTAGTACACACATGTGTTTGATTAACTGAATAAGTTTTGTAAATCAGAAAACAATATGGAATTATGAAATAATGTTTTTCATATTTTGACTTAATTATGTCACCAGTTGAGAACTCTTTAATGTAAGATTTTGAGTTTTGGAGGAGATTCAGTGTTCTAGGATTTATACTAAATTCATAATCTTGCCATCAGAAAAAAGTTATGTATGATGATTTAGAAGATAATGGACATCAAGCCAAAAATAGCCAATAGAAACTGAAGTTATATTATAACATATCAGCATGGGAAAGCTGCAATACATTGCTGTCAAATTGTATAGATGTAGCTGATTCTCTTGAAATGTACCCTACTCGATGTTTTAAAGTATTGTTTCCTGCTGTTGAACTTGCCTGACCCTCTTACGATGTGTCTAAATGAATACAAAAACTTACTAAATCTCCATGTGACATTGATGAAAGGGCAATAAAAGTTTAATTATTGGAAAAAGTAACTTCAGATCAAAAAGTAGTTTATGATCATAATATAAGTAATCAGACAACATATACTAAAAAGAGTTGAAGAATATGTGGTATGTACACAGATAGTTTAAATTAGTCTACAACATTTGAAATTTGTTTGCAATTTTGTGATGGTCTACTAGAATTACAATTCAAAAATCATTATAAATGAGCACATTTTTATTTTTTAATACGATTTATATTTTTATTACTAATTTTAGTTATATTTAAAAGAGCTTTTAGTTTTATTATTATTATCTTATGTCTTTTATTGCTTAAAATGTAATATTTATTAAACATTTGAATTGCATTATTTTTGTTTCTCGATTTCACTGTCTGTATTTTATAGGATCATAAACCTGTATTTCAATTTTTGGAGAGGAGAGGAAATACATTTTAATTTATCTTAGGTGTAAGTTTCTTCACTATTTATTTATATACACGATATTAAGTATATCAAAAATAAACTACCTCTTTAACCAATTATAGGTTTCACTTAAATTTTAGTCGATGCCTATTATTATTTTTAAAATTATTATTTAAAAATTGATATAAAACAATAAGTTTATTAATTATCTGGTTTATAAAATGCTAGTTTTGGATCATATTTAAAATCTATTTCACAAAAGAATAAGTTTTTCCCAGATAGCAAGCTCACTTTTCTTCTAAAATGCCTCCTAAATAACAAAATCCACTGAATAAATAATGTTTTGCAATAAATTCAGAATATATAAAATCCTAATTAAAAAGTTAAAACTTAATTTTTGAAAACGTGAATCAAGATTTCACTAAATATTTTATCAATTAAAAAAAAGACATCTTTCTAATCATTATCATTTATGGGAGGATGGAGATATCTCTATGTCCAATCCATTTTTACTGATCTCTAAGCTTTCTTCACACTAACCAGCTTCGTTATTTCACCCATCTATTTCATATGTGGTATCTTTCTATGTTTTTAGATACTACGTAAAGAAGCGCTTCAGTGTTTCTTTATACCTAGACTAAGAATGATATTGTATGAATAATGAATTGAAAAACTAAAATAAAACACGCAGAAGAAAAATAATAATTTAACAAAATTTGCGTTTAAAATATTCTTTTGGGTTCATTTTATGTTTTATTAGCAATGTTTTTATTTTTGCAATATTTAATTAATATTATTTTTTTATCTTCATACTTTAATTTATTTATTTTTTACTTTTGTTTTGCAATGCAATTAATATTCATTCTTTATTCTACACAAATGAAGTTAGAATTAAATTAAAATTTGATAAAGAAATGGAATGCATAGTTGAGTGTTTCAGTTTGAATAATGCAAATGCATCTTTTCTTCTTCTTTTTTTTTGATAATACTATATTTTTTTTGTTTGCCACTGAGGTTACTCTTATCTTAAAATGTGTTAGAAACAAATTATGGAAATCTAGATATATCAGATTCATGATTTTTTTCAATTTATATTTAGTTGCCTTTGATTATAGAAAGTTGTATTTTAACTGTGTAGTGCACAAAATATATATTTTTAATTTTTTAGCCAACATAATTTTGAATAATAAATACTATATTTTTTGCTATAAGCAAAATTAATGTTCATAAAAACATTAACACAAAATTGATGGGGTTAAGTACACGTTTTAAAATGTAATATTAGTACATATTGTTATTGTATATAAACCAAAATATACTTTTAGTTTATAGTGAATGAAATGTATATATATATATATATTTGCATAAAAACGAACATATTTTTATTATATATATATATGTAAATAAACAATTTAGTGGTAAAAATATATATATTTTATATTTTTTAGTAGCCATTCAATTATGTAATAATCTTCGTAATTGAAAGCGCTACTAAAGAATTTAAAATATGTTTTAACATTAAATTGTTTATTTATATATTACATATAATATTTTTTATAACGGGTATTAATGGTCCAGTATATTTATATAGAAATTAAAGATTGCCACTTGTCCACATAGGTTGAAATTATTGATACAAAGAAGTTTAAATAAACTTCTTTAAACAGGTAAATATAATCTGCTGTGAATGCAGATTAATTAATAAATAGTCAGTTAATACATTACAAACTGCAATTATAATTTTGAAATTGCACCCAAAGTATTACTTAAATAATAAGCGTAATAATGTTCAAGGCTAAATGGGTTTGTAAGTAATCATTAAAACCAGTCATCATTTAGAAAATCCCGATATCAGTAACAATTAAAAATTTCAAGCTATGTCAAGGCAACCTTTTTTTAACAATATATATATATATATATATATATATATATATATGCATATACTATGTCTATGTGTACTGAAATAAATTTATAGTTGTGTATTTTATCATAATTTAAATATTTTCAGTTATTCTTTCACTTAACAATAATTCATCCAGACAATTTAAACCTCAAACCTTGACTCATTAAATTTGGGGTCTGATGCCAGGCTTAAATACTGGGCATAGTAAAATTATTGAAAAGATTTTTTTAAATAGTTGACTGGGCAAAGTAATATATATATATACTACTTTATTCGCATGCCTAGTACGAGGCAGTTGTCTCACCTATTCACCAATCGCTGAGTCTTCTAAATAATACAAGTATATAATCAAAAATAAAACAATGCAATTTCTATTTTTTTTTTTTTCAGTCACCCAAAAATTAAAATTTTTTATTTGTTTAAATAACTTAGACAATGCAATTTGAAAGTGTTTAAAAATTCATTAATTTTTAATTGACTTCACTGATGTGGCATAATAAAAATGCTGATTATTTTTATTTCCAAATATCAGTCCAATAATAGAAATGCAAATAATCAGAAAGTAAAATTGCCTCAAAATTAATTGAGTGAATTAACTTTCTACGAGATTTAGCTAGACCAATATTTTAAATATTTAATTTCTATTCGAAATAAAAAGGAACTGCAATTAAATATTTAAATGTGATCTTTCTTAAACACATTTAATTGATAAACATTTCATTCCTTTCTAAATAATATATATCTAATGTTTTTAAATAGAAATCGCAGTAGTAATCGAGTGGTTTATCATTAGAGAGGTCACACGATATAGAACTCGGGTAATAAATTTGTTTAGCTATATTCAGTAGATATTTAGCTCTTGAGTCTAAATAATTATGTTACAAACGGTAATAAAAGATAGAACACGTTAGGCATGAACCTAGAAATACTCTTTACTTCTCGATATAACCTTCATTAACATTGGTCCCATTGCCCAATGATTTTTCAGTCTTCTGAAAACGAAATTATAGTAGTCATTTTAACATGGCCAACTTAACTTAATTTTCTTCCCCATCAAATTATTCTGCAGTCACTATACATGAGCATCGTATATTTTTTACACAAACGTCAAAATTGGCAGATATTTCTATGAACATACAGGACAGGGCAATACTTTATGTCAGCCCAAATATTTATTATCGTTAAGCAACTATAGATAAGGCGAAAAATTAGTTATAGTCCGAATTATAATATATAAAATAGACTTTTAATAAGATAATTAGATAATTTTAAAAACCATTGAATTGCAAATAAAACAAAAGTTTATATAAAGTTTCTCTTTTACATCTCAAAAAATAAAAAAAAACTATATTATTAAGGGACAAGAAAGAGAAATTATTGAGTGCAAATGTAGGTAAAATGTTGAACTCTTGAGATAAAAGGGCAGCAAGTATGGCTTTAACTATCCCTATCACTTCTGTTCAAACTTCATATGAACTCCCAAGAGTAATGCATTTACTAGTTATATTTGATATACGCATTTGGGGAAAAATAGAACTTTTAATTGGATTGAGAAAAAAATTAAATGTTAAAATATAAAAAAAGGCAAGAGAAAAAAAAAGAATTGCTTTAAAAAAAAAAATCAAATTGAGAATAAACATGAAAATAAGACATTCATTGCTAAAAATGTTAGAAATAAAAAACATAAACAGGTACAGGTTGTATTATAAAAAGTAATATATATATATTAAATAAACATTTGGACGTCATTTAACATGTAGAAAAAGAATTGGAGTTGATTAATATCCCTCTAGTTGAGATATAAATAAACTCACCAATTGTACATCAGCTGACTAAATAAAGAATAAAGTATCCATTTATCATTGCGATAGTATTAAACTTCAGTTATATATACATATTACAATTTGTTTTTCAGTGGCAATCTTTTTGTCCCCACAACTTCGACACCATTTACTTCAGATAAATACATTAGGGAATATTACTATGCATTTATAAATCTAGATAATAAATATTTAAAAGATTTTGGTCGGGCAACCATGAAAAGCTTTTTGAAAAAAATTTTTTTTTCTTTTTCTGATGTCTTTATAGATATCTTGCAATAATGTGTGGTGTAGTATATTTAAATATTAAATCTTATAAGATGAATTGGAGTCAAGTGAGATTTCTATAGCTGTGAAATAAATGAACAAATTCACTCTCTTTATATCAGTAAACTATATAAATATTATAATGGACTTCTATTCTTTGTAACTTCATATGGTATTGGACTTTTATGAAGAAACTGATATTTAAGCTGAAATGTACATAAAGCTTTATTGAAATGAACAAAAAGTTTAAACTTTGTGGCTAATTATTCTAGAGTGTAAAATACATAAATTGCACTAAAATGCAGGAGCAGGCAGAGCTGAAGAGAAAAAAACATTACTATAGATAGATACATACTAAATATATTTATCTATTATGTGACTAAGCGCTTTCAAAGGTCATCATATTCATAGCCATTTTGTAAATAATTAAATTAAGAGTGATGCAAATTTATACAAATGAAATAGTTATGTATTACATTTTCTGGAAATCTTATAACAAAAGTCTTTTCTGTTTAGCGAGTTGCTATCCCTAGCCTTATGAAATAATCATTTAAGTTAAGAAAAACTTAAAGACTGTGTCGTACATTAAACAATCTTTACATTTATAATACTTTTACAAATCAAATTAATAAGTAAATGTTGACTAAAAGATCCATACAACATTAATGTGCATAAACCGATTGTATTTGACTGGATGTGAAATAAACTAAGTCATCACCTTTATGTCCACAAAACATACAAAGTATACAGTGGTCATCTATTCTTTACATTTATGATAGTATTGAACTACAGTTTACTTTTTATATGTGAATTGTGTTCTAATTAGTATTTATTTTATTTGACCTTGTAATAGATTATCATTGTAAAGTTTGTTTAAAATAAAGCATGGTCTTTGTCGTTTATTTATTTGAATATTATTTCATAATTAAGAATACCACATTTAAACTTGGTTTAAGCATTACTATACCATGAAATTTCAAGATTGTTAGGAAACTAAGTTTGATGACTCTGAAAATTTAAATAAAACATTCTATTGATTTCATGATGAAGCTTTTTTAAGAATTGGAAAGGAAGAAGTTTTCAATTCAGGAAAAAATAAGAATACTTAAGAAATAATACTACTCTGGTTGATGTCATATGACTGATGTTGATGATAAATATATAGTTATGATTTATCTGTATCTGTTTTTCTGATTAGTTTATAATGCTCTGTAACATATTATAATTAGCATTTTAGTACCCCCCCCCATCAGAAAACAAGTTTTTCTAAAAATTTCTTTTTTAATTTTTTAGTTTTCCTCATCAACTCCTTCGAATTGTTTGACTTTTTCTTAGACATATCTAGTTTAATATTTGTTTTGTTATTCTTTTTGAGACATATTTTAATTCCCAACATTGACTGCCATATATACTTTTTGTGATGTAATGTTAATAGAATGATCATCTTAAAAGATAAACATTCAAATCGTTTCCAATAAAAAACATCTTAAATATATTTGATTGCCTGATTAATAAATCATTTAACTATAGTTTTATCATTAAATATAATATATTTTTCAGTATTGTGTCACATATTATTTTACTGGTTTTTGGATATATTCTAATTCCAGTGACCCATTAACTATTGTTAAATATTTTTTGTATATATTTTATAGCTTTCTTTAGCATTCCGTTATGTGATCATTATACTCATATTAGTTAATTCTTCAATCTTTTAATATGATACATAATTACAATATTATTATAATTGCTGTGTTCCTTCAATAAATATATTTTTATTCTTATTAAACAAAGCAAAGCAAAACTCTCCATACAGTAATGCCATCTTGTGCCAAAAAGATCAATCAATGGATGCCAGAATGCTTGTGCATAAAATCCCTATCTAGTGCCTACTCCTCCAATATCCCCATACTAGTTTCTGGCTTGTGGCCATCATCAGGGAGAAGCCTTGGATCTGACAGCACTGCACCTAGATGGCACTACTGTATGGAGATTTTTGTTTTGCTTTGTTTAATAACAATTATGTGCTAGTATGAGATAATGATCATGTGATGTTTAGTATTTTTATTCTTTTTGGTTCTATTCCAAACACTGTTTCTTATATTTCTCTATTGATTTTTGAATCTTAAAATTCATATCATTATGAGCCTCAATCTAAACTATATCATCGTCTGTATACGTTTTGTTTTATATTTACTTTAATATCACAACTGTTCTTTATTTATTTACATATTAATTTTGTTTTTGTAATCATTTTGAGCATTGTGGTTTTATTTTTTTTTAAATTGTATTTATTAAAATTTAGCAAATTATATATAGTTTGGTTTTACAGTTATTGTAGATATTTTTTGTAACTTTCTGGACTATTGCGTACTTTTATGAAGTAACATATTTTTTTTTGTAAAATAGTATAAATAGTAATAAAAAATAAAAAAAACAATTGTTATTTGTAAAAAATAGTTTCATATTAATGTTTAATGAGCAGGGTTTTTTTTTCATTACATATTTAAAATGTAGTAAAGTTTGTTATACATATTAGTTTTTAAAAATTTATTCGAAAAAATATATTAACTATATATATATTTAAACAAACAGTAAATAAAAAATATATTTCTGTATTTCTTTTTCCGAAGGCAAGAACAAAAAATTATTCAGTAAATCTGAAGTCAGCGTGAATAGTGAGTTTTATCATACTGATAAGATAAAACTGCACGAATTTATAACTATCTAAAAACAATTTTGATTTTAATATTTTTAGTTTGCCTTTAATATTATTTATGTTTTTGTAGTAGGATTACATTTTGTAATAATTTATATGCAAATGTAGCAATGCTTCTTGCATGAAAAATAACTAAAAAAATTAAACTTAATGTATTTTTTATGCAGAACGTATTTTCACAGGCAAACATCATAATGAAAAAAAACAAAACACATACATATAAAATATCACACGATTATCATTTCCTATGCTTACACAAGGCTTGAACAAGGTAGAACTACTGTATGGAGAGACTCAAATGGGATCTTTAGCAACAAGGCAAAACACATAAATGGGAAAATGTAGGTGATTTAGTCTGCAAGTTGTGTAAGGAAAACATAGAAAATATTAGATATTTGTTCATTAAATGTAAATACCTCCAAGCAGAAGGGTACAAACAATGAAGTTGTGGAAAAATAAATATAAACAAAGTGATTTTACAGTAAATGGGTTCTTGGTTTTATGTTGAGTTTAGGAAAGAATAAAGGGGATTTAGATATAAATGTCATGGAGTTGACAAAGATTATGTTATGGAAATATGATGCAGCAGGATAAAGAAGAATATTAAAAAAAAAAACATAGGATGAAAAATGGAAAGGGATGGTTAATTGAATAACGAGTTTCTATGGGCATAGTGGCTGAAATATTCTTGACTCTGAAAAAGGAGATGACACAATGAATTGCTTATCACATATGGTTTTAGCAGCTTGTGTAAGAAAAGGAAATGGTAATCATGTGATATTTTGTGTTTCATATCAACCCTGTCCATAGGTTCTTTGGTGAATGTGGCTTTTTAAAAAACAAAGACATTGAAATGTATAGATACTGAACTGAATTCATATCTATATGACTATACAAGTCAATTAGCTTGGGTTGAAATCATTAATGTGTTTTCATCTAAAGCTCATATTATTATAGTTAACTAAATACATAAAAGGTAGCTGCTGGAGGGTTGATTAGATCTTAATATATAGGTGTGGTGCTTTCAGATACAAAGTCTCTCACTGATGAAAGCCATGAGTTATAAACTAGTCTGAGAATACTGGATGAGTAGAAACTGATACTAAGGCTTGCACTGCATGACACTATTTAATGGAGAGTTTGCTATTAGTTTACAAATAAAATATTTGAGTAAGAATGTTTTTATTAATTTGATCAGTGATGCATTATTTTCATACCAATTTTGATTGTCATGTGTAAAAAAATACATGCAGGAAGCAGACATAAATACCACCCCCCACAGTTATTTCAAATTACACATCAACTAAAATTGTGATTGAATTAATTAATTTATGGACAATCTCTGGTTTTATTTTAAGTTATATTTAACAACCAAAATTGTCATTGAAGAAAAAAAATTTTTTCTGTTTTCCAGTGTATTATTTTCATCAAATGAAATAAAACTGTTTATATATATTGTGCCCTTTTCTATAGGTCAGTAATAGTTTATAACAGTCAATTACTAAAAAATTTTAAATTTAGAATATGTTCTTTTAATACATTAATTATATTAAGTCAATTATATCTTTAAAGTACAATTTGTGGCTAAAACAAAGACGTAGCATATAAAATCATTTAAAAATAGTTATGTAAAGCTTTAAATATTGTTGCATATGGTTGTAAAAGCTGGCCATATTAAATAACACAGCTATAAATATTAAAAGAATATTTAAAAAGTTCGATTTTAATAGTTTAAAACTTGTAGTAATAAATGTTATATTTTAAATTTATAAAGTCATATTTAATAAGCAAAAATTAATATAGTACATTTTAAAAATAAACTTTATGATGGTGAGAATTGTATTTAATTCTATATTTTCTAAATTGTTCTTCCAAATTTTATAATTATATTATATAATATAATAAGTGTAGCAATTTTATAAATCTAGGCAGAGAAATAGATTGAAAATCGTCTGTCAAAGTTATTGATCATGTGACTTGTATATTACATACGTTCACACATACGCGTGTTTGAATTAATAACAAAGTTTAAAATATTTTAAAAGTTATATTATAGAATTGGATAGAATTATTGTCTATCATAAAAGCAAATAATAATAAATATTAAGTTAACTGTCATTATTGCATATTTAAATGATGTAATGTTTTAAATAGTATCATAAAGATGAATACAGTTATAATAAAAATTAAATATTTTATTTAAATAAAAACACGATAAATTGAATATTAAAAAAAATGGAATAGGTTATTAAAATTATTTTAAAAGTTATTTTAAATGTTTAAATAGTTTTAATAAAATAATTTATTTAAAAGTAATATTTTAAATAATATTTTGGGTTCATTACGTCATAATTTCTGATTTTGAAATATAATTCTGCTATAAATTGAAAATATGTAAATTTGTTCTCAAGCTAAAGTAAGAATTAACCAATAAGAATAGGTATTCTTACAGACTATAAATATGAATTGCACGGGGGTATAAGGAGAGATTAATAATGTATTGAAACAAGAGCAAGGTAAATTATAGCTATCAAAGAGATAGTATTTAAAATTATTAGTTTAGTCAATTTTAGCGCTCTCTCATAATTTATTTGAAAAAAAAACTAATTGATAATTTTTAACAGTAACTTTCAAAAAAGATAGTGTAAACTAAAAAATATTTTAATAATTTCGTTTAACATGCTTTGTTAAATTTTTAAAGTTCCTTTATCAGTCGTATTTTATCTAAAAATTTAACCTAAACTTCGCAATAAAAAATGGATATACTACGAAATAAAATGGATATAAATTGTAATACTGTAAAAATGTTTGGAATATTTATTGATACAGCTTTATTAATATTTCATGGAAGAACTGTTCTGGTACATAAAAAACCACAGCTCGGACATTATACGGAGTCTAAAAAAATGTATTGAAATGTATTATTTATAAGCTGATCCAAGATTTATTTTTTTAAATAGTAATAAGACAATTATATTTCATGAATTATTTTATATAATATGATATTCAAATGAGTAAAATGTTATATCCTTTCTGAAGGTAACATTTTGAAAAAAAAATATTTTCAAGAATTAAAGACAGAACCCAGGAGAATATGTTACAGAAGCATTTTTGATATTAAAATATTCAGTCTTAGAATTATTTAAAATGTATTTAGAAAAAAATTGTTTAAAAGTACTTGAAGTTTTTTTTTTTATTTTTAAAAAAGATTTATAAAAAATACCAAACGAAAGTTTAAATGTATCAAGAAGGAAACATATATAAAAAAGCGAACACATAGTTGAATAAAAGATGGATCCATGAAAATACAAATAGTACTTAAAAGTTTATCGAATATTTTTTCAAAGTTAAATGAGATGGATTGATGCATTTGATACACAGAGAATATTGGTAGAGAAGATTAAGAAGCTTCACGGGATTAATTAATATTATGTTTAATAATTATCATCCTAAATACTAAAACCAAGGATTATTTTCTATAAATTTTACTAAATGGATTAATAATTATTTTTATTTTAAACTTTAACGTGCTTGGAGGAGAACATTTTTAAAAACTCTAGAGAAAATAATAAGCATTTTGGACTTATCAGGAACTATCGTCAAGAAAATATGTAATTATAGTTTTGATTCCTTTTATTTTGTTAACCTAGTTTAAATCTAAAATTTTATATAAGATTAGGAAAAACATAAAAACATTAATTTATTATTATCAAAATTTTATAATATAACAATCTAATAATTTAGCTAAAAATATTTTAACACAAAGTGTATGGGTGTGAATTTTTTTTTTTATATCTGCAATGCTCAAGTAGATAAAGGAAGCCTACTGAACACGATGACTAGATAAAGGATATTGGTAATAATAATGTGACACGACAACTTTCTTTCTTCCCCTACTAACTGAATTTTAGTTATTAGAATCGTCATCGAGGGCGCCACCAAGGATTTCTCTCTTGGAACCTGGTCACGTAACTTTACATAAACCTGGTCTTTATTTATTTTCGAACGACGATTCACTGATTATAAACTTTGATTATAATCTCACAGGGGTTTTCCTTTAAGAACACTAACTAATTATTATAAATAATTCAAGAATTCAAGAATACGTTGGACAAAAAAAAACTTTTAATTTCTTTTACTACTATTTATTATTAATAACCTTATAATTCTATCCGATCCAGAAAGAACTGACTTACAATTTCTGATTTTCCCTCTGTTTACTTTCTAATTATGCTTCCCAAATATTTACCATAGATTTACTCGCGCCTACACTAATACTGCGAATTCTAGCAGACGTGTATATAAGACGACTTATAGTATTTTTAATCTTTCCTGAAGTTTATTTTTAAACTCCACTTTCTTTGGTAAATAAATAAATTGCAAAAATCTTACAATGAACGTATAAGTGTCTTTCGTTTTCTTATACTTTCAATTCTTTCCTTATTTTCTACTAACAAACGAGTAACGCCCCAAGGTTCTCTGTTACTTGGCGATGCACTTTTATATCCCCACCCTGTTGTTACTCTCTAGATCGAATAGATATTAAATAATTTAAAATACAGTTATTCCAATATTTCAAAAAAATATTGAACGAAAATTAACATTAATAGATTGCAATATTGAACAAATTTATTTTTCCCCCTCTATTGTTGAAACATTCGTAATAAACATAATAAATGAAAATTAAATTAAAGATAAAGTTCTATTAGGCTTTCCTTAGAGTTCTCATTAATTAAAAGTTTATAATTACCCTGATCGATCAGAGCGGAGTGGCCTGATTTTCATAGGTTTTACATTCCATTGGTCGTGCCTTTGTCCTTGTACCTGTGAATTCCATGAGTGTTCCTTTGGTTGTCCAGCTAGCAATATCCGTTTCTTCCATTCCATAACTCTCTCGATAGCTTCATTCAGATGGAGTGGTGGTCAATTCCCCAAAGGGGAAGGTTGTGATAACTTTAGCCGCTATACATTTGACAAGAGTCCGTAAAATTAAATTTCAATAATAATAATTTTTATTGTTCGAAACACAGCTGCTTTCTTTATTGTCCTTGCTGGTCTCTAAAGTCAAGTCAACTGATCTAACTCCTCAAAGCGATCTTATCTCCACTCTTTCTTATCTTTTTTTTTTTTAATTAGCGTAATAGCAATTACTAACCAAATATTTTTACTTTGTGAAAGTTTCAACAATAGAGTATAATTACTACCAAGAATCTAATTTTGTTTTCTTTTCCCCACCCTTTTATCTCTCGAATTTTTCTCCCTTTTAATTAAACACTTTTAACATTTTTTTTTTTTTTAATAAATTATATTCAATTTTATTTGTTTATTTCAAAATAAAAGTTCAAAATTTTTACTCTTTCCATTAAATCAAAACCATTTGTTAATTAATTCTTTTTTTCATTTTACAAACTATTTAACTTCAAAATATTTATGACAAATTATAAATATGTGAGCTTATATATATATGAGCTGACTTAAAATATCAGCTCATTGCCCCATTTGTCATAAAAAAACAATAAAAAAAAACTTTAATTGCCCCGCGGTGACTTGTCCCCTTCCCCCTTACAAGGTTTTAAAGATCTTGCGTTATACGCTCCCTTCTTACCTTTCTTTCCTAGAATCATGAATGCATTGGGACCGCATTTTTGAATGATTTTGTACGGACCTTCAAATAAAGGGAAAAATTTCTTATATTGCTTCTCGCTCATTTTACTCACAGGCTGGGTTTTGACATAAACCCAATCTCCTATCTTAAAATGTACTGGACTATTATTCCCTCTTTTCTTTCGCTGTTCAGCTTTTTTTTTAATCTCTCTCTGGCGCAACTTCGATCCTTCACTATGTCTACTGTTTCATTCTCGGGGGGCAAACGACACTTGAGAAGAGAAGGTTCCAGATGGCCGTAATGTAATCATTCAGGGGCAAACCCCGTAGACTCGTGGTACGTGCAATTAATAATTTTCACTATTTGAGGAAGTACTTTCACCCAATGTTTATGATTTTCCTTCAAATGTGCCCGAAATAAGTTTCCCAATTCCTTCATAACCCTTTCACATGGGTTAGATTGGGGATTTCTTATAGAGGTTAAGATATGGTGTATGTTTTCCTGTTTTATCCAACTTTTCCATTCCCTGGATATAAATGGCGTCCCATGGTCACTCAAAATTGCACGTGGTCTTCCCACCTGAACGAATTGTTTCTTCTTTAACACAGCAATAGAATTTTTTGTATCGGCTTTGTGCAATGGATAAGCCCGTACCAGCTTCGAAAACACATCGAACGTCACCAAGATATATTTATATCGACGAAACGAAGGTAATGGGCCATAAAAATCGATGGCCAACAATTCATTTGGGTTTTGGGCTATAATAGGAGTCAATATTCCCGCATAATTTTTATTCGCCGGTTTATTTTGTCTGCATCCATGGCACATCTGAAGTGTATTAATAATCGACCTATACATATTTGGCCAATAATACCACCTCTGTAAAATTTTATTCACTTTAAGTGCGCCATAGTGTCCATATGTCCTATGTACATAATTTATTAAGCGCATTCTTAAGCTCTTGGGTATGACTATTCTCCAGTAATCGGTTCCTTCTTTGACCTGAAACATCAACGTTCCATTTATCATTTTATACCGATTTATTCTATTATTATTTTTTTTTGCGTCGGTTTGCTTGCGTAGGTCGGTATCATTGTAACGTTGTATTATCTTTTTGCATGTGGGATCGGATGACTGAAAAATTTTTATCCTCTTCATGTCCCTTTCCATCGACATATCCGCATCTATTATAAGTGGAGTTAACCGTGCTCCCTCTAATGTTAAATTTTGGCCTGTATCCGGTACTGGATTTCGGCTCAATATGTCCGGCACGATATTTTCCTTCCCTGAGCAATGAACCACTCGGTAGTTAAATCTTTGTAAATATAACGCCCACCTTATAAGCCTATCGTTTGTTAAGTAGCATTTATTTATAAACTCTAGACTCTTGTGATCCGTAATAATAATAATCTCGGATCCTAATAGTAAATGTTTAAGTTTATTTAACGCCCATATGATGGCCAGTGCTTCTCTTTCTGTAGTCGTATAATTTCTTTCTGCAGAGTTTAAATTTCTACTTAAAAAATACAAGACTTGCGGTTTTTTTTCTTTATTCTCTTGAAATAATACAGCCCCCAACCCCACTTTACTGCTGTCGGTCTGGAGCATAAAAGGTTTATTAAAATCCGGGTATGCGAGTATGACGTTTTTTTCAAAATTTTCTTTAATTTTGCTGAATGCCTCGCTTTGTTTTTTAGTCCACTCCCACCTGCTTTCTTTTCTAAGCAATTGTAAAAGTGCCTCCGTGTCTACAGAAAATTTCTCGTAAAACCTCTGATAAAAACCACTTAGGCCTAAGAATGACCTAATTTGTTTTTTATTCTTAGGTTGAGGAAAACGACTTATAGCGTCAATCTTATCAGGATGAGGTCTCACTCCTTGAGCACAAACGAGATGCCCTAAAAACAAAATTTCTTTTTGCAATATATTACTTTTTTTTAGATTTATCGTCATATTTTTCTGCTGGCATTCTTGAAAAAATATATTTAAACTTTCCAAATGTTCTTGAGGTGACCGTGATGCTATAACAACGTCATCCATATAATATACAATAAGTTGTTTTACCCTATCGGATAACACCTGGTCCAAACATCGAAGCAACCCCGACCCACTGTTAACTAACCCAAATGGCACTCGCTGAAACACATATGTATATCCCTCATATCTAAATGCGGTGTATTTTTGGTCTTCTATATGTAATGGCATCTGCCAATAACTCGATGTTAGATCGAAAGACGAAAAATATTTCTTCTCTCGGAATTCCAATAGTAAGTCTGTGATACGCGGCGGCACATCTCTATCAGGAATCGTAATGGCGTTTAACTGACGCGCGTCTAAACACACTCTCATTGAACCGTCTTTTTTTTTTACTATCACCAGAGGATTTATATATGGGGATTGCTGTTTTTTTATGATACCCCATTTTTCCATCTGTTGTATTTGTTTGTCTACTTCACTTTTATATTTAACTGGAATGGGGTATGACCTGCCCTGGAAGTGAGTCTCTGTTTTTACTTTGATACGATGCGTATAGCCCTTTATAATCCCAGGATTCGTAGCAAACACTTGTTTGTGCCGCTGCAATATCTCTCTAAGTTGGTCTTTCCCTTCACTATTATCCTTTTCTAACTTGCTTACTTTATCGTCTATCTCCATATCAATATCATCTACTCTCACACATGCTATCCTATTGCTTAGTTTATTACGATCACTAAAGGGTACTTTTTCATTTTTTATTATTACTACCTTTTCATTAAAATTGATTTTTGTCCCCGTTTGATACATAAAGTCAGACCCCAGTATCATATCTTCTATTAAACCTGGCATAGATAATAGCGTATGTTGTATTATATTTTTTTTCCCACTTGTATTTCTCCATATACTTGCACGGGGTCGAGTTTGACTTTTTTCCCATTTGCCATAGTTATTTCCGATTTCTTTAATGGTAAGGTATGCAGTGATCCCTTCTGACTTCTGATTTGATTGAGCATTTTGTTCGAGATTATGGAGACCTGACTTCCCGAGTCCAACAGAGCTTGTACTTCAATCCCCTGTAATTTTACTGCAATTACAGGGCACGTTTGCTCCGCCATTGTCTGAATTTTTTCTTCTTCTTCTATAATAACGTTTAATAATTTGAGATGCGTTTCTTCTCCCTCTTCTTGTTGCTGCATGTTTTCCTCATCCGTTAGTGCTTCCAAGACTTCTTCTAACCCTTCGTGTATGCACGTCTTTAACCTATTCCGTATATTTCTTGGCATATTTCTGCTTATTATATTCATAATCTGGCATTCTGGAATCGGATATTCAATTACTCTTCTTAACTTCGTCATTTGTCTCAAGAAAAATTGTCTATACCCCATCCCCTTTTCTTTTGAATATTTTTCCGTTTCTACGTCCCTTTGTAATCTTTCTTGCCTTTCTATGTTCCAAAATCTTCGTATCAGAGCTTTAGTGTACTGTTTAAAGCTATCGGGCTTCTCATATATAGTTCTCCACCATTCTCTTGCTGTGCCTTCCAGATAGCTACTTGCTATGATTATTTTTACCTTCTCTCCTACTTTGTATATATCAAAACACTCTTCTAAACTTTCTATGTGTTCGAATAATGTTTCCTCATTTTTCCCTTCGAAAATTATTATCTCCATTCCGTCTTGCATTTTTACTCGAGTTATATTTTCAATTATTTCCTATAGTACTAACTCCCCCCGATGGAGTCCTGACCCCGTAATCCCATCTGAAATCCACCCCCTTACTAAAAAATTTACTCTCTCTTTTAACTCTAATCTCTGGGCGTTTCTCTTGTTAACGAGCCCGACACGTTGGAAGCGCCATTTTCTAGCTTTCCCCCCCTCACTCCTCTGTGACACGACAACTTTCTTTCTTCCCCTACTAACTGAATTTTAGTTATTAGAATCGTCGTCGAGGGCGCCACCAAGGATTTCTCTCTTGGAACCTGGTCACGTAACTTTACATAAACCTGGTCTTTATTTATTTTCGAACGACGATTCACTGATTATAAACTTTGATTATAATCTCACAGGGGTTTTCCTTTAAGAACACTAACTAATTATTATAAATAATTCAAGAATTCAAGAATACGTTGGACAAAAAAAAAACTTTTAATTTCTTTTACTACTATTTATTATTAATAACCTTATAATTCTATCCGATCCAGAAAGAACTGACTTACAATTTCTGATTTTCCCTCTGTTTACTTTCTAATTATGCTTCCCAAATATTTACCATAGATTTACTCGCGCCTACACTAATACTGCGAATTCTAGCAGACGTGTATATAAGACGACTTATAGTATTTTTAATCTTTCCTGAAGTTTATTTTTAAACTCCACTTTCTTTGGTAAATAAATAAATTGCAAAAATCTTACAATGAACGTATAAGTGTCTTTCGTTTTCTTATACTTTCAATTCTTTCCTTATTTTCTACTAACAAACGAGTAACGCCCCAAGGTTCTCTGTTACTTGGCGACGCACTTTTATACCCCCACCCTGTTGTTACTCTCTAGATCGAATAGATATTAAATAATTTAAAATACAGTTATTCCAATATTTCAAAAAAATATTGAACGAAAATTAACATTAATAGATTGCAATATTGAACAAATTTATTTTTCCCCCTCTATTGTTGAAACATTCGTAATAAACATAATAAATGAAAATTAAATTAAAGATAAAGTTCTATTACGCTTTCCTTAGAGTTCTCATTAATTAAAAGTTTATAATTACCCTGATCGATCAGAGCGGAGTGGCCTGATTTTCATAGGTTTTACATTCCATTGGTCGTGCCTTTGTCCTTGTACCTGCGAATTCCATGAGTGTTCCTTTAGTTGTCCGGCTAGCAATATCCGTTTCTTCCATTCCATAACTCTCTCGATAGCTTCATTCAGATGGAGTGGCGGTCAATTCCCCAAAGGGGAAGGTTGTGATAACTTTAGCCGCTATACATTTGACAAGAGTCCGTAAAATTAAATTTCAATAATAATAATTTTTATTGTTCGAAACACAGCTGCTTTCTTTATTGTCCTTGCTGGTCTCTAAAGTCAAGTCAACTGATCTAACTCCTCAAAGCGATCTTATCTCCACTCTTTCTTATCTTTTTTTTTTTAATTAGCGTAATAGCAATTACTAACCAAATATTTTTACTTTGTGAAAGTTTCAACAATAGAGTATAATTACTACCAAGAATCTAATTTTGTTTTCTTTTCCCCACCCTTTTATCTCTCGAATTTTTCTCCCTTTTAATTAAACACTTTTAACATTTTTTTTTTTTTTTAATAAATTATATTCAATTTTATTTGTTTATTTCAAAATAAAAGTTCAAAATTTTTACTCTTTCCATTAAATCAAAACCATTTGTTAATTAATTCTTTTTTTCATTTTACAAACTATTTAACTTCAAAATATTTATGACAAATTATAAATATGTGAGCTTATATATATATATATATATGAGCTGACTTAAAATATCAGCTCAATAATAACTATTGATAATTTATGATGTAAATTTTTTTTGTTTTCTTTAGATCATCCATAAATTGGAAGAATGAAGTGTAAAAGTTTTTACTTATATGTACTGCATTTCATACAACATTTTAAAAAGAAACATTATGAGATAGGATTGATTTGGAAATATGCATACGACGATTATTTTTTTTATTAATGATATAATCCAACATAACAAATAATTATGTGATTCTTTTAAAATTTTTATGTTATAGAATATTCAAATATTATCTAAGTAGATTGTATATAATTAAATATACAGAGCAATGAAGTAAGCAACTTTTCTTATGGAATCATAAGATTGTTTAACTATTAATGAATTTTATTTATTGTTTTGTAAATGCAGATAGTTATTTATCGATGTAAGATGTGGAAAATCTTGAGAAATAATGTTGAGATAGTGGCTTGGAAGTACTTAGTGAACAGGAAACCAAGATGATGTTTTAAGAAATAGGATGTTATAAGGAATGGAAATAATATTTAGTCTTTATGTGAATATCAGCATAGTTAACAAAGCCCTATGACTGATACACATTTTATTTGGACAGTGTTTATATTTCTTTAAATATTTGATGTTCTAATAAAGCTGAAGAAATAGCTTTAACATCGTCCCTGTACTAATAGGATATTAGACAGGTAAATGTCCTACCTCTTCGCACTGTGCCATGATTTTGAGATATGTTAAGAGTAATACTCTAGCTTTCTTCCTTAATCCTATGCATCTGTTTTCGCTATCATTATTTCATGTAACTGCATCGTTTAGTAAGATATTGTAAAAGAAATGATAAATAATTTAGAACTAAGGTTATGCTATCGTTTTTGGATAAGATTAGTTTATTTGCTTATAAGGAACAGAATATTAAAACTTAAAATTGAAGATCCAAAGTATCCTAAGGAAAGAAAATAATCATAGAATATATTTTGAATTTTATTTTGGAAATGAAATATAAACTTTTTAAAATAAGGTATCTAAACAAAGATATTTTTTTTAAAGTGATAATAATTTTAAATGCTTTAGTATTATTTTTTTTAAGAGAAAAATAAGTATTGCATATTTTTAAAATACAATAGTACAAAGTAAAGTATGTAAACAATATGCATAGTATATTTTTTGTTCATTAAATAACAGCAATATATTGATGATTACACTTATATCATACTAAAGTAAGGCTTAAAGAAGATTATTATGAATAGTAAACATTGTGTAATAAATACTAAAATCTAGTACTGAATTTTGGATAATATTTTGTGTAACATTTTTGACTTTGCAAGATGAAATTTTTGCAAATATTTTGAGAAGTCCATACTCATTATAAAATTTTGTTTTCTATATAATGTTTTTCTAAGTATGAATTTTTAAAATAAGATAGTTTAATAATATTAAGGATAAAATGTTGTTGCTAATAAAGTAGATAAATATATTTGTAATAAGTTAACCATAATGAGAAACCAAATAGTAACATTTTTTTAAAATTTGTCCTAAATCTAAATAAAGATGTAATTGATATATAAATTATTCTTTTTATAACCTGGTAGATCAAACTGTAAAGCAAAAAAGTTAAGGATATCCACTGTAAATAGTGTAAATAAATTGTTTATTTATTTGTTGTTAGTAATAAACTTTGTTAAATTTTGTTATTTCAAAAATTTTGTGTCCGAGTTATTTATTTCTTTACATCGCTACATGTAAACACGATATATGCATAATAATTAAAACAAATATATAATTTTGCACAAAAGATAAATAGAGAATTATTTTAAGAATTTTAAATATTTTATTGGTATTCATTATAATTAAATAATCATAATCTTACATTATAAATCAGTTATCTCAAGATTATATTATATTATATGCTATCAGTTGCCACACATATTTTGTTTGTCAGATTATTAAAAGGCTACCACGTATTTATTATATCATTACATGAAGATATAAGATCATATTATATTATTTCATTATTTTATTATGGTAATAAAATTATAGTAAAAAGAAAAGATATACAGAATTAGTTAAACAATGAAGAATATTATTACTGTTATTTATTATTATTAGTTTCAGTGTAGTAGATTATGACATAAAATCCCTTCTCATATTTTACTACCGTATTTTTATTAACTTAGAATAAACTTTATGAACCTGAGATTATTTTATTTGAGCTAGATTATTACAAATAGAAGATTAAGACTTAATTATTAATTTAATCTTAGTAAGTAGAAGTTATTAACATCTTAAGAATACTATGAGTTTGTTATTTGAAATAGTAATAAAGGGGGGATAGTGTTCTTATGCCATTGAGGTAGTATCCTGTGGGATATTGGCTCAATGTAATTTATCTTGTCACCTGTATTTTAACTTCAAGTCTCATGAAAATATTAAATATTTATTTAATTTATTTTTATAAACTGAAGCTTATTCGTATTTTAAATATGAGCTAGTGAAACATTTTAATTTTAATGCTGAATATTTTATTTATTAATTATTAACTGAGCTAGAACCCATTTTATTTTATACCATATATTATCTGGAAGTGAGGATGCATGATGAAGGTTAGAATATATATATATATATATATATATATATATATGTTGATACAAAGGTTTTCATGGGTTGCATATTTGGAAAGATTTTTTTAAAAAAAAAAAACATTCTTAATTTAATATTTTTGCTATTGGTGGAACTTTAACATTTTTTTTCAAATCAATGATTGTAGCACCTCTACAATCATCTTTCTACCTTTTATCACCCAGTAGATGACCTGTGTGATCAAGTCAAAATGTTGGTATATAAATATTTAAATTTTTAACACAGTTGAACCAGCAAAATATGTCTTATATATATAAACATGCTAAGCAAGCTTTTTCAATAAATGCCACAAGAGAAAACATTTAAGATCTTTACATAAAATTATCTCTATCCCAAATTGCTTATTATATTATATTTGTAAATACAAGCTAATTATAACAAATGGCATGTGATGTATGCCTTCATTACCTTTCTCTCTCTCTCTATATATATATATATTCTCTCTCTCTCTCTCTCTCTTGACTCATTTCACCCATATATATATATATATATATATATATATATATATATATATATATATATATATATATATATATATATATATATATATATATATATATATATATTTTTAATTAAGAAAAAAAATTCTTATATATATATATATAGATTTATATGTGTATTTATTCTTATATAATTTATAAATAGTTAATAAATAAGCAGATGTAGAGAGAGAAGGTAATAAGAAACAATATTTAATATAGGGATTTATTATATTTCATTAAATAAGGTGTTGAAATTATTTATCTATATTTTTATTAAATAAGGTAGATCAGAAAGAAAGTGTAAAATAAAGCGATCAAGATTAGTAGATCAGGATATGAAAATGTACACATGTGAGTATGAATATTTTAAACATAAAATATTTTACACAAATCTTTTAATGACTAAGATTGCAGGCTTTGTTGTTTTTGTATTATCTAGATTATACATATCTAGAGAAGGAGGTGATGGTTGGATGTAATAAAAGTAACAATTAATCCTAAGTTTTTATTAATTATGACAGACTGTCAAACTTGTGAAGCTTTGATCTTTATCTCAAGATAAGATTTCCAGGTGATCATTTTCTTTGATCAAACATTCACAATATAAAGGAATGAAACAATATTTAGAAGGCAGTTTGTTTAAAGATTATTAAAAAGAAAAGATATAGCGGTCAGTTTTTTTCAATATTATTAGACAAGAGATGTAGCGATCATTTTTTTTATTCATTATTATTAGACAGGGATGTAGTGATGGAGTTCATGAAAACCAAAGGAAATGGACAGTTCGCATATTTTTTTCAAAAGAGAGTGAGCAATTGATTTTTATTTTCACTCTTTAAAAATTGAGGAATGAAAAAATGACTCTTGTTTTAAGGTCAGTATAGACAAAGATGTGCATATATATATATATATATATAAGTAATTCCTAGCAATATTAAGAAAGGGAAAGAAAAAAAATTGAATTTCTTGGAAGAAGTTATTTACAATTCTATAAAATGATATTTATATATTTTGCTGTGTATAATATAATGAATTTGCATTGCTAAAGCCACTTCTTCTGCTTCCTGGAATCTTACAGAATGGGTTAAATCACTAATCTACTGTGGACTCATATACCGGTCCATAGTAACCAAAAGAATGGATAAATTTAAAACCAGCCATAAACCTCATCTACTAATCATCTTTGACAAGAGCCAAGAAGAAAGAAATGAATAAAAAACCATATATAGCCAGGTTTGATCAAACTATTAATCAAATTTTGTTAAGGTTTTCCTCATAGTTGTCTAAAGTGTCTACAATGATTTTTTTAAATGGAAGAGACAAACAAATTCACCGGTTCATACTTATCTAAAAATATTTGTAATAACTCTTTTTGAAATGGTAGAAGCAAGCCAGTCAATGAATTCAGCATTATTAAAAGCATCAACAATAAATAATTTTAAAATTGGAAACCAGCAAGTCAATTAATTTATGTTTATTAGAAGGTATCTAGCAGAACTGTTTTTTTTAATGGATCAAATCATTTTATTGAAGCTATACATGAGACAAGCAGTTTGAAAATTCAAACTTGAGACATTTATAAGAAGTGAAAATAATCAGGTAACTATGAACTTTCATTAATAGATCTTTTATTCTTACTTATTAAAAGTAAACCTTAATTTATTGGTCAAAGCATTTTTTCTTCTTTTGATACAGAAACATTGAAGGCTTGTTTATCTATAGTTATTCTCAATATCACATAACATAACACAAACACAGTTTAAATCTTTAAACTTAAATTTTCATTATTTTTTATATATATTGTAATATTGAAATGTTTTTTTTATTCTTCATTTGTTATGATAATGAGCAACCTATAAATATATGCATTTATAATGGGTTTTTTATCTTGTTGCATATTAAAATTGATATAATGTATTTTATTTTTTTTTGCTCAAGGTTGCAAGATTATTTTTTATATATGTGATTTATGTATTAATTCCTAATGTAAAGGGAACACATTTTAAAAATATATGTTGACATATCACAGGGTGTGTGTGCATGTGTAACTGCTTATGCAAACATGTCAAAAGAATAGGTTATACATAATTCACATTTGAATGGAAGTGAAATAAAACACACAAGTTACATATGAAATTTATTTTAAGTTAGGAAAGTCTTAAGTAAGCAGTCAATGAAATATTTTTTTAAATGTCATTTTAAGCCAGCTTATTTTAAAATATCCAAAATGACAAACTTGTATATTAAATTTATTTGGTTATGCATATATAAATTTTTGTATTAGTTCTATATTTAATTAATGTATTAATAAGCCATTTATCTAATTATTAATTTGATTTTAAAGAAAGAAAGAAGAATAGTATTAATAAAATGTAATTATCTATCTTAATTGGTTTCTGAGTTATTATTGTTGATATAATCATATGTTGTCTTCTCTTAATTCTATCACTTTAATTGATCATCACCATTCGTAAATATTGAACAATCACTTACAAATGTTAAGCAAGCACTCAAAAAAATGTTAAGCAAGCTAGAATATAGATTCACATTTAAGTATTTAAGGATTATGCTTGATAATAACCAAGTTTTACTAATTATAGTTCAATAATAGAAAGCTAAAATTATGTTATGCCCATGAGTTTTGATCATCCTCATCAAAGATGGATGTCATGTTATTGAATAAAACACTGTTCAAATAATACTATACAAGAGTTATGATCACCATCATCATTGATTAAATAGATTATAATCATTAAATCTAATGTTTAACATAATTAATATATATAGTAAATAGGGGTTATAGAAAGTTGAACATCACGTGGGGAGATGTGTGATGATCAGTCATCAGCACTGGTATTATTGACTCCTAGTTTTAACTATAAAAGTATTTTAGTAAATAAACATAAACATATATAAATGTTAGTGAATGTTATGTTTAAATTCCTCATTTAACATAGGATGATTTTAAAAAGTGCCTATTCGTTTATACAGATAAATTTATTGTTGTGAGTTCATTATAAAGCTAGGGCTGGTATCATCATCATCATCATCATTATCATCACCATCATCATATTTATATTATGATAAATAATTAAGTTAATAGTTTCATGGCCATCCACTTAAGTAATGGTCTTCACTATGTTTATTTTGAAGCCATTAATAAGAGTATTTTTTTGGCATCTGTTCATCAATATACTCAAAATGAGCTAGTAATATCTATGAGTTTTTGATATATAAATTTTGGTAATATTGGGATCTTATAATTTTATTGACAGAGATAAAATATAAGAAGGTTATTTTTTTATTAGTCATCTAAACCATGTGTAGTAAAAATGTACCGAAAGAGTTTGAACTCAGTACACTATACACAGGTAGTATTTATCTAGATTTAAAACAATCTAGTGGTGCTTGTGGGAAAACACATGTACTTAGCTAAACTGAATAAAGAGTGATTTAATCCCTTTCCAACTTAATGATATTAAGTTTATATGATAATTTTATACATTGTTATAAATAGCACCAGTGTGTGCGTGTGACTGTGAATGGTCATATATACATGGTAAGAGGAATGAGAAGGATTCTTGGTTAAAAGAACCTAGTATTGGAGATAAGTGAAATGCACTCCAGGGATCTCACAGTGGGTAATTTTATTCAGTTGCTGTATTTAATATTATTTTATTTGATGACAATGGCCAGTATGTTTTATTGTTCAAATGACTTCCCCAATATCTAAGTGTTTTAAATCTTTAATGATGACAGTTTTAATTTTCATTTGGCTATTTTATATGGAAAAATGAGATTATTTATTTATTTCATTATTAGCGTGACAGAATTAATGTTTAAGATAGTTCAATCGGGCTATATTGTTATATTTAATTAATTATAAATAGACACCCAGATAGAGTATGATATGCACATGATCTGATTTATACGTTAGCATCATCCTAATTTAATTATAAATTGTATTTTAGCTAACACAGTGAATTCATTTCTCATTTAATTTTACTCGGTTACAAATGATGAACCAATGGAGCATATCATATATCCTGTTTAGTGTTTAGTTATTGAATTATAGCAACTATCATTTTATCACTCATCAATATATAGATTGTAATTGTTATACAGTAACAGCCTTTTATCAACCGTTTTATCAGTTCATCTTTATTTATTCATACTCTTACAAATGGTGCAGCTTATAAGCATATTTGAATTAATAATTAATAATTTTGTCAATATTTATTTTCTGTTACAAATGGTATTCTATTTTTATTTTTTCATTCAGTTAGAAATAAATCTTTATTTTTATTTGTGTTACAAATAATTTCTTAGAGTTTTTTTATCCGTTACAATATATATATATATATAAACTTTTTAGAAAAGTAATCATAAAAATTAATGAAAGCATGCCATTTATTGCACTTCACTGAAAACATGGTGAAATGAAATTGACATAATTTAAAATTTGGCCCACCAATGTGGTTGGACAATTTTAAAATATGGCATTATCATAAATAGCCTACATGACTTCAGAATTTGAAGATAATATTTTACATAGGATTATGTTAAAAATTAGTTACAAGAATGTAGCTAAATAAAAAACCAGGTAAACATTAAATACAAATTTCTACATGTAATTGCATGTCTTCAAAATGCACTCGACACTACTACATTATTATTTTAGATAATACATCATCTGATCACCCACACCACTCGATGGCACTGTTGCTGGTGCAAAACAAATAGATATAACATTACCGGCTGTTTTTTTTATTTTGTTGATTTATGATTTTTTGTATTATTTTTTGGATTTATTTGGTTTTTTTGCTTTAAGTTTTGACCGCTTTTATGTATATTTCTTAAAAATAAATAAATTGTTTTTTTTGTTTTTTTTTTTGTTTTTGGCTTTTTATAACATTCACTCTTTTTTTTTTTAACAAACATTTTTTTTTTTTGGTCTTTTTTTTTTTTTAATAAATTTTCTTTTCTGGTTTTTTAAGAATCTTTTTTTTTTCAATTACCAGGTTTTTATTTATAAACAAATACATAAAAATTGCTTTTTTATTACATTTTGTATTTACATTATTTTGCTTTTAACAACAACCAAAAAAGAAAAAAAATTGTTGCAAAACAGACAACAAAAAAATTTTCTATTACATAGAGACACAAATAAGATCATTTCACTGCTGCAAATTCATCTCTTCTAAGATGGCACAGAACATGTCTTGATTCTTTTTCAGACATCACAGAAATTCTGCTATATAATTGTCAATATCTTCTTTTTGTGTGCCTCGTGCTCACTTGTTTCACCACTTGAGAGAACCTCAAAGGTGTTCAATGGTTGGGTATGCTACCCATTGTCAGGGTCCATGGAATTGTATTTGTGATTGACTCTCATGGTGAAATCTGGAAGCCTCCAATTCAGAAGTTCTGTATCCTTTCCAGCAATCAGAGTAGATGCTAGAACCAGGCCTGATGTTCTCATGGATGGATTGCATAAGAATGTTGGCAGATCAGGAGGGTACAATTGCCTGTCTCATGACAGACACCACTGAAAATCCATTGTTGCAGAATAATTTTGCCCTGCTGATTTTTCCATCAACTGAACATGGTTTCATCAACTTCCACTGTCATACCAGGACTGCTGATTTGGCAGCATGAACAAGAAAGAAGGCATTCTCAACAGAGTTTTCTAAAAGCTGTCATCATATTCCTTATAACATTTTGACATTATTCCAATTCAGCTGCAATATGCTAATCCTGGCTGCAATAATAAAATAGGTGTACAGCTTTCAAAAAAGTGATTCAGCAGCCTGCAAACAACATTCCATGACAAATAGAACACCTTTGATGGCATTGACATGATTGACATTACATTTCAAGTGTTTGACAACACCTTAATGTCATTAAACCACCACAAACACAGTTCTTCTGGGTGGGTAAAATATTTTTTTGTTGAAGGAAGGCCACTGCATCTGCTTCTGTAGCAGGCAAATCCAATATCTTGAACACTGAATGATCATCTGCCAATTAACTATTTTGATCTCAAAACATTTCAAAAAGTGCACAACTTTATCATGAACTTTGCCAAATCATGATTTACACTCCTCATTTAGTGAATTGTGATACCTGAGAATGAAAGTAGGGCCATTTGAGAATTAGTTAGAATTTGTAGTAACTCACATAAATTACAATACATTTAACTAAAAAAAATACCTGTTCTAATATACTTTTTGTCATTACAAGTACAGAAACCTTCATATCATATGCTGTAGAATAGTCAAGAGTAATGTCTATAGTGTTGCAATACATTGCTAATAATGTTCACATGCTAGTGATGTTGGGGAAGGGGGCACTTCAACAACATCTAGTGTTTGAACAGTTTACAGGTTTATAAGATCTATAAGCAGCCTTGTAAAACAACATATTTCTGAGCTTTTGCATAGAAACAGCACTAGTGAGTGGTGTGGATAATCAGATGATATATTACATTATTTTCTTACTAAGTCCTTGCCATACAGGCTTCACTTCCTTTTCCTGACATTATGTTTACTGCATTGGGGAAATAAATATGTTCATTAATAACATAGACTTGATAATAAAAAGAAAATTAGTATTATTCTGTTGAATGTATTTTTGACCATGTGTAGTAAATATTACTATTTTTTTAAAAAAAAAATGATTACAACATTTACTTTTGGAAGATTTTTTTGTACAGAAATCCATTAAGATTATATTTAATGTTTTATTTATCACTTTCAACATCTATAGATTTTTATATTTCAATAATGAAGTTTTCACACTTTAATACAGTTTATATTCTGAGTAATTTTATATAGTTAAAACAATTAATAAACAGTCTATTTCAGAATAAATACTTGTATAATAACATTCTAAAAAAGTTCATAGAAAAGAATACTTTATTCAGCAAATAGGCTGTTTATCAAGCAATATGAGTTTGCAATCCTTTTCAGTTTTATTTTACAATCTGTCTAAAAGTCTCTAAATACTCACCAAATAATAATTTGATGTACTAGATGAGTTATTTATTTTCCAGTTACCTACAAGTAATTTCTAGCTTGTTTGCAATCTTAAAAAATTCAAAATTTACCAGATTTCATTCACCATAAATCTGACATACGAATACAATTCATAATTTTCGATATACACATACAAATATTCACTTATACCATCATTATTATCAGTTATTACCAATATACTGCAGGATAAATGTGTTTTTAATCCGTAACTTCTTCATTTAATTACCAAACTTAACTTCCTCATCCATGTATTTATATGCGGTCTTTTTTTTTTTTTTTTTGCTTTTACAGTATTTTTGGATCCAATGTAAAATATTAACAGTTTATCTATCATCATTTTTTTCTCTACAGTTCTGTCCATTTTACTTCCTTCATTTTTTTCAATATATTTTGTTCTCTCCCCTATATGTATAACATTTGACACCCATTTGTTAATCCCAACATATATCATTTTATATTTTCTGGGAGTTTTGAGAGTTCATTATGACATATGTAAGCTCTGGTAAAATATATATTTTATTAAATATATGTTTCTTCAAACACAAGACTTTTTAATATTATGCTATTCTTTATAAGAAATCTCTTGCTTTTTTAGATTTCATAATGTGTATTAAAGTAACATTTCTGTACTTTATTACTATCTATAGAAAGCTTGTGTAGTCAGTGGTTACCATATGATAGTATATTTAAATCTCAATCTGTTGACAATTGTTTTGGATTTTGTCTTTAACAATGAGCTTAGGATTCAAAACTGGAAATAAACTATTATCGATTCGACAATCAACTTTAATTCTATTATATTATTCAAGTTAAAATTCTGAAGTTCAAAACAACTTATTTGAACAGTTACGTAGATCTGATTCTAGTAATCTCAGTTGTTTTCTAACTTTATATATGTTTCCCCTAGTGAGAAATATTAATAAAAATCAATTTATTTTGTAGCTGTCTCAATATGTGATATTTGTATTATCATTAACTTCCAAGCCTCACTGATAAAGACAAACCCTCTCTCAATTGGAATTTAAATGAAATGCATTAACACACGGAAATTACTGATTAGTTAAACTTACTGTAAACAGCAAAAATAACACTTTTGTTATTTTATCATTAAATCATTTTAGCAAAGGTGCTTCATCTAAGTTGTGTTGATGATATATCTTACGTTTCCAACAGTTATAACAATCTGATCAGTGTATCTATATATGCTAATTTATTTCATTTCACTATTAGCAACCTGTAAGAATTATATAATGTGAATACATATAAGTCTAATGTTTTATTACCAATTTTTATTAGTGATTCATTAGACTAGAGATTATCCACATAATATTAAGTGGATAATCTCTAGTCTAATAAATGTCTAATAAAAAATTGTTAATATATATATATATTATAACGGGACAGCCTATTTGATAGCCTTAGTTGAGGCACCAAAAATAACGAAACGGTATTTAATCATCCCAGTTGATGTATTAAATGTAATATAATCAATTATATTTAATGTTTAGAAGTCATTAACTTAATGCTTCATAGTTAGGTTCACCAAATATAACAGAATGGATTATATTTAAAATCTAAGTTGGTCTTGTTAAATATAAAGGGATGATTAAATTCCTTAGAAAGAGGATACGCATTTCACTACAATCGGACTTTGGGTCTTCAAGTAGAATGCTAGAAATGAATCGATGAAATACCAAGTCCATGATTATATATACCTTTATTATGCTAGCTCATTAATCTTTAAATAAGTTTAAATACAATTTAGACCAGGTCATCCATCTTTCATCCCTCTTTCAGTCACCATTATGCCATGATATTTAAACTCACGGAGAATTTGCAATCAGCTCTTTTCAGGAATAATTTCAAAAACAAGTTATTTCATATGCCTTTATATAAGCATTAATTATAACTATTATTCATATGACATTTATAATAGTAGCATATATATAATATAATTCAATAATGATTAGACAAAGAGATCACGTTAACAAATCAATATTTAATAAACAATAAAAAATATAATAGAATAGATAATAAAATATTAATAAATAAATACGGATGAATTTTATCATTTTAAAAGAATATTAATAAATTATATTTTTTTATTTAATACCCTATGATAAAACTCAATACTATAATAAACTTTCAAAAATTAAAGAAAATAGCTTAAATTAACAGATATATAAAAACAATATCTGGGTTCAAAAATTAATAATTTATGTATCTTATTAATTTATTTATCGTTCTTATTTATATGCTTCACAATTACCCATATATAAGTATTATTTGCCATTGTATAACTTATATATTATATGTATTTTTAATAAATAAAAATACATTAAACGTTTACAATATTACGTAGTAAACACAATACAATCCTGTTTAAGATATCTGTCAAATAATAACTATTTTTTATATCCCTCATCTAATTTGATGAATTATGTTAAGCTTTCAATTAATTATATTTAATAATAAATATAATTTTCCTTTTAAGATATATATGATGCGATGCCAAATTTGAAATAAAGATAATAATAATAATAATAAACATATTAAAATAATATAAGCATTATTATAATATATATATAAATAAATAATAAAGGAAACTTATTTATAAGAGAGTTGAGAGTAGATATTGAAGTCTATAGTTCATCATCCCAATGAAGATCTCTTACGAAGCATATCACCAATCCATTTGTACAATGATGATTCCATTTATCCTTAAACGATAAACTGTTAATAACATCCAATGACCGGATTAATGTGAAATAAAATAAATATTCTTCGAATGTAGATGTTCTTAATCTTCATTTCTCTATTATCACTAGACGTTCTATATATTCAATATTTCAAAATATTTTAAAATAGCATGCAAGGTTGGTTTCGAAACCTTTTACGATATAATGAGTGTACTACTCAGTGCACATTGTTTTATCCTTAATATATATAATTATCTTAAATTTATATATATCCGAAGAATAATGGAAGAGTTAAAACAACGTAGTTTCAAAACTTAAACAGACGTTCTTTTCCTTTATATTGCTATTCCTTTAAGATTAAGTAGAAAATTAAATATATTTTCCTTGCAGACTTTGAATCCACAAATTATTTTAATTTGAAAAAGTTAATATTTAAATTCCAATCGCTAAATAGTAGTATTGATAGAAGAAAAATGCTATTTTTAAAGAGAAAAGATTTTCTTTTTCTTTCGTTTTTTTATTTTATTTTTTAGAGCACGAACGAATCTGCTCGTGTGTTATATAAGTTCATGTTTAATTCAACTATCAATTGTTCCACTGACATTAAGATTTAATAATAAAATAAAAAAATATATAAGTATTTATTCTTAACTTCAAATCTGGCATTTTACTCAAAAGCTTAAGGTATATATTATTTAAAACTTAAATGTATATATAAATAGTACATATATGTTACATAATAAAATAGTCAAATATAAAAATTTATATTTATAAATAATTTCACAAGAGATAATAATAACTGTAAGTTACTATTATAATATATATATATACACACATACATAGAATGGTTTGTGTCAAACTTATGAGAGGAAGTAATTTGATACTTATTAATTTAATTGTAATAATTGGCTATCTATATATACTGAACAATTATAAAGATATATGTAAGAGATTGTGATCTGGATTAACTCATGGATGCTGCTTCAGCATATAATATGCATCAGATTAATATTTGATTTGGGGTCATACATCTTTTTGACATGTCTTGGGTTATAAGATTATGATTTCACCTCATGGTATTAAGAATGGGTAGAAACTATCTCTACCTTGTGTGACAGTGGTGTAGTGAAAATTATACTACAAAAATATTATTCATAAAGTGTAATGGTTTGTATTTGATACTAATTACAAAATTCAAATAATATGTAATGTTTATTAAATACGTTTCACACCCAGCCACACACACACACACACACACACACACACACATATATATATATATATGGAATTGACATTTATTATATTATTCTTATTTAGATTTATCAAAAGTAATCGATTTATAAACAAATCAAAATCAACATTAAATAATAACAAACTTGTTTATTTTTATTCTTATTTCCAACATAGTAAAATAGTTGAAATTAAAGATAATTTATCATTTTGACAGAAAGAAAAATTAATATCTCTATTGTTTCTTAATATTGTTTTAAATAAAGTTATGATAAAATTAAATTTGTGTATAAAATTTTAGGAAGATTTTCATGTATAAAAATATAAATATGTATTTCAGATTCAAACCATGTAGGTTTATATGTAATTGTTATCAATCTTGTACTAAAATTTTAACCAAATCAGATTTGATGTTAATTAAAATGGAATTCTTAAACACTCGTTGGCATGGAATTTACTTGAAAAGTTAACCCATTAATAACTATAAACTAATTAATAGCACATGATTAGCTTTTGGAAAAACCACTGCCTGAATACAGGCACATATATAATATTTAAATAAGGCATAATATGCAAATAAGGCAATTATATATTCTACTTTTCAGATAATGGAATACATGAATTCTTTTTGTTGATGGAATGTGGAATCTATGCACTTGTGGAAGCATCTTTGTGTTTCTTTTCCTATTGTCTCATTCTGAACAAACAGTTCTAACATCGAATGGAGAAAATGTCAACCAGTGTTTAATAATTACACAGTTTGTTAAAAAGAGTTAATATGTTGGAAATTTATTATAATGGTAAACATCAATTAAACAATTGTTTTTATATTATTTGTCTAAAAAATTGTTGTGATAGCATTTTCTTTGTAATTGTATTTCATCATTTAGCTTTTAATGGTATTTTTGAGAAAATTTTGAAATATTATTTAATCTTTTTAAAACATCTCAATTGCTAGTAGTAACCCATGAGCCAAACTTTCACATTAATCCATAGTGTTTGAAAACCATCAATAATTCTGCTGTTAAAAAAATGCAGACATATGGAGGATCCTGAAAGATACGTATATAATATTTCTATTGCTTGTTGTTTTTGACAAAATACTATAATTGATTAGAGCATTATCTTAAATTCAATATCCACAAATCTAAAAATAATCAGTTTAATTCCCTTGCTAATATTATCCAAAATTATGTGAGAAAGACTTAAAGAAAAGTAACATCACTCTGAATATTGAGCTATATATTAATTTGTAATATTATTAGCATGTGAATATATTTTAAGTTTAAATAAATTACTTTTTTTTTTCTAAAATTATTTAGCAATTAAAATAATAATAGATAAAAGTAGTTTGACATATAATTAGATGTTACTTTATTTATTTGATAATTATGTTGATGTAAAAGTTAATACAGAAGTTTCAGTGAGATCACCATTGTTTTTTTTCTCAGTGATGAAAGTTTATTCATCAAAAAAGGTACAAATACTGTTAAACAAAAGGTTTACAAAGAATGGTTGAAATTCTGGAGCAACAGGGTGAAAGGGGAAATATACATATGAAAAAAGAAAGGGGATGTGGAAATGGGGTGTATTAACCATTAACGACAAATGAATGTTACAATTAGGAATTATTTGTAAAGTCTATATTTCAAATATGAGTAGCATTTTAGGAGTAAAATATTGAGAAATCCAATTTGTGATGGATAAGTGGAGAATAGGAAAACCCTTGGAGATAACAACATTGGAAATAATAAATTTAAATAGGGTCAATCACTTGCAATTAAAATCATTAGGCCAAACTGTAGTACTTTGCAATAATACTTGGATAAAATTGTTTATAAGAATAATGCTAAGACCATTATGAATATCATTTTTTTCTTCTTGTGAATAAGAAAATCAACATTGGCAACAATCCCCACAGCACCCTCATCCTAGCCCTCTCCCTCAAAAGAACCAGGATTTAGGTCCCTGCTCCCTTCCCCCAAGAACCAGACTCTTTCATTCAATCAGTAAAGTTTAGTGTGGTGAAAATTTTAATTAAAAGATACAATTAGGAATTATTTGTAAAGTCTAGAATTCAAATATGAATAGTGTTTTAGGAGTACAATATTGAGAAATCCAATTTGTGTTCGATAAGTTGAGAAATAGAAACACACTTGGAGATTACATAAAATACAGACTAAACCAATCTACTGTTCAGTTCTTCCTAATGGCCTTGAATATCTTCACAAGAAAGCAATTCTGAATACTTTGGAAACATTATGAAAAAACAATGGAGAACAAGGAAAAAAATCCAAGCTTCAAAATGCCTCTGCTGAAAACCATTCTAATTCATCATGAAAATCACCTGAAGATCAAAAGGTCAGCCCTATCAATAACATTGGAAGTAATAAAATTGAATAAGGTGAATCATTTGCAATTAAAATCATGAGGCCAAACTGCAGCTTACCTTGCAATAATACATGGATAAAATCATTCATGACAACAATGTTAAAGAATCACCATAAATAACATTATTGTTTCTATCTTGTGAATGAGAAAAAACAATGTTGGTAAAGATCACCAAAGCATCCTTGTCCAAGCTCCTTCCCTCCAAAGAACTAGAATTTATGCACCTGGAGAGCCTCCCAACAACCGGACTCTCTCATTCATTCAACAAAATTAAGTGAAATGAAAATTTTCATTAAAAGGTTAAAATCTTTGTTGAAATATTTTGTAATTTCAATGATTGTCATATATTTACATAGCGTTTTTATAAAAGTTGAAATTATTCTTACTTGTGATTACATTGTTGATATAGCTTGCATATGAAAAGAGAGCTAAGAAACTCCCCTTTTTAATAATAGTTTTAGAGAAATTTAATTCCTTAAACTAGGAAAAAGGGAATGAAACAGGGAGCCAGAAACAGTGTTAACTGGAGTCCTTGGCTCCCTTGAGAGGACTGACATCACCATTCTTTTCATAATAAAAGTTATTTTAAGCAATTATGTCAATGTCTCTGCAAAGATCATTGATTTGTTATCCATTACCTTCTCAGTGCAAGGGTGTTTCAATTAAATTGCCAAAAATGTTGACACTAATAACAATCAAACATACATGTTTTGTAGGATCATCCATGTAATATTTTAGTTTAAAAAATTCTAAAGATTCAACATGATAATACAAGCCCTCAGCTGGAAAGTGAAATCTATATTCATTTTCCAGTTTAGGACTTGTGAGATGAATTCAAAATATTGGAATTTTTAAACTAAAACTGTACACAATATCTGCAAAATATGTTTTTTTTTTATTATATTGCAACCCATGAAAACATTTATATGAACATAAATATAGGCAAATCTAAAATATAGATAAAAAACAAATAAAACAGATATTAAGAAAATTATTTTTAAAAATTTGTGTCCAACTTGCCTAAAGTATATTTTACTGCATTGAGGATTACTGATAAAATAACATGGTTTGTCAAAAGAATTGTGATTATGACATTTTAATAGTAGTTACATGTTCAACTATTTCACTTATTTAATGTTAAATATTAAATTCCATTGAAAAATATAAAACTTCATTTAAACTTTCCAAGTACATTCAACTATTAATAATTTGGCAGTATATCTCAGTTAGATAGAGTGTTAAATTAATTATTAAAATTCTAAAGATACAAGTTCGAATTACATGCTAGTCCTATCACTAGTCAGGCCAGAAATATCTAAAGAAGTGAGAAAGATAATATCACTTAAAAAGTTGTGCTATATACTGATAGCACTATATATTGAATGTATTAGGAAAGTTTAAATAATGTATGAATTTTCCTAATATTATTCAATATTTAATATTAAACTATTTAAATTATCCATTACATAATTATTATGCAAGAATACATTGTTTGAATATTTTGCTGCACATTAAAAATTTAATGGTAGTTGGGCATCTATACGGGGTAAAAAATACTTTTCTAGATGACATTAAAATAAAAAGATAGTATATATTTAAAAGAATAAAATATTTTGACATTACAAAACTAAACATTTATTTGTGTATATAATAAAGTAATCTCATAAGTGAATAAATATCTTAGAGTTGAACTATCATGTATTTTTAAGTAATAAGAATATCTGTCACATAACATTCTTTAAAACCTATTTAGTTAAGGCATATTGTACACAGCAATTTAATGCAGCAGTACAGATTCAAACCCTATTACTTAAGACCTTGAATAGATTTCAGTTTTAGCACTTCCAGCCCAAACAATAAAGCCTTTCAAATATTTTTTTAAACAAAATTGATCAAATAAAAAAATGACACTCCAAATATCCCTGTATTCACATATTTTATACCTGCTGAATCAGTTATCTGTGAGTCAATGTATATATGTTTAATAAAAACATCAAGCAGAAAAAAAAGACAAATAATAAAGAAAATTATTTTTCTACAATTAAATTGTTTAGATAGTACCATATATAAGATGTAACAATTTAATACACAGAATGACCACATGATGTCACCTGAGATCTATTTGTACCAAAATCACATGAGTATTGAACATTCGTGTGTGGTAATGTTTAAACTAACGTGTGTAAATTTTAAGCTGATAGAACTAGATGTTAATTAGCTATTGAGAAGATAATACATATATGTATTAATGCTTTGTGTAAAAATGGGTATATTATGCTCATTTTCAAAGTCCTTTTAGCCAAAATATCAATTACACAACTAGATCATCCTGTCTGTCCATGTGACATAGCACACTGTGGTATTTGGTTATTTCAAAAATTAAAAACTGAGTGGAAAGCACAAAGATTTTGTACTATAACTGATATCCAAATGAATGGGTAGCAGATGCTCAATGGTATTCCTGAAAATGAGCTCCAGATATGCTTTCCAAAATGGAAACATCATTTTAATCAGAGCAGAGATGCAGAAACTACTTTGATGGTGGCAGATTCCCCAAACCAGTTTTGAATTATTATATCTCCTCAGTGAGACACTTACAATATTTCAGATCCTATATCTATCAGATAAGTGCTGGCTTTGAGTTGGTATTTTAGGTCTATTGTCTAAAATATCAAAGTGCCTCACTGAAGAGAGTCAATAGCTCAAAACCAGTTTGGGAATAGCAATGTTTTCCAGATGGAGATTTTTAAATGTTTTCCCTTGTGGCATTTATCAATAAAGCTTGTTAGAGCTATTAACATGCTTATTATTTTATTTTATAATTACAAGCTTATCAAGTTAAGTCATCTGATATATGACTTCATTTACTAGTAAAATTTTTATCATAAGTCTTAAGCAATGTTATATTGCTAAGGCTATGAATATATAGTATGACTAAAGAGTATTAAGACCCATATAGTTACTTAAGCTAGACAACTAAATTTGAAGATAATAGGTGTCTGAAATCTACTTAAAGTATTAGATAAATTTTGGCCATGAGTTGGTATTTTAGATCTAGTGTATGAAATATCTTAGCACCTCACTGAAGAGAGCCAATAGCTTGAAACAAGTTTGGGAATGAGGATGATTTCCACCTAAAGATTTTTAGATGTTTTCTCTTGCAGTATTTATTGATAAAGCTTTTTAGAGTTATTAGCATGCTCATTATATATATATTGAACGGAGTTCGAATATGTGGATCCGAATCACCGGTCTCTTAGGCAGAGAAGAACATATTCGGAGAGTATGTATGCCCAAATGATAGCTATAAAGTATATAACTAGCATTACATTTCCAGGACATAGCTTCTTCTCGGCTGTTGAGTTTAACACCAAGTTCAAAGCACTTTTTTTTGTTTGTGTATAAACACGGGCGCCAGCTGCTTATTCTAAAAGAATAGACAATGCACTTTGAAGAGTGGCCACTAACTCAACACCTAAATCCACGACTAGCTCAGTTGTTTGTCATCACTAATAGATTATACTTAATTAGTGGTTGAAAGACTTGATAAAAGGGAATTGATACAAAGAATTTATAAAAAGAAATGTAAAAGAATTGATAAAAAGAATTGACCGACAAATAAAGTTTAATTTTAAAGACAATTTATTAACTAATATTTATTTACTAAATTTAAACATTTTATAATTCTAATAAAACACACGCATATTTTAAATTGACATTTCTAAACTAGTTTAAATATTCTTGTTTACTTTCATAACAAAACACTAGTATTTATCTAATTTAACTAATAATATTGATATAAGGACCACGCACACATTAACTCATGCACACACATAATAATATTAAAGTATTACATAGCATTTGAAATTTAATCACACACATCAATAGTTCATTTATGTATGATATCGAGTTCATATAATTAGACTCTTGGAGGATTCGCACGAATTAATGAAATGCAATGGCTATTACAGTATAAACGAAAATAAGCAAATGTTTTACCTAGGATTTTGAATGTAGATTTAACACTTTGTTTTCTTCTTGTTTGGTGTTTATTCCAGTATGAATGGTTCCAGTATGAATGCTTCCAGCCAGCTGGGATGTTTCCTTGCTGAGTTTCCTGATTTTCACGATTATTACTATCGGAGACAATTAGATACTGACGGAGATTTTCTAAGATGTTAAGCTGACATTATTTCACGGGCAGATCTGCTGTTTTCTCGGACATCTGGGCTGGAGATAAATGTGCGTTCCCAAGATCTTCTCAACACTGCATTTTGTTTGTTAACTGCTCAATTAATTTCTGAACTGCACTACTCAATTACTTTGTGAACTGATCTCACTCAATTAATTTGTGGAACTGATTACTGTCCGATAAAAAAGGTCTATTTATACCTGCACCTTGTTGTCTTTCTAATATCTCCGGCAAAGATCTGTTGTCAAATTCCAATGGTAATCATTAGATAAACGTGTTTTGGAAGATTGCTTAATTAGTAATAGCCATGCAATAAAACGTGTTGTTTTATTTTATTAATAGCCATTGCCATGGTTTTTAATGATAATCTTCTTTTATTTTGCATACATTTTATTTATTTACAAATCACACATATATTTTTAATACAATTTACTATTAAGTTTTAACATTATTTTTTCTTTAATTAAACTTGAATGAAAAGAGATTTGTATGTTTTAACTTTTTAAATTATATTTTTACGAATACTAATAAAAACTATTTATTTCCTTTTGTAAACCTTTAGTTTCATTTCTCAAACCAAGACTCCCCCTCCCCCCTTTTGGTTAATTAATTGTAGCTTTTTTATTTCAAAAACTAATGCTAGAAAACTATTTAATTCTTATCTTTTTCGAAAACAAGCTGCAATAAACTCTTCAACATTTAATTTTGTTTTTCTTTTATGAAAGATTATTTTAATAATAATTTTAGATAAAAATTATATGTGCCTATATCAATATAGGTACAATATATATAGCACCCAAATAAGCTCTTAACAAGCACAAGCTTTGCAGAATATCCCCAACCCCAGACCAGTTTTTACTATTGGCTTCTTCGGTGAGGTGCTAGGATATTCAAACATTAATTTAAAAATATTAGTACCAGCCCAGAGCTTTATCTAATGAATAACTATTAAGGAGAATATCTGAAATTTTTAGACATTTGTATGCCTTCTAATCCAGCTATCTAACTTAAACCGCCATATGGGATTGAACCATGTTATATTGGTGATTTATCTTTTCTACATGTGTGTGGTCATGTGTTTCAGTAGTATGAGATAGTGTGAATAGTTGAAGATTGCTTGAAATTCTGAATTCAAATCCTCTATATTTACAATTGGGTTCCAGGTATAAGAATGACTGTATTTCAAATATTAAACATAAATAAACAAAATGGTTGTCATTTAATTTGTGTGCATTGTGAATACAACTAAAATAATATGAAATCATGTGCATTTTGAAATATTATTTATATGTAATTATTTTAATAAGTGTTTTAAAAAAGTATAGAATATTTTGTATTAAATAAGCAGATGTATAAAAAATATTTTTTTATTGAAATTAAGATTTTACAGCAAATATTTTAAGTTTTCAAATTTGTATTATTATTTTTTTATTATTTTGAAAGCTGTTTATTTATTCAAAAATTAAAGAACATTTTTTCAGGAACACAGCTGCGTCTAAAAACCTTTTTATCCAGTGAAATTTTGACTCTTTATAAAAGAGATAGTAGAAAGGTTTTGTTTTAGAGTGAAATTATCCACAATAATGTCTCAAATGGTTTGTCATTAGCAAAGATTACCAAAAACCTGTTGTTGTTTTTTTAGATAAAACTATATTTTTTTCAATCTTTTTTTTATAATAAACAAGTCAATGTATTTTATATACAACTAATTGTTGAATAGCATATAAAAATAATTGCTCCAAATGGCATTGTCTTTTAAGAGAGCTAGAAGTATTTTGGAGTAAATTTTTCTCAAATTATTATTATAAGGATCCCTCAGCGATATATATATATATATATAATAAAAAGGTTAGAAATTGAAATGCATTGTTGTTTAAGTTTACTAAAGGAATCAGTTATCAAAGAATTAAAGAGTGCTAATATTTATATGAAAATGGTAATATTAATATTACAAGGATTTACTATAGAATATATTATTTTTAAAAGTGCTTACTTCATTAATCGAATAATATTTTGTTTTTGAATGATTTTATTGGAATATAGATGAACTTCAAATATAATGTTGATTTAAAAGGATCATTGTTTTTTTTTTTTCATGTGTCATAGCATAGGCCAGGAAGTGAACCCACAAACCCGGAACAACTGCCTGCAAGGCTGCTGCGCTGATACGTGGATTTTAAGAAGTTTCAGGATTTATGAACTATAATTTCATATAATATTTTTTATTATTATGTTACTATATATTAATAAATATTTTAAATGAATAACCTGATACATTAATATCCAACAATTGTGGAAATATTAACAAAATTGTGTTTTATTGTATATCTAAATCTACTTTTATATTTGATTAATGTAAAATATATGTAATTATCCTTATAATATAAATATAAACTAACCAAAAATAAAATTAAATAATTTTAAATAATTTTTTTTAAATATAAGTTTTAAAATATTTTGTTTGTTTATTATTTTATATAGATTTCTAAAACAATATATTTTGGATAAGTGTAAACCAATTACATTTATAATAATATTTAATTCAAGTACATTTAGGAAATATAAGTTTATAATTGAATTGATTGTCCTCTAATTATGACTGTAAAAATATAAGAAACGAACTAAAACAGATTTAGTTATTTTTTTAAATATAATATACTTATTTATTATTGCTTATACAATTAAATATTTTCTTTCTGCTTTCTTATTTGTCATTTTTGCAACATTTTATAGATACATAAGTTAGAAATTTTGGCAATATCTTTATATTATTTATAATTAAATTAAAATCCAATATTATAATCCAAATTATGTTATCTATTCATCAATTTATATATTATTATTATTTATTTATTATATTTTTTATGTTAATATATTTTATTTTATTAACAAAATTTGAATTTTATAATTATTCCTAGTTTATTGATCACATTATACTTTGGTATTAATTTAAAGAGTCTTTAAAAAAAATAATTTAATATATCAAGCACAGAGTTCTTTTTTCAAAATAGTTCATAAATATCCAAATAGAAATAAAACCCACTAACTCCTTTTTAAAACTTGTTTTTATATGACTAAAAAAAAAACAAAAAACATTTTTTGGATTATCAAATAATTGGTTTTCAGATATTGATAATCATAGTAAAATTAATATTGTCAGTAATAAAATTATTAGGGCAATTAAGTTATGTTCAAATAGTAATTTGTTTGGGAATGAGATTGATATTATTAGGAATGAATGTTTTATGAATGATTATCGTAGGGATGTAATTAAACATTTTTTTTCTAATAAAAATATAAATAAAATAAGAAATAGAATGGGATTAGATAGGAGTAGGAATAGAGAAAAGATTATTTATGTTGGTTTTAATATATCTAAAGATTTATTTATTAAAGTTAAGAAATTAGTTAAAATGATTAATAGGAAATATAATGTTTCAATTTGTCCAGTTTATAAAAAGAAAGCCAGTTTAAATCTTATGATTAAGAATAATGGGGACTATAATAGGTTAGATATTATGAACTCAGTTTATTTGATAAAGTGTTTGAATTGTTTTAGAAAGAATGTAGAAATGACATATGTTGGGACTAGTAAGAATAAATTAAAAACTAGATTGAAACAGCATTTAGGTGATAAAAATTCTGCTGTTTACATTCACATGAATAAATTTAAGCATGGGGATTTTGATATAAAGCCTTTGGAATGTATTAAGTCATATAATGAAAGGATGATAAAAGAAAATGTATTCATTAATGAAATGAAACCAGAATTAAATAGGATGTTAATAGATAAACAGAAAAGAAAATAATAGGTTTTTAATTAAATGTTTTAAAGGATATATATAGATTTTTTTTTTTTAATAAAAGGAAATTGTTTCTTTTTGAGTTGTGTTTGTTGGTAATAGGAAAGGGGAGTGAGATAAGGTAAAAAAAAAAATTGGTTAGGAATATATTTTGTAATTTTTATTTATTTTTATGGAATATGTGTTATTTGTTATATATATTATTTTATTTTAGTGTGCCTTAAAAAAGACTACATAAAATAGTCGAAACGTTGGATTTTTTAATTTTTTTTACATTTGTATAGTCATATAAAAACAAGTTTTAAAAAGAAGGAGTTAGTGTATTTTATTTCTATTCTTTAAAAAAATATATTTCTATATTAAATATTCTGCTAGTTAAAGTATAAATAAATATTTATATATCTTAATAATTTATTATCATATTGTAGTAGTTTTCTTTTTAACATTTATTGATTACAAAAGTTAAGATAATGTCTTCTGAAACATTAATTGGATACATACTATATTAATTTATTTAAAATTAATAAATCAGTGTTGAACAGTATTTGTATTTTTATAATTTATATTCTTTAAATATTTACAAGTTATATGCTATTACCATTTTTTATTTTAATTAGCATATATTAAAAATATTAATTGAAGTATATTGCTATGTTAGACTATTACAAAATTATAAAACGTAAGCAATTTTCCTTAAACAAATGTAAATTAAAATAATATACACTAATATGCATTCATAAAAAAAAAGCTATATACTGAATGAAAATTTATATAATTGAAGCCAAGTGTTTTTAAAGACAATGAATATCATCATAATCATAGCATTCTAATGTCTGTGATTGTATAGTGGTGTATATATATACAAATAATAAATTATTCAAATGTCTTCCAATCAGAGAATCCATTTTTTTTATAAATGGGGAGGCATGATTCCTTCTATTTAATGGTATTATGGTTGTTAGCTATATGCTTGACTTTTTTGACCTTCTGCTTAGTCATTTTGCTCAATGCATGTTCTGGTAGCTGTTGTGAGTGAAATGTGGTTCTGGTGCTTACAAATTTCTTATGCTTAGAATTATCTATGACTTGTCTATAAAAATACCAATGTTGTGAAATCTGATGAGAGTGGTGTGCGAGATTCACCATAATAAATTGCATTGCATCCTGCTTGAAGCAGGCAATTTTGCATTTGGTGTGTGAAGTTTGATCTTTGTTGAATATATTTTTGGAAATATTTATTAATCTGTTAATTAAAACAGAGCAAAACTCTCCATACAGTATTGCCACCTGTGCTAAACAGAGTAATCAATGGATGCCAGAAGGCGCCTCACTGACGAAGGCCACAAGCCAGAAACTAGTCTGGGGATATTGGATGAGTAGGCATTAGATAGGGATTTTATGCACAAGCCTTCTGGCATCCATTGATTACTCTGTTTAGCACAGGTGGCAATACTGTATGGAGAGTTTTGCTCTGTTTATCAACAATTAATGTACTAGTATAGGAAATGTGATCATGTGATGCTTAATGGTTTAATCTGTTAATTGCGGGAGGAGTATGGTAGTTTACTTGATGCATTTGGGAGAGCATTTGTTAATGTTTTTCAGTATCCAAGACATATATGGCAATAGTATCAAGGATCTATTGGCTTGTGGAAAGTTAAAGTTCACATTGTTATAAAATTGTTCAACTCTAGGAGCAAGATGTTTACATTTGACACCTATTCTGGCTTAGTTCATTAAGATATTGATAAATATTAGCTTTATAAAAAGCTATGAATTTGCATAGGACTGGCATATTTGAGATAGGAATGGAAGATAGATTTGGAGTGTTAAAACCTCTGATTTCTATCTGTTTGAAACATATCCTACATTTTAGATGGATATTATCTTTATTTATCATGATATCTAGATATTTTAACTCTCTGTAGGAATTTACTCATTCTATAGTCTATGACAATGTGGATTTTGCTTCAATGTTAAAATTATTAAAAATCTAAATTAAAAATTTTAATATAAAATATATAATAAAAACCTTAACACACATTTTATGAGGGATAAATAAACCTAACGATATGTCAGCTCCAATTATCATGCCCGATATATTTTTACTATGGATTTTATATTCTGCAAAACTATACAAGGGCCTCAAGAGTAATTTTTTTGCCAGATGCCTTACAGTACTGGTAAAAAAATCATACAGATATATCAGCTGCTGAATGTATATTAATATTGTCATGGTAACCAATTTGTTATCAATTAGTGTGAAATAACATGAATATGAAAGTCTGTCTTAATAAGTACATAGCCATGGTGAAATAAGATATTGATGTTAATGATAACACTAAATATTTGTACTTTGACACAATTTTTTTCACTATTACAGTATTTTTTTGTCATGCAATATTTTATGTGTGTGATTTAATATTCAAAGTGTTCCATACCAGGTGAAGAAGGAAGCCATTCTTAGAATTCATATACCCTATGTCATAAAATATAGCTATCATAGAAAGAAAAATAAGTTTTTAACTTTCAGTGATTTTTTCTATCAACTTACTTAATCCATATTGAAACTTGTTTTATCAATATGATTAATTTTTTCATATTATAATATTCATTTTTCTTTTTGTGATGCAAATATTATATAATTCTTCTCTACAGAGATCTAAAGCACTATTGTGATTAGTCATGAATAATGAAGCTGTTATTATTGCAACCTGCACCTGTATTGGTTAATTTTTTTAAAATCTTATTACTAAGGAGAAATGTCATTTGTCATCTAATTAAATGGGTATATAATAATATTGCGATTTATAGGCATGCATTGAAAAGTTCATAGGCAAATGTGGCCAGTCATTGTAATGATCTTTTCTTCTAAGATGGCTGACTTTTTCACCTGGTTTTACAAAAAATCATATATAAGATCATCAATTAATCACAGTGATATCATCATTATTGGCTATCAAATATACAACTTATAACTCAGTGATATTTTTATATTGTATATTATTGTAAATAAAAATAAATATTTACACACATAATTACATAATATGTGAACCAGTTTGGTTTCTATATAAACAGACATGCAACTTAGTTATAAAATATTATGGTCTAAAAAAGAAATTTATGATTCTCAAACATGCATATGAATTTTATGAAAGTCTATGCAATTTGCAATAATCTCATCTATGATTGATTTATCATGTAAACTTAAATGATATAATAACACTTGAAAATAAAATAATTCAATGCTTCATTATTCAAGAACTAATGTAATATTCAAGTGGCAGAAAAATCAAATTTGGCTTTGATTTAAAGACACGTATCTATTCCATTTGTTAATGTGTCATCATTATGAGGTTCATGGCATGTATACTTCGAGACAAATAAATTTTACTTTCCCCATTGTCAACATTTTTGTACATATGTAAAGAGTGTTATAGTGGAAAAATAATGAACTCTCAACCCAGGCTTGGACATACAAATGTTTAATATTTCAATGAAACCCTGATGTCTGAAGGTTGTTTGCACAGTGCATTCATAGTGGCAGATTGTGGTTTGTGTGTCCACTCAAGTGGGTATCGACATGGATTTACTAATAAAACAAAAAAAAATATTTAGTCACTTATATAAAATTGAAATAATTTTTTCTTCAATATTTTTTTTTTAGTTTTTTTTTTTATAAATGTATTATATTATTTGACATCTGTGATTAATGGATTTATTTAAATTATTATTTGATTTAAGTTTCATCAATTCTTTCTTTTGTGTCATCATTTGAAAAGCTTCACATACTTAATTAAATTGCATTTTTAAAGATCACAAATATATTTAACGATTAATAATAAACTTATTTATTACTTGTCTTTTAAATTTCTGTATTTAAGACCTATGAAAAATAAAAGTATTCACATCTACATATAAGTACAAAAACTGCAAATGCATTGTACAGTATAACTGTTTTAATGTTTTGCTTTATAATGCTAGGCAAATCTTAATACACCTGAGTCTCATTTTACGCAGTAGATAGGTTCCACAGAAAAACCGCATTTAAAAAAATCGCACAAAATAGACAACTTAAAAATGGGGGATAGGGTCTGTATTTTTCAGAATTTGTATAAAAGCAAAGCAATAAGGAAAAATTACTTTAAAATTCGCATTAAAAAAATAAGCAAATAAAGTATGACTAATAAAAAATTTCAAATATTTGAAAAAAAATTAATACAAGACAAACTTTTTTTTTACTTTTTTTACTAACTACAGTATTTAATTTTACATTTTTCATACATATTTTAATCATTACTGCTAGCATTCGTTTGTAAACTGGTAAGAAATCAGATTTGATGTGATGTATTGTGGCTTCTCCTTAAACAAAATCAAGAATCTGTCAGCAATTATGCCCAGAAAAAACTGTTAATCACTTTATTTTTATTGTGATGTGATGTACAACTAGCGCCAACTTTCAGTCTTATGCAGTGTTAATGGTTTTCTGTTTCTATATTAAAAAAATGAGATCGAAATCAAAACAAAAAGATTATACATTATCATTAGAAATATTATTTTCAGTTTATAAAATCTTTGTTTTTATTTTAAAAATCTAAAAGATTATTTATTTCTGTTATATATAACAAAATATACATTTTAAAAGTTTAATTTTTTTGAATATTTATTGCGATATTTTTATATGTAAGTATAAATCTAATATTATTATTTACTCATTAGTATAAATAGGTTATTTACATTAATGCTAAAATTCTAAATACAGCTTCAGGCCATATTCACATTAGATGCTAATATAACGTTATATTTTTGCAAAAAAAAAAAAAAAGTATTTCAAGTCAAAATAAATTATTGATAATTTAATTTTTTTGTTATCTAATAAATATAATGAAATATGAAAGATATTAAGAAGAAACATAAATTGCATAACTTCAAAATTGTATTAAAATAATCCGCATAAAACGAGACCCAGGTGTATTACCATTCAAATTCTAAAAAAATATATAGTATAAATAAAAAGATAAGGAATAAAATATTAATTGTAAGTTTTGCCAGCTTATATAAAACAATCCATAAAATATAAATATTGACATATTGTTGCATTGATACTTTATATATACTTCAGTGCTGACTTCTGCAAAAAGTTTTTCTGAAAAGTCTCACCAAATTTTATATTTCAGTCATATCATCCAATGATTCATGATACAACATATTTACCCCCTCTTTTGGTCTTTTAGACAAAGATACTATTTTTACATCAATATTAGATTTTCTCATAATAAATGAAGTACTATATGCCTCTTAAAAGTAACAAATTATAAAAAGAATAAACCTGAGAAAATATACTAATTATTATAAAATGAAAATAAAATAAATTATATATATATACTTTACTAATTACAAATTATATATATACACACAGTGGGAATTTTTTATAAGACATAAGTTACACCACTGATAAAATATAGTTATTATGATTAGTATATGAAGGTAGATACAATGTTTTAGTTTTGAATTATAATTTATATTATGAGAAGCTAAGAAAAATATTGTTTTAACAAATTTTTCTCATAGTATTTTGGGATATTTCTGGGTATATACTTTAAGGCATATAAATATATATTACACAACTCTTTAAATAATTTTGAAACATTGTTAAAGTTATTGAAATTAAATTTATGTATAAATTGAAACTTTTGGTACATAAGCTTTAAAGTAAGTTATTTTTATGGATTTTAAATTATTGTATATAACATTTGGTTTAAAATAAGTGTATTGGCAAATCATTATTAATAATAGTTTTTCCTTTAAACTTCAGACATTTTAATGTTTAATATAAATATGTCTTATAACTGCAAGATATTTACTTAAACCAATATCAACTTTCTTCAAACAGTAGTGCTACCTAACGAAAGCCATAATAATCAATGGATGCTAGAAGAAGGGTGAATCAAATACTTACTTACTATGGTTTGCACTAGATGATGCTACTGTTTGGAGATAATTGCTACTACTTTATCATACTACTGTTTTAAAAGATTGTGTAAGTATGTAATGGTAGTAATATGATGTTTTAGTGGTAATAAAGAGTCTTTCTATTCTAATAACATAAATAGTTTGTTTGCAAATATATATTTAATAATAACATTTAAAAGATGAAAAATAAATTACACATTATTAAATCAATTAGAAAAGTTACACAAGTGTGCCCATATATTGGACACATGTGTGATTTAATGGAAGAATAAAGGGTCAGACCTTGGAACTAAAAAAAATGGATCAGCTCCAATTCTATCACCTCCTGGTCTTGAACTTCTTATGAAGTCCTGAGTACTAAAGATGTTTGATTACTATTTATGGGGCCTATTTATTTTCAAATTAATAACACAAATTTAATTCTAATATTGTACTGATAAAATTAATTTCATAACTAAAACTATTTTTCCCTGTTGGAAAAATAAATTTATAATAATTTAGTGATTAAATACAAGTCAAATATAATTATTAATATCATACATACCAAAAATATAAATTCAGTTTTAAAATATATACATAAATTTCCCATGCGTTATGTTTATAAAAAAAGATTTTTATTATTATAATTTTTATGGGAAAAAAGAAACTGTAATTCATCATGCCAATTTGATAATATTAGAGTAAAGAGTTTAATTACCTACAACATGACATTATGGATGTGAGTAATGGATGCTATATAATATTTGGTACCCTTATTCAAAGATCATTTGATTCATTCAACTTTTGAAATTCTGATAATATGAGAGTGATAAATAAAGTCTATGTTAAGGTTTTCAGACTATTATAAACCCTTTCAATGAAAGATTCACTGTTATCAAAGAGTTAGATTAAAGCACTAATGGTTTTATAATTCAGCCATTACTTCAGAATATTGTAAAATATGTATGTATAACTTTCTTGCATACACATGAATACTTCATCTCACTGCTGAATCTACAATGAACTTGAAATGAGTAAACTTGAAATGTTTTGTGTTAGGCTTGAGTTATTTCTTTCAGTGGATGGAAAATAATCACCTTAGTTAAGTGAGTATCTGGATGTTTAAAACATTGATCATTAAATAAAAGCAGAAAATCTTTTGAAATGTGATAACTTGACTTTCTCTTCACAGATCTATTGATAAGGAGTTTAAATGCTATTATTCTTATCATTTCACTTAAATTATTTTAATAGATGATTCATGTATTTTTTCATACAACACATGTGATAAAATAACAGACCTATACAAATAGTTTGGTTTAAAATATTTTATTCCTTTAATCAGATCTCATTGATTTAAAGGTCACTATCAAAGGTTCATATTCTTGCCTGTTTAATAGTTTTTATAAACTTCTAGGAAAATCAAAATCCCAGTTGGCTACAGTTCAAGTTCAAACACTTTTGTCTACATTGACATTCTAAACAGAAGTAAAGGATAGGATACTACTTTTATTTAGAAATGCTGCCTTGATATCACTTTGAAGATTTACAGGCTAGATAAACTTCTTGTTGATACAATATAATTCTATATATGAAACTAAATAGATGTTAGCAAAATCATATAAGTCTAGTTGCTCACAGTAGGATTTGAAAATTATAAATGATTATTTCATTGTCTACTTTCATAATAGGTTATATTTTCTTGTTTATATTAATATATAAGACCAGATTAAAAACCATGAATCTTTTTATTTTTATTTTGGAAGGTTGTTTAAAGACAAAATAAAGATTCATGATTTAAATAACTTTGTGGTTATTACCACATGATTAAATATGTACAAAATATTTAAATTTATTGACATTATTAAAATAATAATCCATATGCAATTACTAAAACATTTCCTGACTGATAAAACATCTCATTTTTTAACCATTATTTATTAAATCAATGTCTATTATTCTGCATGCTAAACATTAGGACAAATGTATAAAAATATAGCTTGAATTGGTAAAAATTTAATAAAACTGAAAAAATCAAGTTTTTAATTTCAATTTTGGTAGGTTAAAAAACATAATGCGATTATTGAACCCATTTTCTTCTATCTTGGTGATTGATATATGAAATTTCTATAAACTATTCCAACACCTGATCCTTATCATAAAAATCAAAATTAAATATAAACTTATCATATTTCTCTCTTTATAAATGACATAGACTTCCAACACCAGCAATAATTCATTTTAAATTATTATTAGGTTGCTATTTAAATATGAATAAACAATGTATTTTATATTATACACAAGCTGGATAAAATATATCTCAGTTTAGAAAACAAATATAAATACACTGGTTTCCAGATGGCAATTTATGAAAAAAAACTACAAATGCAAAAGTAAAACATGCAATACTTGCATTAAAAAAGGGAATTTAGTAATGCATCTGTCACAGTAAAGAATGTGGTGTTAAAATTAAACAAATACCAGACTACAAATTTGAGGAAGAAAGAATGAGTAGTAAAGATAACATGAATAAGTTTAATTGTACAAAAAAGGACCACATACTATGGACCCTTACTATGTGATTAAATATTTATGACTAAAAATAATAATGGAGGTGGATATCAGTAAAAAAAAACAACTATTGATGATATCTTATAAAAATTGATAGAAAATCAGAGGATGGTATTATAAAAATGAACATGCAAATTATCAAAACAGATGTTATTGACAATAAAATTAATGTATGTAAGAAAATAACAGTAGCTATAAAACTAAATTTAAGGGCCACATTTCTGCGATTATACATTGTAAATAGAAATTATAATATGCTACTTAGAAAAAACTGGAATTGCCTTTTAGGTATGCATATAAACATCATAAAGAGAATTCAACTGAAAAATGAAATGTACAAGAGTTACTCTGGTTTGTTTATATCTGGAGCAGTGGAGTTAAATATATTATCAGATAACAAAGAATTGATAAAGGAAGCACAGAGACACACAAAATTTCATTTGTCCTGAAAAATAAAGTTAAGAAAACTATCAACAAGGTTGTGCAAAAAAGAATGCAAATACCAGTAGAAGATTGATCCTGCATTATGATTGCAGTTAATATTATGAAATTAGAAGGAAATCTTAGACTGTGTGGAAACTAGCATGTTACACTGAATGCATTTAATAAATATCTTTATCTCATTTCTAGTGCACATGAAGTATTGACTTCATAGTAAAGAGTTCGATACTTTTCAAAGATAGACCCGGAAGTTCATTTAATCAAAATCCCATGTCTAAAAAAGGCAGAACTACTAATATTGACTACAAATATGGAAATTTATATGTGTAATAATCTATCACATGTAATTACAGTAACACCAAATATTTCTCAGGCAAAAATAGATATTTTTCCCATGCTGTGATTGATGTTTGATCATATTTGAATATTTTGTTCATCACAGAATCAGAGACGGAGTTCCAATGAGGTGTTAATGAAGTTTGTTCAAAATTGAATAAAATAGAAGCCATGACAAATACTTATGAAATTAATCAACTGTATGTAAACCTATAATTTTTGAGTTAAACCATGTGTGATTTTTGTTTACTGCCCAATGTTTTGACAAAATAGCATCTGCCATTATCAAGATTAACTTTTCAAAGAAAAAACTATTAAATCTCAATTACTAACAAGAGTTAATGTAAGTTAAAGAATGAGGCTAAGCATGAATTAGTTGAGCATTCAGAATATGTGAATCAACAAAATGTTTATTTTCTTCAGTTTCACCATTGCTTTCAAGTTTACATTAGAAGAAGAGGATAAAAGTACTCTCCATAAGGCTGGAATATGTTGTGCTTCATGAGATCTACTTAAACCAGTTGGGCTTTTCAATATTTCAATTGACTCTCTAATGGTCCTCAATTTATACTTTTCCAAATTAGCAATTATTTTAGCATCATCAAAATCAGATTTGTGACCATTTTCTAAAAAATGTGAAGTAAAAGCTGATGTATTTAACTTCTGATTAAAGGCATTTTTATGTTAATTAATTGTGACATTATTCGACTACATCATTTTTCGAGCACTGTAAAAGTGAAATTTCATAAATCCCCTGATATTCAAAAAATACTCCATCTTTAGGTTAATGAAAAAAATCACCACTTTTTTTTGGTAATGGAACAAGTAGTCTTGATATTAAAATTAAATAGTCTTCTACTGATTTTATCATTGACTCCTTTAATATAAGATAAAACTATTGTATAACTAGGTAATTTATCACTTTTATCTTTTTTTTTCATTTTAGTAGCAATGCTATGTAATGCCTTATATATGTTTTTATTATGGGTATGTGCGATAATCTGTGTGATATATACAATCATTATTCATTACTACTATGGCGTTTTACAATTTAAAATTATAAATTAAACATTTAAAGTGTTCAACGATTTTTAAGTAAATAGGGAAAAATGCATTAAATCAGAACAAAAAAAAAGATTAAAAATTTCATGGAGGGGGGAGGGTCAGCAAAAACTCGGACACATTTAGTTAGAATGAATAAGAAGTTAATAAACTATTATCAGGGTAGTGGATAGGAAGACGACTAGGTTAGATTCTTTTCTAAAAGCTATAATTGACATCACTTTTATAATGTCAAAGTCCCAATTGATTACGATTTTTGATTTATTTCATTGGAAAAAAAGTAAAGGGTAATATTATAAAGTTTTTAAAAAGTTAAATTGGTTTTCAAGTTGTATTAACTTCAATAAAAAAATTGTACACGATTAAATAAAATGCTTTCACAGTTAATTGTATATTTATTTCTGGTTATGATATATAAGTTTAACAAACTTTTATATTTGACTATATGCCTGATTATTAAAAAAAAGGTTTTGTTTTTGTTAGTGAAATTTGTATGCTTTCGTAAGACTAAAATATATTCGTATTTTCTTTCATCTATGTAAATGTGTGTATTTGTGGTGTATGTTTATTGCAGTACTAAAAGTCTTGGTTATCCATTTTTTTATGCACTCCAGAATAATAAACCCATTTGATAGTTTACTTTAGTGAATAAGCTTGTACAGAGAAAGACAATAAATAGTAAGAAATATTGTATATATAAATATTAAAGATAAAGCACACATGATATAACCTGTATAATTTAGTATAATGATAAATTGACAACTTTGAAAGCCAATGATTCCTGAAAAGACAGTGACATTTTACCATGATCTTTAGGGAGATTGATAAATACATCCTATAAATTGTAATTATATGGAGGTTATTTCCATCATCTAGTATTAAATCCTAAATGTGGTTAGAAAATTTTTAAAATTTTTGTTTCCACTTACATTCATCTATTAGTAATAGCACACAAGTTAGTATATAAACAGTTTACTTTTTTCTTGTGATAGTACTTACATAAGAACTACCAGAAACAGTTTGTTAAAGTGTTATCTTCATACTTAACATTTATGAATCTAAACTTCCAGGTTCAATTTCCATGCTAGTACTTTTGTGGTCAGATTAGCAACACCTGAAGAAGAGTGAAGAATAATACCACTTAAAACGTTGTGCATATACTAACCTGTATTATATTACTAACAGTTGCATGCAATTGTAAAATAAAGTTTAAAATTTCAGGATTTAATGTTATTTGATGAAAATAGTCTAATGTGTATGTCCAATTAAAATTACATCATCACAAATCTTCAGGCAAATATTCTACCACTTTACCAATCATTAAAAATATGAAAAGCAAAGTATTTTTTTCTGTTATGCAAAGTGCATATTTAATTATCAATATATTTCTGATGCTTCTCATTTGTACAATTTTTTACGAACATATTAGCAGGAAAGTATTTTATCTGTAAAATGCACACTAGCATGCCACTATTCAGTAAAATTCATTTTCATTTTATCCACAATTTTAACTAAAGAAACTGGTCATTAAACTATATATATATTGTAATGGGCACATATGCCGTTACATTATTTTTTTTATTATTAAACATGAAAAAATAAAAGTTCGCAAATAAAAACTTTTTTAAGAATTAAAAATTGAAAATTAAAAAATCATCTAAACTCTAATGTATATAAAATTGCACAGATGAGAAATTAAAAAATTATTAAATGAAACTTTATTTAAAAAAAAGAAAAAGTTTTAAAACTAAATTTTCAACAAAAACTTAAAAAGATTTAGAGATAAAAATATATCTTTAAGATTGGAAAACACATTAATTAATCATAAAATGGAAATGATTGTTTTAATTAGTTAAATGTAAACTAGCCCTTGGGATTTAAAATGTATAAGCAAAGGTCAGATACAAGAGAAAAACAATAGGGACAGAATGGCCAATGAAAGAAATCCATTGGAAAATCGGACCTCAGCGAAAAGACCATCACCATCGATGACGTAATTCCCATTGGATCCGAAGGTTTACAAATAAAACAAAAAGTTTGGAAATAAATTTTTAGTGAATGAAAAAAAAGCTGGGAGAGGTGGGTGATAGCAGTGGTGAGATGTGTTAGTGTGGAGTTGAAGAAGGGATTGTTGAAAAGATGCACTCTTCAATCCCTTCAGTTCTGCTAAAAAAAAAAGAGAGAAATGACCGATCATTTTCTACATTGAGGACCAGCTAAAGCAAGATCTTCGGATAAATAAATAAAATGGCTAACTGGATACAAATCTCTTCAGGACGGTGTGGGAATTCACATTCAAAGGTGGGAAGCAACTGCAAGAAATTAGAAACTACTGACTTGTTAAAACCGTAAGAACTTTATGAAATCTAATGAACATTAATTAATTTCTAAACAAAAAGAACTCTAAATGCTAAACTTTTCAATATTTTAAATAGAAGAATTTCCTATCTGACTAAATTAATTATAATTTTATTTGATGTACTTTTTTTGTAAAATCATTTCCATTTATATATTTTATTTTTTTGTTCTTTAAGTTTTTATTATGATTTTTGTTTTTCGTTAAACTAAATTATATAAATGTTAAATTTAAGTTGGGCGTGAATGGCTATATAGATTTGTGAAGTTTTATTAGGAGAGGGTAATCCTAGGTTATTCATTTCGTAGTTGAATTAGGTCAATGGATTGGATATATTGGTGTAATTAGTAGATGTAGTAGGAGGTTCGCTATGGGCAGAATCGCTAGTATATGCCGCACACTCTCATTTTGCCTATGGAAAGGATAAGATGGAGAATGCTGTCCCTTCCTATGGAGTTTTTTTATTGCTCTTCTCATCAGATAGATGTAGCATTCCTATCTGGTTGAGAGTCAATTTCTTCTCTTAACCTATATTTGTGCTGTTGTATTTGTATTACATTGAATACATCGATATATCACATGGATTGACATTGGTTTAACTGCAAACTTTTGGCCTAATGTTAAATAAGGGATAAAATATTTTCTTTTCAAATGCAATCTATGTAGTCTATTTATACTCGACACTCTAAATGCATTAAATTTAAGTTGGGTATAGATGCTTGCATGGATTCGTTATCGGTTCATTGTTTTTGGTTTTCATATTTGATCAATATATATAGACATTCGGTAAATAATGATACCCTACAGTATCTAAAATGTATTTATTTGGATGTATTTTAAGTTATTGGTGTCAATGCATCTTATGATGAATGCCATTGGGTTTCTTATAAATTTCCCTCTGCAATTCTATCAATGACTTTATATTTTGATCGTTTATGTTTATTTTGAAATGTTTTTAACCGTGTAATCTATGTAACCAATCTATACTCAACATTATAAAACAAACTTTTATAAATCCATCTGTGCAAACTTATAAAAATAAAAATGTAAATTAAAATCTAAAATCAAAGTTAAAAATGTAAAACTGATACTAAAATCATTTTTAAATCTTATATATGTTTAAATAAATGTTTGTGTGTTATTTCTGGCGGTGGTTTCCTTTATTTTGAAAATGTTTTTGGATAAGAATTATTTTATTATCTCTCTGTCTCCACTGAGCTAGTGACATTGGGCTAACGGTCGGAATCAACGAATATAAAAATAAAAAAAAAATTTTAACTTACGTATCTGCCTACTATATAAATTTTCTAGGTTCAAATGCCTAGATGGCGCCCTTGTAGTGCAGATACATTAAGACTCTTATTTCCAATCGTTATAATATATATATATAACCATTGGAATGACTATATTTTTAAATCATGTAATAATAACTCAAACAAATTTATTTAACACAGTATTCAAAATTAAATAATATATTATTTACCAGAAGTACTTTCAATTGTTTCACTGACAATCTTTATCAACCATTAATACAAATGTACAGAAAATAAAACTTGCATTACCCATCATTCAAATTTCCCACAATTCTGTTGTTTTTATATTAGCCGATTGCCTATTCATTAAACCATTTCTATTCCTAGATATCATCATTGCCTCCTTAATTTTATGTTTTTCATTATATCTTTCAATTTGAACAATTTTTACATCTCTATTATTAAATTTAAGACCATAATTACATACTTTATTATGATCAAAAATAATTGGAGTATTCATATTTACTAAAGATATATTTTTTTTCTGTACACATTTTTATAATGTCTTATGATCATTATATCGTTTTTGTAATGTACATTTTGATTACCCTATATATTTCATACCACAACCACATTCCAATATATATATATTGTGAATGTTCAAATTGATGATCCAGGTATATATATAAAAAAAAATAATAATAAACAATTCAGTACAATATAAGTTTAACTAAATAGGATCGATATTATTTTATATATTTCATATATGAATGCAGTCACCATAGTAACATTATTACATACAGTTCAATGTTTTTATGTTGAGTATATGTGTTTATAAATTAATTTAAAAAAATATTATTAAAAAATATAGATATGTGTAAATTATTGATGTTTATCAATAATTTAAAAGGTTATTATATAAATTTTGTATTTTGGTTTGTAAAATAAATAAAAAAATTGTAATCGAATTTGGATTTAATCTTCATGTATCTTTTTATCCGAACTTACTCATAACCGCGCCAAAACAACTATAAGAAAATTGATAGAATTGAGTTTTTTTTTGAGTGATATTGTATGGTCGTCAAGATACGAAAAACGTCAGAAAGAGAACATATAAAAAAGGATGCGACAGAATATAAGAGGACTCTTTATCATTTTGCAATAGTAAAGGATAGATCTATTTTCTGTGTCTTAACAAATAAATTTTTTCAATATTTTTTTTTGTGTGTAAAACCATAAAACATGGAAAAATAGTGGAATTATCTGCCCGTTCAATCATTTAGCGGGCAGTTGAAAGGTTTCCGGGGAAGCGACAGCAAAGTAAAAAAAAAAACCTATGAAATAAAAAAAAAAAAAAGCTTTATAAAAAAAAAATGGATTGGCGTAAACATCGTCTCACGAGCAAAGGAACAAGACCCAACTGGATCAATTCACATCATAATAGGGATAATCAAAGTGCACTCACCTCTTCGGACAAAAAAAAAAAAAGAAAACTTTTAATGAAGTATTGTAAAGTTTACGATTATTATTTCTGACGGAGAAACTTCTCTTTACACTATAACTGAAGTCAATCGATAGACCAATAAATAGTGAACGAACAGACTTATATATATATGGTATGATTTTTTTTTTTATGAAACATGTGTGTATTAATTTTTTTTTATATGTAATAAAATGGGATGATTTTTTTTTAATTATCTCTAAAAGTAATATAATTTATTAAATGAAAATGATCGGAGAGACTCAAATATATTTATTATTTCATATTCATTTATCCGTAATTATTTTGATAAACAAATAGATTTTGATACCCTCCTATTTCACATTTTGGTATCGGTTATATGTAAATTTTTTTAGTAAAATATCTAAGAGCCTTTCCCGTCATTTACTCATTCATTTTTTTTTGTCGTTATCACTATTGCAACACATATATAGAGATACACATAGCAATTTGATCATTTTATTTAGTCAACCAATCTAAAATATAAAGTCATTTCGGATGTATTTTATCATTAATATTGCCAATTTTCTTTTCTATAATCTAATAAATTGAGTTAATTTAAATATCAAGACTAGTTTAATTATTTTGTTTTATTTGGATTGTGTAAGACGGCGTAGCTATTTAAGTAACAGGATTCAAACTCAGCTTGGTAAGCGAATTGGAATATAGGATAAGGTATGTTTTGCTTATTAGTATTTTATTTTGTTTCTATATGAATTTCATATTTATATTTGCATTCGAATATTATATACTTTATCGTTTGGTTTAGAATAATTCGTCTTGGATATTTTTCTTAAACTCCTATAAAATGAAGAGAATAAACTTCATTGACCGATTTAATTGAATATTATTTTAATTTGTATAAATATCAAATATAATCATATGTTTTAATTGTTGCCAATCAATTTTTATTCAATTGTTTAAAATTTCAAACAAGTTGTATTAATACTCACAGGTGAATAAACATCCAATAGAAGCTCGATATATCTTTTATATAAGGTGGTTGGACATTGTAAAGTTAGAGATGAGCTAATAGAGTGTTGATATTAAACTCCAGTGAAGTATTCTATTTTAAAACCTAAACGAAGCACTAATTAAGCATCATTTTATTGGAAGATATTTGTGAATTATTTATAAATTATTTTGTAGCTTCTTAGTAAACCATCCACGTCTATTAATTTGTTTAAACATTTAAGTGAGCGCATAAATTTTCAAAGTGTTTATAAAATTATAATAAAACCAGTTGATACCCACAGAAAATTATTAATTAGAGATTGAAGTAGAAAGAATTGTATATCGCTTATTAACACGAGTGTTTATCTTTCTATTTAGCGTTTATTAAGATATATATATATATATTTGGGTTCAAGTATTATTTTGTTTTTATATTTAGATAATGTCTATGTGTAAACAAATGTTTTGTAAAGTACTATTACAGGTACTTAGAAGCTTATCCATTAAGTTAAAAAGGGCAGCATTTTTAAATAATAAAGTAGATTTAAATTACTATAACAGTAACAGGCTAATAAAATATATATTGGAATCTGTTTTAGTTATTAATTGGATTTAATTTTGATTAGATTGTCAATCTAGTAGTTAGCCTAATCCTATATTATTGTTTAGGGCAATAGTAGTTGGTTTCACTGCTCTTTGCAATTTATGTTGTAATTGTGACGGATTTGTTGATGTCTGGAGCAGATAGTCTCATTATTTCTTCATTTCACATATAACTTAAGTAAATTAAACTTTAAGAGAGATTATTTGTGCTTTGTGATGGTTTATTACATAACGGCGACCCGATTGAGCTAGACCAGATTAATTTAAATTAGATTTTTTTATCAGATCAGATTGATCATCCTAACCATCACCTTCATCCATCAATTCAATCAGTTACAAATTGGCACCAAAATTTTGGGCCTTCTTTCTTCAATTTAAATGGAATACAGCATTCAACAATTCCGACGGTTACAATATATATATAACAGAACTTAATTCAAACTTAGAAATCTTGGTTTTAGAGTTATTTATATTTGCACATAATGAAATAATAGTTAATTTATTTAGTGAGTTAAATATGATTAATAATGTAAAATGGGTGTTCAATGAAGAAAGAGAAGATTCTATAAAGTTTTTAGATATATTTATGAAAAGAAATAATAATATGTTTGATTATAATATTATTTTAAAGCCTGTGGAAATTGGGGTTATATTCCATATAATTCTAAAGTTCATATGGGTCATAAATTAACTCCTTTGAAGTTATTTTTGTTTAGAAATGATTATTTGTAAAAATTTGTTAGTTATAAAATTGAAAATATTAATGTACATATTACTGATATGTAGAATGTTGGTTATGGAAGGAATATTATTTATAATACAATTACAAAATATAATCAAAATAAAAGTAATAATAAGAAAATATTAAATAAATTAAAAAGTGATAAATGGATTTCTATTCCTTTTATATCTAATCAACAAGCTAAGTTAATTAATAAACTTTATAATGGCTTGTGTAGGATTTATTTTGCTCTTCAAATAATATAAATGATATTATAAATAACTCTAAAACCAAGATTTCTAAGTTTGAATTAAGTTCTGTTATATATATATATATATTGGAAAGTGGTTGTGGAATGAAATATATAGGGGAATCAAAATGTACATTACAATGATATAATGATCATAAGACATTATATAAATGTGTACAGAAAGAAAATATCTTCAGTAAATATGAATACTGCATCAATTATTTTTGATCATAATAAAGCATGCAATTATGGTTTTAAATATAATAATAGAGATGTAAAAGTTGTTCTAATTGAAAGATGTAATGAAAAACGTAAAATTAAGGAGGCAATGATGATATCTAGAAATGGAAATGGTTTAATGAATAGACAATCAGCTAATATAAAAACAACAGAATTGTGTGAAATTTGAATGCATTGAATGATGGGTAATGCAAGATTTATTTTCTGTACATTTGTATTAATGGTTGATAAAGATTGTCAGTGAAACAATTGAAAGTACTTCTGGTAAAGAATATATTATTTAATTTTGAATACTGTGTTAAATAAATTTGTTTGAGTTATTAATATATATATATTCTTGGAAGGGCTGCTATTTATAAGCATGTATAGAAGAAGTGTTACTCTTTTTTTGTTATCCTCCTTTTATTTATATATTTACTGCCTTTAATATTATTTTTGATTTTTTACATACATACAAATATGAAATAAGCAAAGCTTAATGTATATGTAATAAACGGGAACAAGCAATACTCCCTCTAGCTATGAATAAATAACATTCTATATATGTTTGGTAAAGATATATAATAGAATAAATCTACCTATTTTTAAGCTTTTGATATATATATAGCCTTTTAACATGGGTGTCCATTTAGAAGAAAATTGCCAGCAGAATGAAAATTTGGCTTTAGTAATTACTAAACTAACAATGAATTTGGAAAAAAATGTAGATAAAATCTAATTTCTTTGACTATGTTAATTTAGTGTTTACAAGCATTAACTTCTGCTTTATTGAAAAACAATAATAAAATTAGAATCCATCTCAACCCCTTTCTAATTGATTGCGAGTTTCAAACTTATTAATATCAAATTTCATCTGGAGGATTTTTTTTATGTGCCATAGCATCGGCCGGGAATCAGACCCGCTCTACCGGGACAACTGCTTGTAAGGCAGCTGTGCTGACCTCTCGACCACCAACGCTCGACATCTGGCGGATTTTTTTTTCTGAATTTTCAACCATGATAGCCAAAGTAAGCTTACAAACATCAAATATATGGGATGATTTATTCTAGTTTTCATCCTTACTAAATATATAATGTGCCGATTATTAATAACAGGAGGAATTTACTCTCCTTAATTACATATACGTTAAGCTAAGCTAATTTTATGTTTACCTTTTGCTTGATTATCAATAAAAAAGTTAGTAATTTAAATTGTCTACATCCTTTCCTAGCTTATTATTACTTTAACAACTATTAATGCAAAGTTTTTATTTGGCTGGTATATTACCTTCACTCTAAATTTCTACTAATAATAGCGAAGGTAAGCTTATATCAAATGCTTCAAAAATGATAGATTTTTAAAAATAAATTTGACAATTTTTTTTTTTTGTAACATTGAACTAATTAATTAAAAAATAAAATATTGTAATTAATCATTGAGATTATTCTACAACAAGGGGATAAAACGTGAGTTTTATTTTTCTCTATGATAACATATCTAAAATTTTCTTTAAAAACAACATACATTCAGAAGTAATAATTTTCTTTAATACTACATATATCGACAATTTTTACATTATTTATTACAAATGTAAGTTTTCAAATGACAGGTTCTAAAAGTTAATATTCGCTTTTTTATAAAATAGAAAACTAATTTACTGAATTTAATTTTTAACTATAACAATGGTGCTTGACATTATTCGACTAATTTTGTCTATTTAAAAAATTAGTAAAATGAAATATTTCTTAAAAACAGGCAACACTCTTCATCCAGTAATGCCACTCAGTGACTGAGTAATCAATGGATACAGGAAGGTTTCTGAATAAAATCCCTATCTATCCCTACTCAACCAATATCCTCAGACTAGTTTCTAGCTTGTGGATTTTATCAGTGAGGAGCCTTGGATTTGAAAGCAATACACCTAGATCTTAGGACTTAATGCAGACCACCAGAAGACATCTTTTAATTCTACTTAACTAAAAACTATGAGTCTAAAATTGAAAACATTTTAATCCAAGCTCATTAGCTTATGCAGTCATATACGTCTGAACTCAGTTAAGTAACCATAAATTGTGGTGTCTTTGGTTCTTTAATAACCATACTCTGGCTTGCACTGAGTGACACTACTGTATGGTTTTGCCTGTTTTAACAGCTTGAAAAAGCATAAGATATGGTGGTCCTGTGATGTTTAGTGGTGAAATATTTTTATTTCAATTCCCATTTTGAAATTCAAAATAAATTTAGAGTTAGTTATCACTAAACAGAGAAAATATATGACAAAAGTAAACATTGAGTTTATTATTATATATTTTTTAATAATTTATTTATAAGTATTGATAATAAGCAATTATTGTTAACAAGTAGAATCTGCTTCCACATTGTCTTAATGAATATTTATGAGTTGTCTTCTTAAAAATAAATATTTTCACATAAATTATAATTATTTGATTTAAAGTATTTTATATAAATATTGTGTACATAATGTTTAATATATAAACAAATTAGTTAAAATATTTTTCCAAGCATAATTTTCCTTTTATTTGGGTCCTATTTAAACAACCAATGAATCAAAATTGCCATTTCTTTTATTTGTGTATACAAATTATGTACTGTAATTTCAAATTAGTCTGTCTAATGCTGATATATTTAGATTTTTTTTATACTAATGTCTGCTAAAAATTAATTTTGTGGTAAAAACATACACTTGAGTAATCTTACATTATAACATAGAAAATATTTGTCAAACATAGTACCACATTAATGCCCAAAGCAACAAACAGACTTTGGCATTACTATGAATGCTGTTCTTGCTTTATGAAAGGGTGTCCAACTTTTTGGCATCTCTACACAAGAATGGAAAAAGTAAAAATTATTTTGGACCACATATTTATTAAACAAACTTAAATTAAAGTTGACAAAGCAAAAAAGGACAACAGATAATTTTAGTGATATTCACTACAAAGCAAAAAGCTTCTCATGTAATAGTCCGAATTACATAGTAGCTCATTCTTAGAGTGATTTAAAATTGTCAAGCAAATTCCAAGCTTATGATTACTAATATATATATATATATGTGTGTGTGTTTAATAAAATGGCATTGATATTTTTTATATATTATAAAAAAAAAAAACATTAACAACATAAAATTAGTGGGATATTTTACATTGTATATGAGAGTATATGTACAATTATTTTAGTCATCTTGGGACACACAATCATAAAAAAATTTCAATGTTTAAATAAGTTGACAATTTCATATTGGGTCTTATTCATATTCATCCTAAGCTGCATATGGTATCAGGCTCTTATATGACTGCCTTATTTTATGATATAATAACACTAGTATGTAACTTTATAGAAGGCGATAACCACCCTGACCAACACTGTTAACATTGGTATTAAAACTGGAAGGATACTTACACCCCAACTATAAGGTAGAGACTTTAAGGAAATAAGAACTGCTGTCTTATTTCCACTCAAATGTTATTAAATGAGCCAATCCTAAGTGTTTACAAGTGATTGTAAATACATAAATCATTCACATTAACTCCATTATTTAAATATTAATACTCATATTAGCACTTCTGAAATATTAAAATTTATTTCATGTCAATATTAGATAATGTTATATTAAGCAATACTTAATAAATTTTATATGTGCAGTGTTTAGATGGTAACTATGTAGAAAGCAATCAACCCTTCTCTCCAGCACCATTGAACATCTGTGTTAAAACCCTGAAAGATACTTTTGCCTCAACCCCAAGATAGAAACTTAATAAAATAAGAGTTTATGTCTATAAAGTTAAAATATAATCACTGAACTTGTAAAATTTATAAAGTATTACATAATTTAACATCATCTAATATTGGCACAAAGTATATTGTAATATTACAGAATTCTAATAAAAGTATTAAAATAGGAAATGGATTTTAGAATGAATTATTTATATATTCATGCTCTCACTTCTAAACACTTAAAATTGGCTATAATAATATTTGAATTCAGAAGATGGCCACTCTTATTGCTTTAAAATTTCTATCTTGTGGTTGGGGTAAGAGTATCCTTCCACTTTTAACACCCATGTTTAATAGCACTGGTGAGGAGGTTTGGCTGTCGTCTATATAGATACACTCTAAACACAGCACTTATGAAATTTATTGAATATTTCATAATTTAACAGTGTCTAATATTGTCACAAACTAAATTTTAATATTTGTGAAAAGGTAATAATATTAAAATAAGAAATGGATTTAAAATGAATGATTTATATATTCCCATTCTCACTTCTAAACTGTTAAGATTGGCTCATGTTATTACATTTGAGATTGGAAATAAGACCACTGCTCTTATTTCCTTAAAGTATCTACCTTATGGTTGGGGGGTTCCTTCCAGTTTTAACACTAATGTTTAATAGCACTGATGAGGAGGATTGGTGACCTTCTACATGGTTACAATATAAATACTGCACTTGTAAATATTAAACATAGTATGCTAAGTAAACAAGATATAAAAGGAATCAATTTTCCATGAGAAGACGACTACCATTTTTCTAGAAAATTTTGCTGCAAATATTATTATATGTTATAATAACTATTTCCCAAAAATCATTCAGAAGAGAGACTATATATACAGCATAATAAAATCCATTGCAATGTTTTGAAAAAACAATTCCAATAAAATAAATGTCACATTCAAAATAAAACCTAGAAATAAATCTCCAATAAAAAGAAATGATAAAAGCCATGATGCTTATATTAGATTCAATAGAAATACTACATCAGTAATAACAATAAATTTAAAAAAATCATTTAAATTTAATATATAAATAATTCTTCAACCTTAATGTAGAAATGAAGATAAAAAATGAACTTATCAGAACAAATATTTCAATAGTAATTGCGTGAATTAAGGTGGTAGAAATCCAAGAGATGTTGGAAGAAGATACTAAGTAATCAAATAATAATACCAAAAAATATTATTGTTATACTTTATTATTGATATTTAATAAATGATGATTAAGACTTATAAAACTGATACATAAAGTAATTGGAATATTTTTTCATTACAGAATAAGATAATAATTTTTAGAAGAAAAGGCCAGTCATCTTTTGTCACTATTTCATAGTTATATAGAGAGTTGTCTGAAACACATTGTTTAGAATAAATGAATATTTAATGAATTACATTAATTATTATAAAGATATTTTAAATTAAGTGATATTATTATTAGAAATGTCTGAGAATTTTCTCTCTTCAATCACTAATGCAAATAAAAATGTATAAATTATTTCCAGTCCTTTATATATACACACACACACCTGGGTCTCATTTTATGCGGTAGATAGGTTTCTCAGAAAATGTGCACAAAAGAAATTGCATAAAAATAAACATCACTTACCTAGAAAAATGGGGGATATGTTCCAGTAATTTTCAGAAGTCGCATAAAAGCAAAGCAACAAGAAAAAAATATTTTAAAATTTGCATTAAAAAAATAAGGAAATAAAGTATGACTAATAAAAAATTTCAAATATTTGAAAAAAATTAATACAAGACAAACTTTTTTTATTAACTACAATATTAATTTTACATTTTTTCATACATATTTTAATCATTACCACTATTGAAATATGTGTTCCTTTGGGAACTAATAAGAAATCAGATGTGATAGGATGTGATGTACAACGAACGCCACTTTCAATTTTGTGCTATGTTAATGGTTTTCTGTTTCTGTATTGCAAAAAAATATCACAATCAAAACAAAAAAATTATACATTATCATTAGCAAGATTATTTTCAGTATATAAAATCAATAAAATCTTCCTTATTATTTATTTTAAAAATTGAAAAAAATATTTATTTCTGTTAATATCTAACAAAATACATTTTAAAAGTTTAAAATTTTTGAATATTTATTGCAATATTTTTATACATACATATAAATCTATTATTATTATTTACTCATTAGTATATGTAAGTTATTTACATAGAAGCTAAGATTCTAAATACATCGTCAGGCCATATTCACGTTAGCTGCTAATATAATGTCATATTTTTGAAAAAAAAAAGTATTTCAAGTCAAAATAAGTTATTAATAATTTAAATTTTTTGACATCTAATAAATATAGTGAAATAGAAAGATATTAAGAAACACGAATCGCATAACTTCAAAATCGCATTAAAAAAATCCACCTAAAACAAGACCCAGTTGTATATATACATTAGGTTTGATGTCATTTTAGACGGCTATCCTTGAAATCTGATTGGCTGTCAGTTATGTATAGTAATGTGCACTAGAGATTTGGCAGTATCTTGATTTATTTCAGTATTCAACTATCGGCACTTTGCAAATTAAAATATTATATATATATGACTCACACAAGTTTTTCAATAGATAATTGAACTACCTTCTATCCCCAGCATAAGACAATAATTTTCCAAAAAAGATTAGTCCCATTTGCTAAAGTCTTGTCCTGATATTTGTATTTATATATTTACCTTATAAAAAGATCGACAATATGTATACGAGAAATAAATATTAGAATATTATGTGTTTATATGAATCTTTAATATTAAATGACACAATATCACCTTAAAATACCAACACATTTTTATATGCAAACTACAAATCTCTTCTTTATTTCATGTAACAAAAACAAATAATTTCTCCAAGATCATTATCACTCATTTTAGTTTGGGGTTTTGCTAATTGCTATATGTATTATGCATATCTTATCTATGAAAACTAAGAATCTTAAATTTTATTACAGCTGAATGTCATCTGATCCTAGAGGAATCTTTATTTTGCTCAAAATAGTTATGCAATGGGTGCAATCTCCTCCATCCTTTCCTTAATTCCACTTGCCACAACCTAAGTATTAGTGGTTATTGTTTTGTTATTTATTGGTTGAAAGGGATTTATAACACTATCCGTCATAAATAAATCTATTTTAGTTTTAAATTTGCTTAGCCTTATGGATAAGGCCACTTATTTTTGCACTTCAAACAAGGGAATGCCTTAAGGAGAGTTCTGTTTTATTTTATATCATATTACTAGTGCATGGATGGATCCACAATGTATATGCCCAGATGCATCTCTTTCAATTGCTAAGCCTAGTTATTTATCTAATAGTGAAGGATTTAATCTTATCTACAATGTAAAATATTTGATCCAAAGCATATTCTTTTGTGATATATATAAAATAATTTTTCTCACCTATTAAATTACTGTTAATTCATATTGTTTTATTAATTTCATTTGGATGGAATGATTAATGCTGTTTGAATAGTTAAATTATATATTATTTTAATTTGGCATACATAATTAAATATAAATATAATTTTAAAAAATGATTTATAAATATTAAGTTTTTAATTAATGCTTGTGCATGGCAAATATTCCATTTTTGTTCCAAATCTTATTTATCCTTAATTTACATCAACATATAACTTTTTTATATGTTTTAATTATATTTTATTTATCATTATCAAAGCCTCTTCTCTTTACAAAATAATTAAATTCTTCAAAATTATATACCTTGTAATACATCTTGTAATTAATAAACCTATCATGTTTTTTTAAAAAAAAAAATAAAGAAAGTAATTATAGATTTCAGAGTATTGAAATAAGATGCTTATTCTAAATAACCTTCATTCAATTTATAAATAATCATAAATCAATCAATATTAGATAAAATTATTAATTTCCAAAATGGATAAAATAAAATATATGTATAATTCTATTACAATTTCCATCTTGTGTTTGTATGCATTGTTTTAAGACTAGACATTTTAATACATAAACAATGAAGATTGCCAATTCCTCTACAAGCTTTGTGATAAATGCTTAGCTAGAGCCAGCACTTAAAATATCTGTCAGGAACCCCTCCCCAAACCCCTGACCATGGTTTTGTGCTTTGGCACTCCTCAGAGAGGTGTCAGGGTAGGTTCAGACACTAGATCTAAAAATAACAACTTAAAGCCAAGCACTTATCTAAAAGTTATCTATTAAGTGGAAAATCTGAAATTTTCAGACATCTACATGTCTTAAAACCCAGCGATCCAACTCAAATAGCTATATGGGGCTGATAGATCTTCAGCCATACCATATATTAGTAGTCTTAGCAATATAAAATTGCATAATACTTATGGTGAGACTATAAATAGTCAAAATAAGTCATAGATCACATGACCCTATCTCATAAGCTTGCAAGTTATAAACAATGAGGATTGCCGATTACTCTACAAGCTTTGTGATAAATGATTAGCCAGAGCCAGCACGATTTGAGTTGGATAGTTGGGTTTGAAAACATGTAGATGTCTGAAAATTTCATATTTTCCACTCAATACATAACTTTTAGATAAGTGCTTGGCTTTGGGTTGTTATTTTTAGATCTAGTGTCTGAACCTACCCTGACACCTCTCTGAGGAGTGCCAAAGCACGAAACCATGGTCAGGGATTTGGGGAGGGCTTCCTGACAGAGATATTTTAAGTGCTGGCTCTGGCTAAGCATTTAACACAAAGCATGCAGAGGAATTGGCAATCCTTATGGTTTATAACTTGCAAGCTTAAGAGATAGGGTCATCTGATCTATGACTCTTATTTTGACTATTTTAATACATGATCTGCAAAGTATTCATGAACCATAAAACAAAATTAGCACAAAGTTGTAATGCTTGGACTAGCAAGTGACATATATTTGAATTCCTAGGTAATACTTGACATTTCTTTACAAATTTTTTTTATAACTATTAACTGACCAACATTGTGATATATTTTAATTATTTCTCCTGGCGAGTTGTGTAAGCTTTCATTATATGGTTTTAGTAATAATATATGTTTAAAACAAAATAATTTCTAAAATATCATATTCAAACATTGGAATTATTGAAAAAAAAAAAGATTATATATGAAAACAGTCTTGTCACTCTATGATCATGAAGAGCAGATGAATTTCATAAAATCAATAAAATCTTCTTTTATTGAGATTTGTATTTAAATTTTGAATGAATAAATATGAATACCTGATAAATCTGTCACATTATGCTTAAAAATATCATTTTATACTACCTGTGATGATATATTAGTGATCATTTTGAAAAAGTATTTACTGCAATTCCATAATTTGCTTCGCTAAAGTTACACTACCATTGATTACCTTCTATTTTAAAAAATAAAACCTGCAAATGCATAATAATGTATATTTTTGATTATTAATAGTTATTATGTAATTATTGTTCAAAAATAATTATTAATCTTAGTAAACTTTGTAAAATAAAAAGGAAGTTGTATTCATTCAAATTTTTTTCTTGAAGTACTCTTGCAAAGAATGTGACAATCCAATAACAAAGAGAAAACATATCAAGTAGGACATAATTTTTTACAGTCACTACCTTTTCAATTATTCTGATGTCTTTAGGTTTTTTGGAATTAAAATATAACAATAAAATATGCATGCATTTCGTGACTTAAATAACTGAAATATCTCCATGGATACCTGCACAAGCAAGTCAACTCCAGTGCTTCTTGATTTCTCTGTACAAAGTCCCCCATGATATAAAAAACGGATTAAGTTAAAAAAATAAAGTTTATTTAAATTTAAGTTACTGCAGAAGAAATACATCTCCAATAGTTCCTTATAGAAGAACAATGAAAAAATTGGCAATGCTCATCACACTTGACAATTACTGACAATAAAAATTTAAGTATTTTTCTATCCTTATTTTACTCTATAACTAAGAATAGATACATATCTATTTACCATCCTATTAGAAAGTTAGTTAATTACCAATAGATTAATTATCGGGGGGGGGGGGGTAAGACTGTTGAAAAAGAATGTTTCAGTTTACTTAGCCTAGGTTTAAAAGAAGGCAGTAAGCATAGCAGATAGATCTGCTACTATTTAATTATTACCCTAAGTATAACCGCCATTTAAAAATATTTCACAGATAGCTATTTTATTAAATATAGTTTTTAAAATAGACATATTTTTTTTTTTTTCCATATGTCATAGCATCGGCCGGACGCGAACCTACACCCGTCTGCAACCAACTACTTGCTTGCAAGGCGGGTGCGATGACCTCTCGGCTAACAACGCTTGACTAGGCATATATTTTTTACAATGCAAAACAGATTCATTAACAACAACAAATTCACCTGAAATAATTATATATATATGCAAACATATTTATATGTTTATTTGTTACCAAACACATTTATATACGATACAAAATCTGAAAACTAAACTTGATTTATACTTGAAGTTAATATTTTGATTTTCTGATAAAAGAATCTTCTCGTACTTTTGAAATCTTTGAAAGTGTAAATATATATTTGATTGTTGAACTTCAGATTGACATTTTGTTAGAGATAGTCTCGACTGCCTCTTATATCAATAAACTAACCCAATCTTTGTTTGGCCACAAGATGATTGCCTGCAATTTTTCAGTTAGATTTTAAAGGCAATTCTTTTAAATACACATTTGTGAAAACAAAACTTTCAAAGAGATAAGACGATATTGATGTTAGTAAAGTACCTGACTGACAATTAAGAACAAAAATAAATCAAAACTGAATTGGGCAGCAGATTCCAATCATTCAAAAAATCAAATTAAATTTGACATTTATTTTTATAAACTGTAGAAAAAAAAATTACCTTTTTAATTTTATTTGAACTAGAATATTTTTTTTAATAAAAGAAAAAAACGATAAAACAATCAAAACTAAAAATAAAACAAAAGTGAAGTAAAAAAAATGTCGACGATTCAAATATAACTACCATATCTTTAGAAATGACCGTGGGGAAAACCTTGAAAAAAATCACTACTCTGGTAAAAAATTTCAATACGATGATTGTTTAACTCCTCCGAATTAACTATTTAAAATATACCTTCTATGATTTAATGGATTTATAGAGTCAGAATTTGGATACTGAAATTCCGGATCTATAATAATTCTGGCGCGCTCGAACATCTTATGAACTTCCGGGTAATAAAGCCATTCGATTGTTTCTTTATTATTTAAAATATATAAAAATAACCGATATTTTTTTATCACGAAATTATTTTCCAAACCATAAAAATATTTAAAATTAAAAAGAATTAGCTATTTTACAGTTTTGTTTTAAAAAAACAACAACTAAGTAACGTTTAAGCACGTAAAATGAAAACACTTAATTCCACAAAAAAGTACTAGAGATTTTATTTAGTTTTATAAATGTAGTCAAAATGGTATAACTTCTAACACACCCATGACATAATAATCAAATCCAAAGCAATTTTTTTTTTTTCAAGTTTCATTAAGGCTTCGATATTATTTTCAGCCAGCAGGTTAATATTCACACTCTGCTGTGTTCAGTTATGAATTTACCAGGACATCAATTAATGGCCTAATAGAATCTTATGATGGGAGACCATGAGATGGGCAAGCATAATTTTTAAAAAAATAATAAGTATATTGTGAGTTTATGAGCACACATAGACATTAAATGATGAATTAAGCTGTTTACATTAAGATCTTATTGAACTAATAAATTTTTTTACAAATGAGGATTACTCAAAAGTATAAGTGGATGGTAATAATATCCATGAAGGAATCATTTGTGACAAGATTGAGTATCATTTGTGGTTGCTATCTCCATACTGTTCCTGTGAAGAAGTATATTATCAGAATAAAGAAATAGACTGGGTAGCATAATAAGGCATTGTGAGATTTCAAATGCATATAAGAAGAGTGGTGCTGAGTGATATCTCACAAGAATGAACAAATTCTGAAATCAATGATTTCTGAGTTTTTATTAGAATATGTAAGTTGTTTCCCTTAAAATGAATTGTAGATTTCTTTAGAGTATGACTGTACCATACACACATCAATTAATTTCATGTATATTTTTATAATTATGGTTTTAATTTTACCTACTGAAATGATCATTTTGAATAGTAACATTTGTCCTGACTTGTAATGACTATTCTCAAATATATAGAATTGCGAAATTAATTAATTAATTTTAGCAGCCCTCACACTATTGAATCACCAGATTTAAATCAACATAAAGTTATTAAAACTAGTAAGGTGAATTGGACTCAATTAATTAAATATTCTATTGTCAAATATTCTTATTAGTGTCAGTAGTACTAAGAATAGATAAATAATGAAGATTCAAAAACACTTTGGTATCATTGGCCAATTCAACATATACTAACTATGTATGTATCCAGAAATGCATGAACAATTGATCTAAAGTTTCTCAGGTTATTTACTAAACTTATTTTAACTATTATCTAATGTCACTTCTGAAGGTAAATGGAGGATATGCTATTAACTTTTCAACTACCTTGTAACCCTATGAAATTTTAATTGTGATGTAACTCTATGAGTTTTTACCTGATATTGATCTGACTAAGTTTATTTTGCCCGTTTTGTAAGTGTTTTGACTTAAGCACATTTGTTTTTCAATAAACCTTTATCATTTAAAATTATATTTGTAGTTCAAACTTTATAATTGTTTTTTGTTTTCTTTTTGTAATTTGCATTATTCGTCTTTTTACATCTGTACAAAGCTATTCTCAAGTTCTTTCCATTTTAATTAATGAAACTAATAACATCTGCAGAAAAAAAAAATCTTCAAAATAACTTGCTTTTCTTTAAAGTTAAAATTATTTAAAGACATGTTAAATCTATATCTTTGATTTATTCTCTTTTGATCTTAATTTACACATTTTTTAAACTATTTTGTTTTATTTTTAACTATATGAGCATGATGAATGATCACAAAATGTTTTAAATTTCATGTGCATGTAAACACACACACACATATATATATAGTGCCCTTTTCTATAGATCAGTAATAATTTATAACAGTCAATTACTAAAAATTTTAAATTTAGAATATGTTCTTTTAATACATTAATTATATTAAGTCAATTATATCTTTAAAGTACAATTTGAAGCTAAAGAGAATACATAGTATATAAAATCATTTAAAAATAGTTATATAAAGCTTTAAATATTGTTTCATATGGTTGTAAAAGCTGGCCATATTAAATAACACAGCTATAAATATTAAAAGTATATTTAATAAATTCGATTTTAATAGTTTAAAACTGATAAGTTAATAAATACAGTGTTTAAATTTATAATCATATTTAATAAGCAAAAATTAATATAGTATATTTTTAAAATAAACTTTATGATGGTGAAAATTATATCTAATTCTATATTTTCTAAATTGTTCTTCCAAATTTTTTATAAATATTTTATATAATATAATAAGTGTATCAATTATATAAATCTAGGCAGAGAAATAGATTGAAAATTGTCTGTCAAAGTTATTAATCATGTGATTTTTAATGTATACTCTCACACACACTGTTTGTTTGAATTAATAACAAAGTTTAAAATATTTTAAAAGTTATATTATAGAATTGGATAGAATTATTGCCTATCATAAAAGTAAATAGTATTAAATATTAAATTAACTATCGTATGTAATGTTTTAAATAATGTAATAAAGACGAATACATTCATAATATAAAAATTAAATATTTTATTTAAATAAAAACAAGATAAATTGAATATTAAAAAAAAATAGAATAGGTTATTAAAATTATTTTAAAAGTTATTTTAAATGTTTAAATAGTTTTAATAAAATAATAATTTATTTGAAAGTAATATTTTAAATAATATTTTAAGTTCATTACGTCATAATTTTTTTTATTTTCAAATATAATTCTACTATAAACTAAAAATATGTAAATTTGTTCTCAAGCTAAAGTAAGAATTAACCAATAGGAATAGGTATTCTTACAGACTATAAATATCGGCGTAACTAAGTTATCGGGGGAGATTAATAATGTATTGAAACCAGAGAAAGGTAAATTATAGCTATCAAGAGATAGTATTTATTTAAAAATTTTTTTATTTTAGTCAATTTTTTTTTTAGTACTTTCTTATAACTTTATCTGCAAAAAAATAATTGATAATTTTAAAAGTATTTTTTTTTGCAAAAGGGAGTTTTAAAATATAATAATTTAGAAACTTTGTGGAAATGATTTTCTAATTTTTAAAGTACTTACCAGTCGTATTTTATCTAAAAGTTTAACCTAAACTACACAATAAAAAATGGATATACTACGAAATAAAATGGATATAAATTGTAACACTGAAAAAATATTTGAAATATTTATTGATACAGCTTTATTTATGCATAACCGGAGAACTTTTTGGTACATAAAAAAAAACACAGAATGGATATCATACGGAGTCTAATGAAAAAATTTGAAGATGCATTATTATTTATAAGCCTATCCAAGATTTATTTTTTTTAAATAGTAATAAGACAATTGTATATTGCATGAATTATTTTATATAATATTATATCAAAAGTAGTAAAATGTTATACCCTTTCTGAAGGTAACATTTTTTTATTATTTTAAAATGATATATATAAAAAAAACCAAAACGAAAGTTTAAATGTATCAAGAAGGAAACGTAGATAAAAAAGTGAACATATAGATGAATAAAAGATGGATCCATGGAAATACAAATAGTACTTAAAAGTTCATCGAATATTTTTAAAGTTAAATTAGATGGATTGATACATCGGATACGCAGAGAATATTGGTAGAGAAGATGAAGAAGCTTCATGGGATTAATTAATATTATGATTTAATAATTATCATCCTAAATACTAAAACCAAAGGATTATTTTCTATAAATTTTACTAAATGGATTAATAATTATTTTTATTTTAAACTTTAATGCGCTTGGAGAACTTTTTTAAAAACTCTAGAGAAAATAATAAGCATTTTGGACTTATCAGGAACTATCGTCAAGAAAATATGTAACTATAGTTTTGATTTTTTTTTTTTTTGTTAACCTAGTTTAAATCTAAATTTTTTATATAAGATTAGGAAAAACATAAAAAACATTAATTTATTAATATTAAAATTTTATAATATAACAATCTAATAATTTAGCTAAAAATATTTTAATATAAAGTGTATGGGTGTGCATTTTGTTTATATCTGCAATGCTCAAGTGGATAAAGAAAAGCCTACTGAACACGATGACTAGATAAAGGTTATTGGTAATAATAATAACTATTGATAATTTATAATGTATATATTTTTTTTCTTTAGATCATCCATAAATTGGAAGAATGAAGTGTAAAAGTTTTTTTTTTTACTTATATGTACCGCATTTCATACAAAATTTTAAAAAACATTATGAGATAGGATTAATTTGAAAATATGCATACGACAATTTTTTTATTTATTAGTAATATAATCCAACATAACAAATAATTATGTGATTCTTTTAAAATTTTCATGTTATTGGATATTCAAATATTGTCTAAGTAGATTGTATATGATTAAACATACAGAGCAAATATTAATGAATTTTATTTATTGTTTTTGTAAATGCAGATAGTTATTTATCGATGTAAGATGTAGAAAAAATCCTGAGAAATAATGTTGAGATAGTGGCTTGGAAGTACTTAGTGAACAGGAAACCAAGATGATGTTTTAAGAAATATGATGTTATAAGGAATGGAAATAATATTTAGTTTTTTATGTGGTTATCAGCATAGTTAACATAGCCCTATGACTGATACACATTTTATTTGGACAGTGTTTATATTTCTTAAAATATTTGATGTTCTAATAAAGCTGAAGAAATAGCTTTAACATCATCCCTGTACTAGAGGATATTAGGCAGGTAAATGCCATACCTCTTCACACTGTACCATGATTTTGAGATATGTTAAGAGTAATACTCTAGCTTTCTTCCTTAATCCTATGCATCTGTTTTCGCTATCTTTATTTCATGTAACTGCATCGTTTAGTAAGATATTTTAAAAGAAATGAAGAATAATTTAGAACTTAGGTTATGCTATCGTTTTTGTATAAGATTAGTTTATTTGATAAGGAGCAGAATATTATAACTTAAAATTGAAGATCCAAAGTCTCTTAAGGAAAAAAAAGAATCATAGAATATATTTTGAATTTTATTTCGGAAATGAAATATAAACTTTTTTAAAATAAAGTATCTAAACAAATATGTTTACTTTAAAGTGATAATAATTTTAAATGCTTTAGTATTATTTTTTTAAAGAGAAAAATAAGCATTGCATATTTTTAAAATACAATAGTACAAAGTAAATTATGTAAACAATATGCATAGTATATTTTTTGTTTATTGATTAACAGAAATATATTAATGGGTACACTTATATCATACTAAAGTAAGGCTTAAAGAAGAATATATTATGATTAGTAAACATTGTGTGATAAATACTAAAATCTAGTACTGAAGTTTGGATAATATTTTGTGTACTTTGACTTTGCAAGATGAAATTTTTAATATTTTGAGAGGTCCATACTCATTATAAAATTTTGTTTTCTATAGAATGTTTTCTAAGTATGAATTTTTTAAAATAAGATAGTTTAATAATATTAAGGATAAAATGCTGTTGCTAATAAAGTAGATAAATATATTTGTAATAAGTTAACCATAATGAGAAACCAAATAGGAGCATTTTTTTTAAATTTTGTCCTAAATCTAAATAAAGATATATAATTGAAATATAAATTATTATTTTTTATAACCCGGTAGATCAAACTGTAAAGTAAAAAAGAGTTAAGGATATCCACTGTAAATAGTGTAAATAAATTGTTTATTTATTTGTTGTTAGTAATAAACTTTGTTAAATTTTGTTATTTCAAAAATTTTGTGTCCGAGTTATTTATTTCTCCACATCGCTGCATAAAATCACGATATATGCATAATAATCGAAACAAATATATAATTTTGCACAAAAGATAAATAGAGAATTATTTTAAGAATTTTAAATATTTTGTTGGTATTCATTATAATTAAATAATCATAGTTTTGCATTGTTTTATTGGTCATAAATCAGTTGTCACAATATTATATTAAATTGTATGCTATCAGTTGCCACACATATTTTTGTTTGTCAGATTATTAAAATGCTACCATGTATTTATTATATCATTACATGAAGATATAAGATTATATTATATTATTTCATTATTTTATTATGGTAATAAAATTATAGTAAAAAGAAAAGATATACCGAATTAGTTAAACAATGAAGAATATTATTACTGTTATTTATTATTATTGGTTTCAGTGTAGTAGATTATAGCATAAAATCCCTTCTCATATTTTACTACAGTATTTTTAAATTAACTTGAAATAAACTTTATGAACCTGAGATTATTTTATTGAGCTAGATTATTACAAATAAAAGATTAAGACTTAATTATTAGTTTAATCTTAGTGAGTAGAAGTTATTAAAATCGTAAGAATACTATGAGTTTGTTATTTAAAATAGTAATAAGGGGGATAGTGTTCTTATGCCATTGAAGTAGTATCCTGTAGGATATTGGCTCAATGCAATCTATCTTGTCACCTGTATTTTCACTTCAAGTCTCATGAAAATATTAAATATTTATTTAATTTATTTTTATAAACTGAACCTTATTCGTATTTTAAATTTGAGCTAGTGAAATATTTTAATTTTAATACTGAATATTTTAGTTATTAATTATTAACTGAGATAGAACCCATTTTATTTTATTTCATATATTATCGGAAGTGAGGATGCACGAGAGCAAGGTCAGAATATATATATATAACCCTTCTTTATGCTGTGTAAACTGCCAGTATTCTAGAATTACAAAGATTGAAAAATGAATTACATATTTACATTTTTTAGAATGATTTAGAAATTGTCATTATACATTTTTACATTTTGTCTATAATGGATTTACATGTTTATATTCCATTTGATTTTTATGTATGTTTTTATTTAATATTATTTCATGTTAAATGATAAGAACACCCCTTCCCCCAATATTTTGACTAGTATGTGATTGTGTATGCATTTATTGTTAATATTAATATCTCCAAAAGATTTCTGCTGTTTCTTCTGTGGGAAAATGATCATGTTCTGTATATCAAGATGTTTTAAAAACTTTAAATCATAGTATCTCTTTTGGAGGCTTTAAATAGGATTTATGAAATAATATGAACCAAGTGAATTGTTTTACACAAGAGATCATAAGAACTTTTAGAACTAGAACTAACAAAGTTGGCCACAATCTATGAATATTGATCTTCAGACTCTAACCCTATAGCACTGCACCAAACTATATATATGGACTGTAGGATTTTTGGATACTTAACATAGGAATTTATGAACATATAGAGCTGTTATATTCTGTTTTCTAAAGCATTTTTAATTTTAATTTTTAAGCAATAAAAATATTTATTACTAGATGTCTATTGAACCTATTATTATCAATCTTATATGTAGTTTAAATAATGAAATCCACTATTCATACTTAACACATAGAACATCTTTGTGTGCACTTTTTAATAACAAGAAAATATACTGTTATATTAATTTTATAATGATATAAATTCAGTTATTTTCATTATTAAATTAAAAGTTAGATTTTTGCATGTTTTGTCCAAATTTTTGTTATTAAATGCTTTTTAAAATATACAACACATTGTACAAAGAGAAATAACCAAATTAGCCAAAATATAAAAAAAAAACTTCATAATAGCATGAGTTCATATCAAGTATGTACAGAATACATTGGTTAATGTACATAGTGCATATTATTTGTTGTGAATTTGTTTTATATTTTATGCTAAAAATATTTAACTCTCAATAGCGACAAGTAGTATAACATATATTGCATATACAATTTTCATATGCCTTAGTTTTCTAGAATTTTATAAATTTAACAGATGTTCATCTCAGTACCCTTGCAATTATATCTATATATTTAAAAAAAAATAATTTGAATTTTACTTACATTGCACAAGTATTGATGCATTTAATACTGCAGTATGTAAGTGATAGTATTTCTTCATTTTTGGGTTTTATGCTTATATTTTTTTGCCTTTTTATAAACATATATGTTCGTATGTAATGCTTATAATAAAACATCAAATTTACTTCATTATAATAATTGAAGCTAATTCTTCTAAAAGAGTCTAATTGATCTCAGTTAAATGTGGTGAAAATTTTATTTTAAATGTAAGTAAGTTACTTATCAATATTTCATGGTTATAGTCTTCTATATTTTATAAATATATTTTTTTATAAATAATACTTATAATAAAAAAATCAATTTTGGTACCTTAATTATATTATAAATAACATTTCTCTCATGAGTGATATCAAATACAAATTGGAGTAATTACATTACAAACTATATGGTTTACCATTGTGGTTAAACTCATTCATTGCAATTAATTATAATTTGAAAAAGGAAAAAAAAAGAAAATATAAAATTGTTTAACTGCAATCTTGTAGTAGTATTATGGGAGGAAATTTAGTAGTTGTAGTATTTACAAAAAAATTGAATGACTAGTATTTTAATTTTGTTAAGCCTTGACTAAAGTAATAAACTTTTTCATAATATTTGTTGTTCTTTTCAGTGTGTGTGCAATTACAATTTTTTTATTACATTTTTTTCATATGAGTTTTATTTTTGATAAAAATGTCTGGTATATAACCTAATGTCCATTTTATTATTGCAAAAAGTGTATGCGTGATGGCGTGTGTACATGTGTGAAAGGGTATAATGTGAAATTTAGTTTCCGTCCAAAACATTTAAACTAAATCTGCATATTACTGCTATGTGAAACTTTCCAGAATTTTTGTCATTTCCATGATCCGGTATTTTAAAAGTTATTCTCCTATCTTTGTTCAGTGATATTAAATTACAATGATGTTTTGGGTTTTTATCTAAATGTACATAAATAGACCATTAATTGTAGCAATCTATTATCAATTTTAATTTTGGCTTGTCTACCAATGAAATTATTTAGACTTCTTTTTTTCTATATTAAATCATTTATTTCAAAATTATTCTCTTTGAAATAATTCCCTTAACATTTACTCAACACTCTAATTTTCAAGCATCAATCCAATATAGAATCAAGTTCTCTCCAATTTTAATTTATATTCTGTCATTCATATTCTTTGTTTTTCCCATCACATTATTAATCATTTTATTCCATATTTCCATCTTACATGTGGTCTTCTTGTACACCTTTTAAAATCTTTTGGAATATATACTAAAATAAACTATTCATATATTATCATCTCATATAGAAAATCCCCACAATCAACTATATTCCAGTTTTTTTAATTCTTTCAATGTTACTAATGTTACCTGTTTAGCCTTTCACCCAAGTATTTCACTTTTAACCATTTCTTGTTACATCCAGTATACATCCCTCTATATCTCATTGAGTAGTATCTGAAGTCTTTGAGTTCTTTTCCTGTTAAGGTTTCATGTCTCATTTCTATAAATGAGAACTTGAAAAAAGTATTTTCCAACATCCAACTATAAAAACACTTTTCCAACACATAAGTATATTTGATTTTGATATTAAATAATTCTACTAAAATTACTCTGTCCAAATTTAAAAGTTTGATTAATTTCATGCATTATGTTTTGATCTGTATTCATAATCTAATCAAAGAATTTGTAGTAGTTAGTTTCCAATTCCTGATTATGTATTCTTTATTTTTTTCTGAGAAAATCCAATGAACATTATTTTAATTTTACATATATCTTTAGTCGTATTGTCTTACCTTGATGTGATAATTTTACAAACTTTTCTGAAGCCTTAAATCATTATGTGCCAAAATAATTACATTATCTAAAAAAATTAGTTGACTTAAATAATCTTCACATATTTTTATTTCTTCAGTTTACCATTTTAATTCACACAATTCTTCTTATTTGTTTATTAATAATATTCATTTTATTTCTAATTATAAAAATTGCCTCCTTATTTTTATTATTATTATGGTTTCTCATTTCATGAATAATCTTAACATTTTCAAGATCAACTTAAATTTATATTTACATGTCATTTTATGATCCAATAAAACAAGCAGTCATTAAATCATTATTATATTTACTGTACATGTTTGTATAAGAAATGATACTTCTTTAATCTTTTCTCTAGTTTGCTCGTCAATTCACCTATATATGATAACATACTTTCACAAAAGAATTGATAAACAATATTATGTTTTTGCTTGATAGGTATGATACTTTTAGAATTATTCACTAACTTATTAAAATTATTTGTAACACAAAATGAAACATTTTAACACACACACACACACACATATATATATATCCACTTTTTTATTATCAATCTAGGGCCTCTTATGTGAATGTAAAAATGAAATAGAATGATTTTAAGGGGTTGAAGATTGATAATAAAAATGAAAACTATTCCATATATTTCAAATTCTCAAATGAAATTTTTTAATAATATGTATAAGGAAGTGTTTAATGTTTCATTTTGTATTACAAATAATGTTAATAAGTTAGTAAATAATTCTAAAAGTGTCATACTTATCAAGCAAAAAAGTAATATTGTCTATCATTTTTTGTGGATGTATGCTATCATGTTTAGGTGAATTGATGTGCAGTATGGAGAAAAGATTAAAGGGGTATCAATTGTAACACAAGACTGTAAAAAGTAAAAATAGTAATGATTTAATGACTGCTTTGGTTTTCTTGGTTCATGAAATAACATGTAAATATAAATTTGTTTGATCTTGAAAATGTTAAGATTCTTCATGGAGAGAGAAATCAAAATAAAAGAAAAATTAAGTAGAGAAAATTTCATAAATAGAAAGAAATGAATATAATTAATAGACAAACCTCTAGCATTAAAATTCAGGAATCTTAGGATTTGAGTTCATTATGTTTGCTTCCATTATGGTTTTAGAATTTAAATGGCAGTTGAAGAAGGTTAAGCAATTAACTGAAAGTACTTCTGTGGTTTGGAAAACTGTGAATAATAATTAATCACTGTTATATTTATTTTTATTGTTATTACAATATTTATTAAGTAATACATATTTTATGTGTTATATATATATATATATTATATATCCCATCAAGTGATATATATATATAGTAACTGAAAAAGAAAAGAGAGAGAGAGAGAGAGAGGAAGAGGGAAAGTGAAATGAAAAAAAAAGGAAAAGAAGAAGAGAATAAAATGAAAGAAAAAGAAGAAAAGATGAAAAAAATCTAGCAATGGAATTATGGAAAGAAAGATGATAATAATGAAAGAGAAAGAAAAGAAAAGAGGAAAAGAAATAAAAGAAATAAGAAAAGATTAGAAATTGAGATTAGAGAGAAAGATGGTAATTGGAAGAAAGAGAAAAGAAAAGATGAAAATAACTGAAAGAAAGAAGAAATGATACATGATGGAGAAAGAGATGGAAAGAGAAGAAGAAATAATATAAATGATTTGAAATGGATGATGAAATGAATATGATAATAGAAGAGAAATGTGAAAGAGAGGTGATGAAAGGAGAAGAAAAAATGCAATGAAAGGATTTGAAATGGATGAGATGATAAAAGAGATGTGAAATAATATAATGAAATGGGATGAATGAGAGACTCTTAACGACTCAGCTCAGTGGGTTTATAATAAATTTAAGGAAAAGAGATGATAAAACCAGAGATGTATAATCAGATAGAGATTAGATCCAATACTGATGAACTATAACTACTATGGCATATTAATAATCTACTACTAAACTATACAAAAGATAAATTTTAAATCACAAATTAATAGTTACCATATTAGTCTTACCAATATATCACACACTCTCTGAATAAGAATAATGATACCTTGATTGAGAAAGATTATCTTACTAAATTATATTTAATAAGGCAACAAGGGTAAATAACCTCAGGGATTTTTAAAATGCAAAACTCTTGTGCAAAATTAAAAGTTTAAGTTAAGTTGCCTATTAAAGAATTGATGGGATTAATAAACAAATAAGTAATATCTTGGCTGACCACAAAATAACAACCTTATGGTGCAATCGTAGAATAATAAACAAACAAATATCAATTTAACATTTTAATTGATCAATTTTAAATTTAAATTAGTAATGGCCTTTCATCCAAGACATTACTCAAGCAAAGAAAAGGACGGGGGTATTTTTTTATGCATTTCCCCTACTCACAGACAATCTACTCAAGTCCTCAAATGCAGATGGATTAAAATTCTTTAAACATATAAGGTTTTAAATAATGATAGATAATGTGCAGTTAATATAAGATAATATGCAGCTTTTAAAATAATGTTAACTAAAAATATTCTTCTGAAATACTAATATTTTTAATCTCATATTGTATAATCTTTATTCTGAGAAGATATACTGATAATTTAAAAATAAACTTTTAATTAAGCATTTAATTAAGTATCTGATATAATGCAATTTTCTGTTGTTGTGATTCAATCTAAGAATTACTTACTTTAGCATGGCTTTATAATTCTAAAATTAATATCACATATATGTAATTAACTTTATGATATATTTGTGAACTTTTGAATTAAAGATTTAATAAACTTTGGAAACTTAAGATTTTGTGAGCTTGGAATCCAAGACAATAATATTTTCATATAAAACTAAAACAAACAAAACAAAACTTGTTGAAATAATAATAATTTGGTTTATTAAGAATAATAAGAAATGCTTACAAATTTAATGGAATATAAACATTGCCAATATCGCACTGGGACCTAATACAAGTATTTTGACTTTTAACAATTTTATTCAGTTTACAACAATATAGAACTTCTTTAACAACTATTTTTGATTATCTCTCTCAAAACTTTTTTACCTTGTTTATTCTGCTAAATAAATCAATCAAGTAATAGTTATACAGAATAGCAGGCAAAGGCTATTCAATTTTAATCTCTTTTAACAATTAGAAATTTTTTTAAAGAAAAACTTTAAACTTTAATTATAATATAATTATATACACATCTTTTCACTTCTTTTTCTTTTTAAAGTATAACTCCATGATAATAAATATATAAATTCAACATTCCTTTTCTTTTTAAAACTTGTTTTTATTCCAACTATAATTTTCTTTCTCCTTCCAATACAACGTTTCAACTACATTCTATAGTCATTATCAAGTTTCCTTAAAAAATAATAATAATAATAAAATAAATAAATAAAAATAAAAAACCAATAAAGAAAATTATAGTTGGAATAAAAACAAGTTTTAAAAAGAAAAGGAATGTTGAATTTATATATTTAATTATAATGTTTGTATCTAATAAGCACACTACTATTTTTTAATTAGAATAATTTATAACATTATGGTGTCATCTAGTAATCAGAATAACACACAAAACTAGGTTTGTATTTAAACCCCTAAGCTTAAATTTATAATCCTGAGTTTAACAAACGATAAACTGGAATAAGCCTATTCAGCCTATTTTTGAAAGAAAAAAAAATATCATCACTAGTTACACTGACATAACTAATATTATAGCTAGTGATATATTTAAAACAGACTAAGCTAATTTTAAAATTAAACTAAATTAGATGTATGGAACATTCACTCATCAGAGATCAATTATACTTTTTTTAATAAATTTAGTCCACATAAAACTATTACCCTCAATGTTTTAAAATTAAAGAAAAATGTAATCGACTCACAAATCAAGCAGTGAAACTCTGGATAAAAATAATAAAATTAATGTGTGTGAATTGCCACTTATACCATATGCATATATTTAACATTCTTAAAAATAAATAGAACTTATTGTTGGCCAGCTTGTGAATGATATCTATGAGCATTAAAAATAACTATTACTACCTGAAAAAACAAAGTTCCTCAAACACACATATCTTGTCATCACTAATGTAAAACAAATGCAACATCACCTACTGTGGAGGAATTATAATTAAGTTATCATGAATGATAGGCTAAAATATAAAAATAATAGGCTCCTCAGAGCTTGAAAAGAATGTGGTTTTCAAAAATACCTAACCTTGAGGCAGAAACTAATATACCTGGACCTTGTCTACAGTGTATCTGGGAACAGGAAAAACACACCAGAAAAGCACAATCCTCTCTCATGGGATTTCCAATACTTGTAAATGTGATCATCATCACTGAAAAATACAATACAATAACCCTCTTTTGGGGACAAGCACTATCAAATCATGGTAATACTATACAATAAGGATGGAGGACCTTGTCTATTTCACAAAACATACTCAAAATTATTAACTAAGCCTAATTCTATGAGGCTAACAATTACTAACTAATAGCAATATATATATATATACTTCACTTGAATTAACTAAGTTATTCCTAAAAGTTTAAAAATACAAAACATATATTCAATGTTCGAACCAATAAAGCAAACTGTGTCAAACTACTACTATGAAAAATACTTTAAAATTAAATGCATATAAAATTATAGGCCAGGCACAATGCACACATAACAAAATACTCAATATTAAAATATAATAACTAGTGGACTTTTAAAAAAATTGCAAATTAAATGTGAGAATATTAATTCTCAATGCATATAAAAAAATATTGGCAGTTATTATTACGATAACACTCATAAAACAAATGAATGGAAACTCTCTGATAATTTTTTTTGGCTGGTTTAAAATAAAACTGAGTGAAAAATCCCATTTATAATAAACTAAGACTGATATTTAAATCTCTGTAAATGAAATTATTAAATAGAAACTAGCTGGTGCAATGCTTAATAAATAAAGTAAATCTACTTGAGAATGGCAAAACATTTGCTCATTCTAATAAACCCATTAAGTTTCAAAATTATAACCCTAGTTTACCTGTATATTTATGCAAAAAGTGTTACACAAAATATATAGCATAAATATTTTTATGGTTTCATTTTTTTAAACCAATAAAACAGACAATAAAAATAATAATACAGTAACTCAAGTTCATATTTCAGCTTAGTAATGATTTTTCCATTTAAAATATGTAGATAATTTATTCAGACTAATTTATCTATCCGAGTTTGAAGCTTCAGTCAAAATATTTATAACATGGCAATGATTTCCAAAACAAAATTATTCATTAGTCCTTTAAAGAAATAATAAAATAGCATAAACATAAGCATAAGCTGGCATTGGAAAATAAATTCTTCAGCTGAGTACATTTTTATATTTATAATCCCGGGTTCAAATGCAGAATAATTATAATATATCATTTTAGTTAACTTTCACTGTTCTCCTTTAGATAAACATATTTTTTTAAAATATAGCTCTTTTTTTTAAACATCATTTTTTTAATATTTCAAAATGTATTTTTTAAAAACACATTTCCTTTTACTTTTAAACATAAAAGTAGACTGTGTTTATTAATTAAAGACATTCCTCGGTTTATGAACTAAGATCAACCTCATAAAGTTACTTATAAGTAATGGCAAAATAACAATTTATTATATATTTGATATTCACGAGTTCATTATTAATATATGTAGATTCTTTTAAAGTTTTACTTCCAAATAACTTCTTTTCCATACTACTGGGCACAAATGAGAATTATTATTTTAAAATACATATTTTCCTCACAAACATTCTGTTAAGAGCATATTTACATGTATATATCATGTATTGATAATGAATAATTAAATTTAAAGTCAATTTTAATTTGCGAGGAAGATGACACATTTTCATTATAATGTTTTTTTTTTTTTAAATTATCACTGTCTTTTAATTTCTTCCTCACCTATATTTTTAATTTAATAGGATAAAGACTAAGTATTCTATAGATACAAAAGTGCAGTGCAATAAAATATTTAGCCGTATATATAATTAACAATTTATGCTTTAATAATACTTTCATCTTCAAATAAAGAAAAATGAATAAATAAAACGTAAATGGAATAAGGGACGCTAACTTTCCTTCAAACATTTTACTATAATTTTAATGTTTCAATTGGAATTTAAATTGTCAAAAAATGGATTACCTTTTAAACTTCAGCAGTTCATGTCTACAAGATGATTTTAAATAATTGTTTTTAAAAAATTACTTTTACTTTTAAAAATAAAATATTTAAATAAAATTATAACTTTTATTAAAGAAAAATTTCAAGATCCAGCCACAGGTAAAATTAAAAGCCCCTGAATGACATCTGGATCCCTGTTTTATATAATAATCTTTAATCCCCCCCCCCACTTTTGATCAATTGGCTTGTAAACCAATGAAATTATCTTTTATTACATTTTACTATTCTTGACAATTCAGCTGTGGAATTAATTTACTGACGTAATTGCTATAATTATACCAAACCACATAACTCACAGCTGCAAAGCCAAAAATTCATGGTTAACAAACACTATGTAATATTCTTACACAACATTTGGTAAAACACAATAACAATAAATATAAAATTTAAAGCTATCTCTTTTATTAAACATTTAAATATTTCATTCTAATAATTTTACTCATTGATTTGTTTTATTTTTAAACAATATTGAAATTAAATTTTTTACTTATGTTTACATGTTATTTTTGCATGACCATATATATATATATTCTCACATACGTGTGACCTCACATTAATTGTTTAAAAGTTATTTTTTAAAACTACAACAATAAAATAGTGAAACATTAATCTAACTTACATTTAATAAATATTGTTACACTGTTTTAATAAAAACTTGCAGATTATTTTTTTTAAATTTATTACTTAATACTATTCATTCCAATTTATTTACGATATTTAATTATTATAATTTAAATATTAAAATGAATTACACAATAGTTACTTTAAAATATATTTAATATTATTTATCAACTGACAACTATTTCTGATATCTCTTTTAATTCAAATGATTATCTAGCATCCCTTATCAAACCAACTCACATATACTTTTGGAATATTTAGACATAATTCCATAATATACAATAATTATTACAATCAATACAAGATTATCCTATTTTAGTCATTAACTAAGTTAATTTTTATTTTTATCATTATTATTTTTTTTAATAATCCGAAATTTCACACAAAAAGTTAAGCTAAGATAACCTTGAGCACTTATTGGAACTAAGTGAAAATCAATAAAGCAAATCATATATTGTGTGACATTACTTTTATAAGCCTATATTTATAAATATGTAATACAGGGAGCATAGCAATAGCTCAAACAAACTCTTATTTATAAGTGTGGTAATATAAAAATATTTAAAATCTCCATCTAGAATATTCCTATCTACAGACCAATTGTTTTAAGCTTTTGGCTCACCTCAATGAGGAGCTAGAACATTCAGACACTAGATCTAAAATATCAACTCAAAACCCAGCACTTATTTAATACATAACTTTTGAGTAGAAAATCTAAAATTTTCAGTCATAAAAATGTATTTAAATCTAGCTATCTAACTCAAATACCTTTATGGCTTTGGCAATGCTAAGGCTATTATTTTATGGCAAATATGAATTTGGCTCAGTTCCATATAGCTATTAGAGTTATACAGCTGGATTTAAAGACATTTTTATATCTAAAAATATCTGATTTTCTACTCAATAGTTACATATTAAATAAGTGTTTGGTTTTGAGTTGATATTTTAGATTTAGTATCTGAATGTTTTAGTTTCTCACTAATGTGAGCCAAAAGCTCAAAAGCAATTGTTTTAAAGATGAAAATATTCTAGATAGAGGTTTTAAATATTTTTCTCTTACCACATTTATCAATAAGAGCTTGTTTGAGCAATTAGTATGTTCCCAATATTACATATATGTGTGTGCATATGTTGAATTAAATGTTTCTGTTGATTGTTAGTATAATAATGAATAGAAATGAGAGATATCTTCCATGTAAGCATAGAGATAAACATTAACCATTAGGGTTACAATCAAGTATTACTTATTGACACTTTCTGAGTCTAAGCAAGTTTTTCTCCTTAATATATATATATATATATATTAATAAAACTTTTTGAATCCTGGCATATTTTTAAATAAATGGATGCACTTAGACATAATGGAAAAGTGAAAGATTTAAGAGCTAAATATTTTTGGATTGAAAGTTACCCTGTTACTTATATTGCTTGAATATTTTCTGATAAACTAAATGAATTTTATTAAATTATTGTTATGTTAGGATGTTTTTTTTTTTTTCTTTTTCAGTCCAGCACATTTTTATTATGCACATAATAATGTAGGTGATAATTAATGAACTTTCTTCAAATAGATTCAGAAAAAAATATCATATTGACAACAGAACCTTTTTAATCATTGTAAAATGAATTGCAAAAATGTCAGTATCGCCCAGAAGCAAAATGTAGAACTATAATAAATCTTTATAAAATTTCATCTGTTTTGTTCTGGTAGATAACTGCATTGCATTCTTAAATTAATAATCAAATTGTTTTGTGCTCATAAATTTATAAAAAGACAGACACTGAAAAGGACAATTGGAGCTATAATCTAAAGACAGCATCTGCATTAGCATGGAATGCATGAATACATATTGAAAATGAAAGACGAATTATGATGAATAGTATAATGTCTTTATGGTTAATCAAAAAAAAAAACATTAATATTTCAGTTGTTTTAAAGTTTACATCTGTACTAGAAAAATATAATAATCTCTAGCCTAATAGTTGATTAATAATAAGTATTAACGCATTTGACTAAAGGATTATAATGTAAAAATATCTAACTTACAGAACTTTGTGATCAAAAATAATCAAAATATATGCACCAAAATAGATTTGTGATTAAATAAAATATATGTGAATGAGATATAAAAATATTGAATAAATTAATAGTGTTCTGCATATAAATTATATCTTTACTATAGCAGATACATATATTTCCAGGACACACTCTCTGCAGCATATCATTCAAGTTAATTCTCCCTGTATAAGATTTAAAATTTTAAGTAAATAACATAAAATTTCATTACGTAACAACAATAATTCTATATAATTATTATAACAAACAAAACAAGAAAACATTTAGGCTAATAATTTATACTCTTCTCAATGTGATTATAGACTATTGTAAAGCCTTAGTTTACATTGTTGATATAGTAACATCTATCATTTTTATATAAAATTAATTGTAAGCAATAAAAAAAAACATATGGCGTTATTGTTCTGGAGTTCATAAGAAATTATAGGGCCAGAATTGTGAGCACAAAAATCAATCCTGGGGCCACTTGATCCCAGTTTGGACACTGTAACAACTGCACCAAACCATGCTGTATATTATAAGTAACAACAATGAAAAATTAACAATAATCCCAACATTTACAAATATAACATACAAAAGAAAAAATTATCAATTAAAACATAGATAATAGTAGTACAAAATGTACACAATATAACTTTCTATTTATTTTTAATTGATCAATTATTAATTAGCATTAATTGAAGTTATATATATATGTGTGTGTGTGTGTGTGTTTAATATAGGGAGCATACCAATAGCTCAATGCTTCCCGGCCAATGCTTTGACACATAAAAAAAAAATAATTTCAGAATTCCTTTTAAATGTTACATATTAAATAACTGCTGGGTTTTGAATTCATATTTTAGATCTAGTGTCTGAGTATCCCAGCTCCTCACTGAGGTTTTCTAAAGCTCTAAACCAATTGGTCTGGGGATAGGGAATATTCCAAATAGAGATTTTAAATGTTTTTTATTACTGCACTTATCAATTAATAACTTGTTTGAGCTATTGGTGCCCTCCCTATATTATATATTTGTAAATACAAGTTCATAAAAGCAATGCCACAATATATATGAATTTCTTTATTGATTATTATATGTATATAAGTTTAATATTGCATCTAATACTTGACAAACTGTAAATTGTAAAAAAAATGCAGTTGTCAATAATTATAAACATAGCAAATGAAATTAAAAGTGATTAATTAAGATATCCATGCTCTCATTTCCAAAAGCTTAAGATTTGCCTATACATATATGTTAAGGTTAAAAAAATAGAGTGGATTCATTCTATCTTTTCAAAAGACTTTATTTTGAGTTTGGAAATGAGAGTATTCCTCAAAATGTTTATTAGTTTACAGTGCATGTGTAGTGGGTGATTCTTAATGAATGTTATAATTAGTTTCATATATTTTTCTTCAGTTAGGATATACTCATTTTTTATTTTTTATTTTTTATATACAATCTATATTGTATCCGTATTTTAAATAGGAAATATTCTATTGATTGCTTTATGTTCATCTACTCTGCCATCTAAATGTTTTTTTTTTGTTCATACATTTGCTATTGTTTTCATTCATCCTGCAGAATCGCTGTGGTTGGTTGCTGGACATAAATACATCTTGACAGTGGATTTAATTTCATATATATATATAACGTTTATTTTGTTTACTAATTATATATATATATATAATAGGCTGCAGAAAGGAGTTTGCTATTAACTGAAAGGAGACCCTTTGATTCCTCTTGGAGGTCTTAAAAGAACCGAGCAGGGCAAATTCCTAATGTCCACTCCATACATTCTTGTCATTGCAGCTGTTATTACTATGTGATTATTCATATAGTATACGAACATGGATGGGCTGCTCACCAACACGCATTAGCCAGCATGGTGAGTTTATTGGCTTTTTACCTCTGAGTTTAAGATCAAGAAACATTATGGTCTTTCTTCTCAGTGCCTGATAAGGCAGACTGAATGTTTGTGTAAATGATAAATATTTTTCCAATACATATATACAATTATGGCAGACAAAATTAAAGCATGGCCCTTATTCCCAGGAGGCTGTAAAGTCACCAACCAAGGCAGTGGTTGGTGGCCGAAGGCAGAGGGTGCTAAGAATCCCCTGATTACGGACCCAGGCTGCCATTTGATGACGACTTTTTATTTGGGTACTTACAAATGCAGATCACTTTCAAGTGAAGGAAGATTGCAAGAATTAGAAGAAGAACTGTCTTATATTAAATGGGACATTATTGGAGTTTGTGAAGTTAGAAGAAAAGGAGAAGAAACAATTGATTTAAAAAGTGGACATATACTCTATTATAAAGGCACACATATTGGAAATACAAGTGGAATAGGATTCATTATAAATAAAAAGTGGAATAACAATATTGTGGAGAATGATGGTGTATCAGACAGAGTGGCAAGATTAGTTATACAACTTAATAGCAGATACCAAATGCAGATAATTCAAGTTTATGCCCCAACAAGTTCTCACAGTGATGAAGTAGTAGAAGATTTTTATATGGATGTACAAAAAGCTTTTGATCAGGGTAAACAACATTTTAAAATTGTTATGGGAGACTTTAATGCTAGAATTGGTAGACAAATGAAAGATGAAATTGCTATAGGTAATTTTGGTTATGGTAATAGAAATGAGAGAGGACATAGACTTGTGGAGTTTGCAGAAAAAGAAAAAACTTTATATTATGAATTCATTTTTTGAGAAAAATGTTAAAAGGAAATGGACATGGAAGCATCCAAATGAAGGTACAGCAGAATTGGATTATATTTTGACTAACAGAAAATACATATTTCAAGATTGTAATGTTCTTAATAAATTTAACACAGGAAGTGATCATCGATTAGTAAGGTGTAAATTACGTGTTAATGTAAAACTAGAGAGACAAAAATTATTAAGAAAAACAATATTTACAGTTGATATTCCTAGTCTTCAGAAACATTCTAATGAATTTAAATTAGAACTTACAACTAGGTTTCAAGTGTTAGGAGATTTTGAACATGATTCAGATTTGAATGAAATTAATATGAAAATAACTGATACACTTTTAAAAACTGCAACAAACATAGCTGGTAGAAAAAAGCAGCAATTGACTAATAAAATTTCTACTGAGACTAGAGATTTTATGAAGCAAAGAAGGAATATGAAGATATGCAAATATGATGTATTACAAAGAATTGAATATCTCGAATTTTGTAAAATGGTACGGAAAAGAGTTGAAAATGATATAAGATAGTATAACTGTGAAATAGCAAGGAAAGCTGTAGAAGAAAATAAAAGTCTCAAAAATGTTAAACAACATTTTGGTATTGGTAGGAAATTTATATCTGCAATAAGAAAAAAAGATGGAATTGTTACTAAAAAGAGAGATGACATCATGAAATTCATAAAAGATTTTTATCAAGAATTATATAGTAATAAAGAACAAGTACCTCCTATATCTCTTACATCTTCCAAATTGCCCAGAATTTTAAATGAAGAAGTGAGACATGCAATTAAGTGTATGAAGAAAGAAAAGGCTCCAAGAAATGATGAAATTATAATTGATATATTAAAAGAAGAAGGTGAAGAAATAGAAACAATTTTAGCAAAGTTATATACCAAATGTCTAAATGATAAAGATGTACCGGAAGATTGGAAGAATGCAGTAATAATATTAATATTTAAAAAAGGTGATAAAGAAGATATTAGAAATTACAGACCTATCAGCCTATTATCAGTTTTATATAAATTTTTTACCAAGATAATTACAACTCGTCTACAGAGAACTTTGGATTTTCACCAACCAAGAGAACAAGCTGGATTTAAAAGTGGTTTTAGTACAATAGATCATATCCAGGTATTGAGAGAAGTCATAGAAAGGACAAACGAATATGAGTTGTCATTATGTTTTGGATTTGTAGATTATGAAAAGGCATTCGATTCTATACACATTTCTTCAGTGATTAAAGCATTGGATCATCAAGGTATAGATCCAGGATATTGTCATATTTTAAAGAATATTTATAAAAATGCAACAGCAACAATTAGATTACAGAATGATACTGGAAAAATCAACATTAAGAAAGGTGTAAGACAAGGTGACTCCATATCTCCAAAACTCTTTACAGCAGTGCTGCAAGAAGTATTTTGTGGATTAAAATGGGAAACTAAAGGAGTGAAAGTAAATGGAGAGTATTTAAGTCATTTAGATTCCACAGATGATGTAGTTGTTTTTGCAAATAATGCTTCAGAGCTGCAGGAAATGTTGCAGGAGTTAGCAGATGAAAGTAGAAAAGTAGGACTAAAGATAAATGTTAAAAAGACTAAAGTAATGTTTAATCGATTTGCTCAAAATTTGAAAATAAAGATTGATTATGAAGAATTAGAAGAAGTTAATAGTTACAAATACCTTGGTCAGATTATTAATACAGATGGAAACATAATGGAGGAAATTAATCATAGAATTAAACTTGGTTGGAGTGCTTTTGGTATAAATAACTTGATACTAAAAGGAAATATGCCTATGTTTTTGAAAAGCATGGTTTTTAACAAATGTGTTTTACCTGTTCTTACTTATGGATCTGAGACTTGGACACTTAATAAAAGAGCAATACCGAGACTTCAGACCACTCAAACGAGTATGGAGAGATGTATGTTGGGAGTAACAAGAAGAGATCGAAAATGCAATGTATGGGTAAGACAACAAACAGGTGTTACTGACCTTATTGAAAAAATTAAAAGATTGAAATGGAGTTGGGCTGGACATATTGCTAGAAGAGATGATAATAGATGGACAATTGAAATTATAAACTGGATTCCAAGAGATTGTAAAAGACCCAGAAAGAGACCACATGTGAGATGGATGGATGAAATAAGAAAATGTGCAGGGGTGTTGTGGAGAAGAAAAGCTAAAGATCAGAGAAGATGGATTAAACTTGGAGAGACCTTCATCCTGCAGTGGATTGATAATGGTTGATGATGATGATATATCATAAAGCAATTTACAAAGTCAACATTTGCACACACAAATTTACGAAAGATGTCAATATATGTAGATTACACATACACACATATATATATATATGGAAAAAACAGCAACAATACATGAGAATAACAAATTTGTTTACATCATTTCTTTTTGGTCGGAAAATTTACGTTTCTGTGTTGTAGTGTTAAATATTTCATTTGACCAATATTTACTGCACCGTCTGTTAAGAAAGCATGCTTTCGTGGAAATTTACACATACTTTGTTACCACTGAGACTTAAAATAGTAATGTATATACATTTTAAAGCAAAATAATATTCTACTTTTCTAATTATTGTTTGTCAAAAAATGTTCAAACTGTATATTATTCTAAATTTCTTCAAAACAAAACACATGAACGTAATAGATCCTCAGTTTAATTACAATATTACTATTTTTTGTGTTTGTTTTAATTATAAAGAGCCTTAAATCCAAATTGTACTTAATTTTTTCATATGTCAAATGCGTTGACCGGGAAGCGAACCCGGGCCAACTGCTTGGAAGGCAGCTATGCTAGGCCATCAACGCGTGACAATCCAAATTGTACTTGTAAACAAAAATAATAAAGAAATGAACTTATTTTTGTTTTAAATATTAAGGAATAAAGACGATTCAGATGTCTTGCATTGGTGGTCGAGAGGTCAGTCCCGGCCGATGCTATAACACTTAAAAAAAAATAATAATAATAATAAAAAAAGACGATTCAGATGTCAAGTTTTATAAGAAAATTATTTTAGACTAAATACTTTGAGTCAATACATTTAAATTCTTTATTATATTATCCTTTTTTTTTTTTATAACAGCTAAGATATTTTAGACTGCCTTTTTGTTCTAATCTATAAAAAAAATCGAAGACTTCCCATGATTTAGAAGCCTACAACTGTTAGGAAATTGTTTTTAAATCTATTTAAATTCTTTTCTGCTCTAACAAATTTAGCTATTCTTTTTAATGCGGTGACTGAAGAATTGTAATTTCTCAGCTTAATACCGATGTAATTCTTCGTAATTTAAAGATAGATATAACACAAGCTGTTTAAAATGTGCAAAGCTCCACAGGTTAAAATAACATAAAGAATAATAACTGAAATATAAACAAATTAAGTATTAAATGTTTGGGAAATTTTTGTTTAAATATATTAAAGTAATTACCTATTTGAAGATTATAATTGTTTTTAGGAGAAAATTTTTTAAAGTAATTTATAGTATCATTATATCAGAAATATATCAACTACGTCATTCATTTAAAGATTGCATCGTATTTAATTTGCTAATTATTAAAAAAAAAAAATCCCAGGTCTTAGAAATTTTTAGCTATCTAGAATATATTCAACTTTCATCTGGTTTTGAATATATTTGAATACCGGTGCATGCATAATCATATCAAAGAGTTTGCTAATCGGTATATTATAAAACAATATCAGATTATTTTATAATATAAATATATACTTATATTTTATAGAAAATTTCAAAACATTTAATTAACAATTGCACAAATATATTATATAAACAGAGGTAAAAGCAATCCTTATAACATCATCATCAATAATTATTCTGTACAAAAACAAATTTTATATTTCTTTTCAGATCTTTTTCAAGTTTTCCTATACAATTGATCTGATTCAACTTTGTCTTAGCACTGTAATTTCTGTGACTCACCTCTTCTTTTTTTACATTTTTATTATTTATTGTTTTAACTATTATGTATTTTTATATATAGATAAAACAATATAATTGACTTTAATTATAGGGAATTTGGACCCAATCTTTCAAATTCACTTTTGTTATCCATTCCATCATTATACCACCAATACATACGACCACATACATGTGAAAAAGATAAATAATCTCCAATAAAAGTCTGGGTTCAAATTTTCCCAGTATTTCAAACTCCCTTTTGTTATCCATTCCATAATTATACAACCAAGACAAACGACCACATACATGTGAAAAAGATAATCTCCAATAAAAAGTCTGGGTTCAAATTCTCTATAATTACATCTAGCGTAAAAGTATATATAATATATTTGTGTTTAAATATAACATACTTTAAAGAATCACAGCTTGATGAAATACTCCAAAATAATTTTATTAGCTACCAATAAAAGAAATGATACAGTAGCTAAAATTGAAAGCTTTTGGTGATGATGGTTTTGTGATTTATTCTCTAACAACATTTAGATACCCCCAACACTAAATAAATGAATTATTATATGAGTTGCATATGTTAATCAACTTGTATTTGAAGTAAAAGAATGCCCACTTTACTTCAAAACAAAAGAGCTAATGTAGAGGTTACTAGAGAGAAAAAATTAGCTTCATGACTGGCAATGAGTAATTGGTTTCTAACAACATCAAAAGGTGAAAATGATCTCTGTTTACAAAGATATATATATATATTTTCTTTATTGCTTATAAAATTAAAAATACATGATAATATATACTTTAACATATACAAGTCTGGAGAGCATTGATTACTATTTGCAGAATGTCAAAGAAGATACTAATTTTATTCATCCTCATATCCATAAAATAGGTTTCTCTATTTAAATACATATAACAATGTGTTTGAAGTAAAAGAAGACCCCTTTTACTTTATTAAAATTCCAAAACAAAATAGATTATTAGATAAATCTTTTTTCTTAATTGGCAACATCAAAAAATAAAAATTATTTCTTTTACATTGATAAAATGTCTTTATTTTTATTGTTTCTCACATTAAAAAAAATTCATAAAAATATTTAATTCCACACACATATTGAAAAAAATATTTTTTAGCATTATTGACAGCTCTAAAATTATTGGGGCAATCAAGAATAGTTTTTTTTTTTTTTTGTATTGAGTTTGTTTGTAAATATATATTAAATACTGGATTATATATGCTAATACAAAACAATTATTTGACTAGAATGTTTAACATTAATAGGTGTTAGTATATGTACAAAAGGGTTCCACATTTATTGCTAAAAAGAGGTTGCCTTGACAACAGTTCAAAATTGTTGATTGTTATTGATACTGGGATTGTCTAAGTGTTGACTATCTTTTAATGATATATATATATGAAAAAATAAAAAAAACAAGTTAAAAACTTGCTAACACTTGTATTTGTGTCAACAGTTGGCATTCTACCAAAAACACTGTCAAGCATATGTTTACATAAACACCAGAGCAAGCATTCACTATCTCTAACTTTAATTCCACTTTCAGATCATGATTTCAAGCTATTTGCTATCATCAGTGAAAGACAGGAATAAGAAACTAGATCTAAACACAAACTCTGAGCATTTATGAAACAGTTTCTATTAAGCTTGCAAGCGTGAATCTTTTAGACATGTAATGTCTTCAAACTCAGCATAGCAAGCCAGATAGATATATGGGTATGATATCAGTTCAGCATCACCACATAGTAGAAGCCTCTGCAATCTATATCATTGCAAGAAAGACCTCAAAGGTACATTTATGATAAACAAGAAGCCTATGCAGAGGCTTCTACTATGTGGTGATGCTGAACTGATATCATACCCATATATCTATCTGGCTTGCTATGCTGAGTTTGAAGACATTACATGTCTAAAAGATTCACGCTTGCAAGCTTAATAGAAACTGTTTCATAAATGCTCAGAGTTTGTGTTTAGATCTAGTTTCTTATTCCTGTCTTTCACTGATGATAGCAAATAGCTTGAAATCATGATCTGAAAGCGGAATTAAAGTTAGAGATAGTGAATGCTTGCTCTGACATTTATGTAAACTTACACTTGATGGTGTTTTTGGTAGAATGCCATCTGTTGACATATATATATATATATATATATATATATATATATATATATATATATATATATATATTGATATTGTGCCATTACAATTTAGTCATTAGCTAAATTTGTAGTAAGGTGCATGAAAGAAAATGCTGAACAAAAATCATCATCACATTTTCATAAAAAAGGGAAGCTGTAGGGCACCCAAGTTTAAACCCTACAAAATCCAGTTCTAAAAGCTTAAGACAGAAAGAGAGTGGGACCACAGTTATATTCTTTTTTGTTTGTGTGTTGATAAAAACTCAAAAATAGTAGTACATACATTTAATAGGTTTTTTTGTTAAAAAGTAAAGTTATAACTTGTTACACATATATAGGCAATGTATGTATAAGCTATTTAATTGTTTTATATTTCAAATATTAAACATATTAACTTTTTTTAAAACTAACCTACACTTGCTAAATTTTAATATCTTATTCTATACTTCTATTTTTGCTTTTCTATAATTGTAATTTGTATTTAAACACTAGGGATTTGATTTTAAATATTAGGGTTATAATTGCTAACCTAGCAATTAGATTATTTTCATGTCAGTTTATAAATAATTTGAATGAGTGTGTGTGTACATTGCATACATAAACTATATTTTTATTTACTAAATATTGAAAGAAAAAGAAGAAAATCTGTTAAATTATTTTTTTTTTTACTCAACAATTTTGTATTATAAGGGTTGTTTTTCTGTTGAAAAACTTAGAGACAATATGAGAAATCTAATCTTAAAAATGTCTCATCTTAAGATCAAAAGAAAGAAGCTCAAATTTGAGATGTTACATAGGTGTAAAAAAGGATTAAGACTATTTTTTCCTTCAAAACAAAAGTCTGTCTAAAAATCAGGATATTGAGATTTTTCATACTATTCAACTAAAAAACAATTTGGTTGAAAATAAGTTATAAATCTAATTGAAAGAGGTGGTCAAAAATAGAAAAAAAATTGGATATAAAAGCAGTCTGGAAAATCAGTTAATTTATTATTGTTAGATAGACTTTTTAAAACATATTGAAACTAAAGGAGACAAACATTTTTAATTCTGTTAGATAACCTTTTTTTTTAAAATCATTTTTTTTAATATCAAGTTTTGAATGTTGAAAATATAAGAATGACAGGCTAAGAAAAATTAATATATATCTCATCTGTTGACTGAGTCATCATCAACTAGCACATCATATAGAAAATAAAAGATGTCTTGTCTGAAAAATAATATTCTACACCTTTCAACTGACTGAGAGAAATAAGATGTTTTTAAATAGAAAGAAGAAAACATTAACCTACATTGGAAGGTGATCAGGAAAAGAGTAATATACTGATAAATATTAAAGCATTAAGTCCAATTAATTGTTCCAGTAACTGAGTTTAAACCCAAGAAAATTTATAAATGTAAAAACAACTGCTGTACTTCATCCACTAAAAGAATCATGCTTGACAGGAAGAGAAGAAAAGTTAATATAATGATTTCCAAATTGTCCACTAAAGCAAATAACCTCAATAGGATCATCATCATCAAATAATTATACACCTCAAGAAAAAGATTGTTCCAAAGAAAACGGAAATGGTAGCTGCAAAAATATAGACATTAAACAAGAAAATTTGACTCATTGGAAGTCCTACAAAGAATAGAACTGATAGTATAAACTTTTTTATATATATTTTCTTTATAATATCAGAGACATAGTAAAACTTTAGCAACAGAGTGGTATAATTTTGTTTAAAAAACTTTTAAAACAACCAATATCAATTGAAACCAAGAATTTCTTAATAACAATTTTATATGTACTAAAATTATGTTTGTCTATTAACTTAAAGTTATGAAATGTTATTAATATGTAAAATATTTTTTATATATTATTATTTTGTTTTTAATAATATTTTTGTTATTATGGGGATAAAACACACACATACATAATATAATAATACTTGTTGCATATATGTAATGGTGTATGAATGTAAAGAAAGAAAAATAGGTGGTATTAGAAATATTAGATTTTGTTTTAAGTTAAAGTATAGCGTTTCAGAGGGTAGAAGGGAGGGGGAAAAAAATAATTTAAAACTTGTTCTGGAAATCTTGCTCTTTCAATTCTACTAACATTTTTTTTTATCATTCTACTTTACCTGTTAGATTATAAAAGTATGTGTGCAAAACAGAAAGGAAAAAAAAAAGAGTGAATATTTTTTTTTCTTATGAAATATTTTCTTGTGAATCCAAAATGTTAGCAAACTTCGTATCCAAATTTATGTATATATTTTGACGGGAAAGGGGGGAGAATTCAAAATTAACCTTATGATTGCCAGATAATCAATTATTGTTCTCATTATTATTTCATATAAAATTTTGGTTTTATCCTTAAATTATTTGTAGATTTTCATAATAAATTAATAAATGTTAAATTGTTTTATTAAATGAGGCATATGTATTTTATTGATAATAGTCTTTATTCATTGTATCATTCATTATCAATGGTTGATATTGATTATTTAAGATTTAATTAGATATACTAAAATTAAGTAATAATTACGAATTTCTTTATAACAATTAGGTTTTATGATTAGGCTTAGTTCTAAAGCTGTGGTTGAAACTATTATTGTTATCATTGTCATCATAGTCATCATCACATTTTAATTAATGAGATAGATAAATGTTTGAAGGCCATAAATAAATATTGATTTCATAGTATTTAGTGATTTCTTAGTATTATTATAACCACTATCCCATTATCTATTTCATGCAAGGATGAGTGAATTGCCATCCTAAATTAATAATATAATCTGAGCTAGTAAAACATATAAAAATATTGAAACACATTTATTATGTTAAGATCTAAGAAATGATTACTGTCTAATGAATTTTATATATTCCACTTTAGTTTAAAGATGTTTTATGTTACCTAGGTGTTTATTTAAATACTAGTACATACAGTGCTATGGGTCTAAAATCAAAATCATACATTTTGTAAAAAATAAGGTATCAAAGGAATTCAAACCTCGTACATGTGAAAAAGTTATAAATATAACTTTGTCTAGATCCAGCTAACCTAGTGGCGCCTGGATAGACCATATTCACTTGATGTTCACTTAGACATGCACTTGAGATCCAACCAAGAAATGAAAGTGGATAAAATCTACTGTCTGTATACCTGAGAAGATATTTTATTGAGTTACTAGTGTACTCACCTCACTTGATTTCCATATACCTGAGTTATAGTAGTTTGTTCTTAATAATTTGTTTATAATTATTGATATTTTGATATCTTGAGAAATCTAATTATAGAAATATGTTTCATTTTATCCAATGACCCATAATATGATTGATAACTCAGTCTGATCTTTTGTTTAATAGCCACTACTCAGGTTAAATAATTCTTTTCTTTTTGATATAAAATAAAAAGCTACAATTCTTTTTTGTTTATTAAGCTAAATAATATTTTATTTAATATCTTTTGATTAAGTTACATTATATATATATATATATATATATATATATATATATATATATATATATATATATATATATATATATATATATATATATATAGATTTGAACTCAGATTTTCAAGCACCCTTCAACTATCCACACTATTTCATACAACTGATACCCATGACCACACACATGTAGAAAAGATTAATAATCACCAATATATGTATTTTATGCTAAACCAGCACTCATCAGTTGGTCCAGACTATCATCTCTTACACATATATATAATCAATGCTCAGTTTATATTAAGATAGCAAATATTCATACTTTAATGGACATGCTTCAATCCACTACAATCTCCAACTTTTCAGCCATCCATATCATTAAAAATCTGATGAAGAATGACAATTAATAAACATTTAATAGGTTCTGATATCAATTGAAATAGAATGTTTTTTTTCCAGTTAATTGTGTTTGAAAAGTATATCCTCCCATGTCATTACATACATATAAAATTGCTATATTATTATTTTTTATAGATATTCAGGCAAATAAGATTCAGTTTTGCAGGTAATTAAAAATGACAAACTTTTTCTTCCCTGTGATTTATATACTGAACTTATGTAAATAATTTCTCAATTTAAAAATAACGTTCATAATAAGAATAAGCCTTAATTTAGGCATGGACAATAAATGTTGGTTTATTTAAGGAATAAGTTTTATGCACAGATAGACAACCAATGCTATTAAAAAATTCATTGACCGAGAAGATCATCCCAATTCTATAATATATGTATAAAGAGCAGTTCCTTTTCCAACTTTACATTAGGAAACACTCTTTTCTTGTTAAATTCTCCATCTCAGTATTTGCGATTTGATTTGCTAAGTGCTTGAAAGGTTTGCACTCTCTCAGTTTAATTTGAATACCATCTATGCTTTGTAAAAATAAATATTATTAAATAATAATGTATTGTAACTATATAAATGTATCCATTAAAATACTCATTCAAAATCCACAAAGAACTCAATCAGTTTTAATTAATTAAAACATCACCCAATAATTAAAATATAAGACAAGCACATAAAAATAATTGTGAATATAAACTTAAATCTTATTCTACAGATGTGGTTATGTAATTAGTATATATTTGAGTCAGATATATTTATTTCAAAATGAATAAAATGTATATAAAGTAAAAATTGTGTAAAATAATAATCATGTATTATTTGAATGTAAATGTGTATAATACTTATTTTTATTTCTTACTTTATTAAGAATGATTTATAAAAAAAATTGGGATAAATAGGAAAAGGTAAAGTCAAAATGAATAGCATGTAGTGTTTTATAAAAAAATCAGAAAAAATTATGTCAAAAGTTGACTTTATAAATGTAATAATGTCATGAATTCTGCCATTTCTAACAACACTAATTCAATTATATCTTATTCAAAAAATGTAAAGAAACAAACAAAAATATAAACAAACAAAAGTCATTCAATTCAAAAAATTTAAATTTTTGATGGCTACTTTACTTTCTCTGAGAGCAGTCATTTTTTTTTTAAAAAAGAAAAAATTGTAACCAAAATCCGTTTTTTCATCTCAGAAAGACATACATTAATATATATATTAATAAAAATAATTTTATGTTAAAAGTACATAAATTTTGTTCTTTTATTATCCTTTCAAATTTGATGTGAAGTATTTTGTATAATAAAATATTTTCTAAGCATAATGCTAAAAGTTTTTCAAAATTTTGAACATACTTAAAATAAAAACATTAACTTTCAAAACATTTAAGTAATTGTAGGAATCATAATTTCTAAAAAAGGTGAATAGTCTGTTATGTTTTTATAAAAGAAAAAAGTCATTGAAAAAAGAGAATATCAACAAGAGTGTATTTAATATAATGATCAGATATTTTGTTACTTAATTTATCTTTATAAAATGTATGATGGATAGATTTTTCCCTTCTTATTGTTAAGATGAGGTTGAGAGTTTTAAAATATTGAAAAGCTATGATAAAATGCTAAAATTATAAAGTAAAAAAAATAAATATAAATTTGTATGGTTGGGAGAACTGGCCATAGTGACAATAATGAAAATTATGTAGTAAAGGTTTTGTTCGACAAGGTGTTGAAAACTGGTTTTAAAATAATGATTAAAAATTAAATAAATTATTACACTTTTTTAATAAAAGTAGATTTAAATTTATATTATAATTGTTTATTATAAGTTTTAGTATTTTGTGGTGTATAAAAGTGTACTCAATTTTATTTATTGTTTAAATAATGTCAAAATTTATTATGCCAAATTTTATCATTATTTTATTATTTTTTATAATATAATATTTTGTAGTTAAATATTTCATTAATCCTATTTCAGACAGAGAATATAAAAAATTGCAAAATTTTTGTCTGGGATTTTGGTCATGTGACTAGCAGTACACATACTTTGTGCTTGCAAGGTTTTAAAAGAAAGTGTTCAAATTACTTTTAGAATTGTATTAAAAATTTGAAATTATTTGAATATCATAAAAATAAATATAGTAGATTATTTAATTAGTTGTCTCTAAAATAGTTGTAATTAATAAAAATAAAGTTAAGTGTTAGACAAATTGATAAAGTATTATTTAAGGTATATTGTTTTAAACTGTTTAATCTGTTTAGGTAAAATTATAAAATTGATTTAGAATTAAATATTGTAATAATATCAGTGTTATGGGTAATGACTCATAATATTATTTCAAATTATTAAAGTGTAAAATCGATAATTATGTATATTAATTTTAAGTAATATTTACTGAGGCTGTAACCTCGAGAATATGCATGTAAAATGTGATAGTAGGGACCTCTTCATGTGTTTATCCACAAGCTTATGCTATGGAAGAAAAGAGGGCAACCCTTCTTTACTTCAACCTACTTTCTATTTAAATAGGTGAAGCTGAAGCGGTTAGATCTGCGAGTGTGAAGCTATTCAATACTTCACTGATTAAGTCCACATTTCTTATTACATCTTAATAATCTCAAAATCTTTTGATTTACAATGAGTCAATGGAAAGATTTTATAGTTAGAAATATATTACAGTAATTTAAAATTGTAATTATAAATTTATTAAATGCACATTGATTACATAAGTAATATTTACTGAGGCTGTAACCTCGAGAATATGTGTGTAAAATGTGATAGTAGGGACCTCTACAGGTCTTTACCCACAAGCTTACACTATGGAAGAAAAGAGGGGAACCCTTCTTTACTTCAACCTACTTTCTATTTAAACAGGTGAAGTGAATCGGTTAGATCTACAAGCGTGAAGCTATTCAATACTTCACTGATTAAGTCCACATTTCTTATTACACATTAATACTCATGAAATCTTTCGATTTATGAGTCAATGGAAAGATTTTATAGTTAGAAATCTATTACAGTAATTTAAAGCTGTAATTTTGTAAGCTGAGGGTCAAGTAATCAATCAGATTGTGAGTTAGAGCTGGTATATAAATGAATGCTCTCATTTTTTACATTATAATTACTACTTTTAATTTAATTGTTTAAAATAGTACCCAGTATGTTATTAAAAGTCAATTAGTCTCAATTTTTAAAGTTTTATTATTTTTGAAAAGTGTAAAGGATTATAAAATTTATTAAGTCAATATCTTATTATTTTTTTTCTATTTAAAACTAAAGTCAAGTTCATAGTAATTATGGAGCATATATCTGAAGTAATGTGCATGGGGATAGTGATGGAAAAACAGATAATGGATGAAAGTATATATTTTCTTATGTTAATTAAAAACTGTTATAATATATATATATATATATATATATATATATATATATATATATAATACTTTGGATTTTAAAGAGGACATTATTTGGAAATATCACTCAGAGAATTAACACACTTGTATATAATATTATAAGAACTGTTAAAGATATTATTTGGATAACAAAATTATCTGGAAAATACTGAAACTGAATGTTTCTTTAAAGTTATAAAAATATTCAAGATGAAATTCTAGTTTAAAAAAACATGTCGTTCTTTATTATACTATTGACTATAATATTTAAAAAAAAAATACAGCAATTTTTTTTAAAAAAAGATATTTATTTAAAAGTTATTTAAAATTTTTGAAAAAAAATGATAAAAAGTAAAAATAAATGTTATTACAGATATAATTACTTTGACAAGTTATTGTCAACATACGTAAATTATTTTGATATAATAAAACTTGTTCTCTTAAAGATTCATCAAAAAAGGAAAATAAATGAATAATAAAAGTAAATATTATCAGGACTAAATAAATAACCCATGAAATATTTAAATATAAAGTTATTTATTACTACATATCGGCATTATAAAATAATATTTTAAAGAAAAAAAATGGTAAAATGCCTATTTTTCTGCTAATGTGTGGTCTGATTATGAATGGCCATTGATGATGCATTTGTAAACCAATGGAATTCATGTGAATGGAAAACACTGAAACATACCTATAAGATTTTTTAAAAGTGATATCACATTAATAATTGTTATTCTATGAAAGCAACAGATAAATGATTGCATGAAATGACTTTCAAGAACAGGATGAACAATAAATTTTTAAATTTTCATGGATTATAAAATTGACATTATTTTTTTTTATTTGTGAGTTTATGCATTGCAGGAGAAGAGAGAGCACTGTGTTAGACAAACTTTCAGACAATATTCATGGCATAGCAACTGCAGAGGTTCCAATTTGAATTGTTGAATGGTAATTAAATACATTTAGTTGATGTTTAGGAGGATAGACATGAATTGGATTACATAAATTCAGTTTTAATTATTATGTTAAATATACTAACTTTAGTATTAGAATTCATTGTATAGGATATGAAAAATTATATATATATTTTAACTATTTTTTTATTATTCTAACAACATTAATATTTTTGAAAAGATCTTTTAATATTTTAAAGTTTTGCAAACATTTTATTATTGGATGGCTGATATTTTTGATTAATGTGTTTTTTATGCTGAATTTGGACCAGAAGACATCTAAAATAGTGACTTGCAAGTTATAGAGTCACTTGGTAATTTTAAAATTGTTAATTATATGTGATGTACATTTTATTTATTATTATATTTAGGAGAGTTGCTTTGAATATTTTTAAAATATTACATTTATCATATCAATGTATGAACATGAATATGTGTGCATTAATTACACATATAGATTTTTTTATTATTATTCTGAGATATAAACTATGATTTAAAAAAAAAAGATATGTATACATTTTCTTTCTTATATTACAAAGTTTAATATAATTTATTGATGCTCATATTTTTTTATGATTCTTTACTGAATGAATCATACATTGTTTTAAATATTTGAATATTGATTTTAATGTTTTAAAATCAAAGTCATTTATATTTTTGTTGTTAAGTTTTAAGTGAATAAAACCTTTTTATAATAGTTCTGGATTGATAATATTATATGTTAACTTTGTTTGTTATTAAGAATAATGCTAGTTATTTTGTGATGTTTTTAATCAGTAGTGATATGGAAAAAATAAGGAAACCCTTGAATGCTTTATATGTGGGATATGTTAAGAAAATAGCAAAATAACCTATATTTTATCTTAATAGTTTTATGCAAGAACAGTTAACATAGCCCTGTGTCTTGTATGCATTTTCCATTGGCAGTGTTTGTGATTTTTTTTATTTGTGTATTCAATTTCATTTTAAAATTTGATCACCTGCATTTTAAAAGTGGGAGCAGTGAATGGATATTTATCATATGTTGATATATAAAAAAGGAAAGGGATCATAGTCAATAAATATGTATAATTATTAATAAAAGTAAATTTATAGAGCCCTCTGGAAATTCAAAACAGATTCACCAAAGCAAACTCAAGTAAGGTTTTTATATAATTAACATTAAGTGCAAACTCTAGAACAAACAAAACTATATTATTTACTAATAAGTTTTTAACAATATTTACTTGTAATTTGCTTATTTCTCAGTGCACAATTAATCAACTTGAGTAAATGGTCTTTTTCTTATCTTTAATTAATTTTTACTATGACTTACATACAAACATAGATGGGAATGGGACTATATATATATATATATATATATATATATAGTCCCATTTGTTTATATACACTATAAATACTTATATATATATATATATATATATATTGTAACCTAGTGTTATTGACACTTGGTTTGTTTAGCATTGTTTCCACAGGAAAACAATGCAATCCTTTTCTAGGAAATAAAAAGTAAAATAATAATAATATTAAGTGATTAATAAAGTATGCTATTTACTCACTATAACGTGTTTTAAGCAAATAACTAATAAATTTGGTAATCCAATGTAATTTTGAAGAAGAGCATAAATAATTTAGTTAAAATATGTTAGCAATAAGAGCAATTTAATATAGTATAAAAGCACATCTCATAAACAGTAACTGATTTTGGATGGGTAGAGGGGAGAGTAGATGAGTGTCTTATCATAAAGCACAGTAACTTCTGATAATTTTTTTTTAATTATTTAGATAATAATGTATACAGAATTATACATCACTAATAAGCATTATTAGTTAAAGATATTTATTATTTTTCATTATTTGTCAAATTATCTTATAATCCATTTAAATCATACAGAAAGATATAACTGTAATAAGTTTTTTTTTTCTTTTCTTTTGTTTATGTATAATTAAATAATTATTTTTCTGTCAGAGGTCGCTAAAAGAGACCGGGAAATTTTGTAGAAAATCTAGTCTGACAGTAGTTTTACAAGAGGAAGCAGTGCTGAAATTCGGTAACAAATTTTTATATTTTTTATTGCAGAAATAAATATAATTCAAGTAACATTTTAACAAAATCATGTCTAGCTAAAATATTTTGATAGGACATCCATAAGCTTCTGTTGCTATCTACCAATTTTAAAGCTTTTTATACTCAAAATGTGCTATCTTATGCTAAAGTTCGAGATTACCGTATCGACTACAGCAATCACTGAAAATATCATTATAGTTAAACTAAACAATATAAGTAATTTCCAAGAAATAATCAATTATTTGTTAACTTTGCCTTATTTAATAATCTTTTCGTGGTATAAAAGAAAAACTAGAATTAAAAGACATATTATAAAAGCCAAGGAAAGTTAACCAAAAATTTCACGCTCTTTCTAACAGAAATTGTCTGCTTTAGAAAATAATGCAAGTTCCCCACATTAAAATCTGTTTTATTCACTGAAAATTATCGAGAAATAATATAAATAATGAAGGATATTTACTTATGCACCTGTATATTTTTTAAAAAAGAAATATAAATTTTCTCAAGGCAAATATCGGAAAATTTGTATGTGTGCATTTACGGAGTATTCCTTATTAAAGAAAAATTATAATTCCTAGAGAAGGAATAAAAACTACAAACATTAGTGACCTAATTATAACCATAAAATAAAATGTTATATTATACATGAATTGGAGTCAATAAAACTTTATATCCACGTAAGTCAGCTGCATTCCTTCTAAAAATAATATTTTGGAAAATTCTCGCATTCTTTTATTCATAAGCCAGCTAGCTAAAAATGATAAGTATCGCCAATCGTAAAAGAAAAGAATTGTATATGTGATCGTTTATCGTCAAATATTCGTAATGTTAAAATCTGTATTGTTTTCTTGGATCCCATAATTATAGCAGTTAATTCAAGAAAGAATTAAAATCCACACTGCTATGTTGTCTTTGCCTACTATTAAGTGTACCAGAATGAAGGCAACTTTTTATAAATGAAATAATAAAATGTGTTTCTTGTTTAAATTTGCTTCGTGAACTACGAATGGATCAAGTTCTTCATCTGGATAAAGTGCCCAACAGAAAACTTTTTTTTTTAGTGATATTATAAGCACTTGTTAAGTAATGATTTTTTTTTACTAATTTGTAAAATTATGTGTATTTTTTTATTTTATATATCAGCAGGTTAAAAGCTATACCCAAGTAATATTTAAATGACCTTGTAATCGTAAAGGTATGTCTTTATATAATTATTCTAGGTTAAATTTATATTTGACATGAAAAAAAAATATTATTATTTTTTTTTATAAAATGTGTTTACTTATGATATGTAATTATGAGTATCAATTTGGATGTTAAATGCGTGGAAGAGGAAAAATTTAGATACTTAATAGGTAAAATATCTAGTTAAAATTATCAGAAGTAATTAAAGAGAAGTGCTATACAAAATATTACTTATTTAAAGTATGAAATAAATTTATACTATGTTAATTAAGGAACTTATTCCCAATTATTCTTTATTAACGCATTCACTTGATTTAGTTCAAAATACTATACTTTCTATTATTTGTTGAATATTTCTTTGGCAAAAGTGAAAATTATTATTGTATTCTGTGATATCCATTGATATCAGACGCTGATCTAAGTATACCCCGGAACATAAATTTAGTGTAATTAGTGTATTTGCTTGTCTTGCCCCGATATAGCATCGGTATAGGCTTAATATGCGCCTAAGTAATAATTGTAATGTATCTATTTTGTGGGATAGAAAATAATCTCCCCAAAAGCTTTATTTTTCATGAGGGGAATAGATAAATCTAGTATTCAGGTATGTTTATAACCCAAGTGATCGCTTCTCAGATTCAGGACGATCAGTACTTTATATAGTATTTAGTGTATTTCATTCGTTAAAATCCCAGGAGAGGATTATATTTGGTGTGTGCTCCCATTATGCCCAATTAAGAGGCAAGGACCCACCAAACTATTTAATATAGTAGTTAACTCTACAGCCCTTCAGTGTTATTCCATATTCCTCATGAGAAAATAGAGATAATTCTACCACGGAAGGTGTTGAATATTGTGTTTGTTTAGAATGTTATGGCAAGATAACGGGTATATTGGAGGTTAATTCCTCAAGCTCCATTTAGTATAAATAGCGTGCTAGTGTATATGATCAATGTCTGAATTGTGCGACGGAATAGTGCTGGTAATCCACATGTAAGTCAATGGAGAGAGTAACTTTTAAAATTGCGTGATTAAAAATTTTCATTTGCCAATAGAGGGTTCAAATACTACGTTTAATTCAGGTTAATGATTAAGTAGCACTCACAATATAACTTATACTGAGAAAAACAGTGTGTATAACAACTTCAGTTGTTATTAAGGTAAACATTAAAATAATAAGTGTAACTTCTGATACGTAACCCATAAATTATCATAAGTTATCTAAATAAAAAACTATCATTTAATTAAAGATATGATAACAAAAATCGCTTGTACGCATTGCCTAGAATCAGATTATTTTTGTTTTAAAACAGATCGTTAGTCAATAAATTTAAGTAACCGTTCATATAAGATACACTAAACGAATGAGTTAATGTATCGATACTACTATTTATTTTGTTATATTCAATTTACATAAACGTAAAAAGAAGATGAAGAAGTAGTTCGAATCCAAGTCTAAAAGTATAGACGAATTAATATTAGTTTTTTTTTGTTTTATCCATATGGGATCGAATAAATTGTATATATTTGTTTATTATGTTAATCATAAAAGATATTTCTGTTAAATAATAATAATAAATTAGAATTTTGTTAAAATTTAATAATAAATTATCGTTTTGTTACAAGTTGTTTTGAGTCATTTTTCTTATGTGCGAAATAAAAGAGTATTTGCATAATACTTGCAATACTTTCTTGAGTCCAAAATCATTTATGAAATCTTAAATCCAAAACACCAGATAGACAATGGTAAGCAGATCAAAATATTTCATTATATTATGTTTTAATAAGAATTATTTATGGAATTGAAAACTTCAGACCAAGACATTTTATTTTATTTTATATGTGCGTAAAATTACTTTATTACCAAACTATTAGCTTTTATTGCACATTGTTGAATACACATTTAAGGAAGTATCCAAGTAATAAATCTTAGTTAAATTATTGTGTTGTCATGGATGATGGAAGGACACAAAAGCACCCTTGTCTTTTCATCATTCCGACTGAGATTCTGGATTTAAAAGGCTTTATTATTCAAAATTATGCGTTGTTATTGAATCTGGTTATCATCTCATTAAATATTATAATAGTTAATGTGTGGATGCAGACACCTAGAATTTAAATAAGGTAAATGTTTCCTATAGCCGACCAGAATGTCAGTCACATGCGACAACACAATACTGCCGAGCAATTTTCTTAAATATAACAGAGAACCCTGAGATTAGTGTCATTATTATAAGTGCTCTTAAATTAATAATTGATAAAATTCAGATCAATATTACAAGCGTGGCATGGCTTAAGAGATTGAAACATCTAATTGTATAATAACCAAAAATATTGAGATCATATTGGCAAATCAATGAATATTTTGTTTTAGTCAGTATTATTAACAATGACATGAAAAATCATCATTGTCGAATAGTGCAAGCACTTACAGCTCAGAGAATGTGTTTTGGATAGAGAAAGAATGTTAGTTTATTCTAAATTTTCTTTTTAAATTTATTTTTTTAATGATAATTTTTTTTAATTCTATCTCTGTCTGAACTGCATATCGCTGTAGCTGAATTATTATAGAACTAACCTAACGTCGAGCTATTATTATTAAGTTGGGTAAAATTTATTACCCGGTCTATACGAGTTTTAACCGGAAATTAAGGAGTTCCAGATGGATTTAATTTTAATTAGGAAGCTCCTATCTATTTATTAGGTTAGAATATATATATAATACATATTTTGCGGGTTCATCCATGTTAAAAACTTTTAATATTAATATACTGACATTTCGACTTGGTCATACAAGCTATCCACAGAGTTATCAAAGGTAGAAAGATGGTTGTAGAGGCGCTACAATCACTGATTTGAACAAAATGTTAAAATTCCACAATAGCAAAAAATGTTAAATTTAGAAATGTTTTTTTAAAAAATCTTTCCAAATAGGAGGAAGTTTGCATGTATCATCTTGCTTATTGATACAATCTAGTCTTATAAGTATCTCAATGGCTTCTTTAATTTTGCATTGGTAGAGATTATCACATCTAGATATGATCCTGGTACTAGAAAAATCAATTTTATGACCTGAATCCATAGTATGGAGTGAGAGTGCTGATGATGATGAGTGTTGTTCAACTGCATTAGCATGCTCATCTCTCCTAACACTGATGCGATGATTACTCATATCTATGTAAGAAGCTTTATAATTTTTACATGATATTTGATAGACACCATGAGATTCAAGAGGAATTGAATCCTTAGGCTTGGTTATTATATTGCTGATATTTTGATGAGCAGAAAATGCTGTATCTATATTATAGCATTTTAATATACGTCCGATACTGTCTGTAATTCCTTTTACCTATGGAACACAAATCCTAATAGCTGATTTATCATCTTTTTGTTTCCTATTTTGTCTATTTTGGGCTTGAAATAATGCTTTTTTTATAAATTTGTAATTATAACTATTTGCTAATAAAACACTATTAATATGATTTGTTTCTTCTTTCAGAAGTGTTTCATCTGAAAGGTTAATTGCTCTATTTAAAAGAGTTTTGGTTACAGAAACTATCTGAGTTGGGTGATGATGAGAATGTAAATGTAAATATCTTTCTGTGTGTGTGTACCCTTTCTATAAATAGAAAAAGATAAACTATTTGGTGTTCTGGTGAAAGGGAGTTTTCCATCAGACTATGTCTCCATTGTAAATTTAATATGAGGATGCATATTATTTAAATGTGAGAAAAAATCACCTAATTTATTTTTTCCATGTTGCCATATGACAAAAGTGTCATCTATGTATCTGAGCCAAATTAGAGGTTTTAAAGATGATGATTCTAAAGCACGAGTTTCTATATATTCCATGAATAAATCAGCTATTACTCCTGAGATAGGTGATCCCATAGGAGTACCAAAAACTTGTCTGTAATGCTGTCCATTGTATACAAAATATGTATTTAAGAGACAATGTTTAATTAAAGCAATAATATGTTCTGGTAAATTGCAACGTTGTGAGATTATATTTAAAGCTTCATCAATTGGAATGTTTGTAAACAAAGACACGACATCAAAACTGACCAGAATATCATTAGCATTAATTTTTAAACTTTTTAAAACAGAAATAAAATGAGAGTTTTTAATATATGATTTAATAGATGGGATTGTAGATTTAATGAAATTCGATAAGTATCTGGCTAAAATATGAGTTGGGGAACCTATTGCACTTACTATTGGATGAAGGGGGTATCTCGTTTCTGAATTTTTGGAAGTCCATAAAATTTTGGACAGTCACAAGATTTTTCATGAGGGATTATTTTATTTTTTATCTCTGTTTCAATAGGTGATTTATTAATAATAGCTTTTGTTGTTTTTTCCAAATACGTAGTATGATCTCTTTTTGATAGTTTATAAGTTTTATCATTAAGCAGATCTAAAATTTTATTATGGTAAATGTCACGATCCATTACAACTGTGGCATTACCTTTATCAGCTGGAAGTACAACAATTGATTTGTCCCTTTTTATATTATTTAATGCTTGTCTTTCTTTCTTTGAAATATTATTTTTAGGAAGCTTAGCTTTTTTAAAAATATTACAAATATCACCTCTAGCCAAATCAGCCGAGGTAGAATCAATTTTATCGAGAGCTGATTCAACATTACAAACAATTTTCTCAAAAGGTATCTGGGAAGGTGTTAAAGCAAAATTGAAGCCTTTTTCTAAAACCAAAATTTCATCTGTATATAGGGCTTTCCTAGATAAATTGTAAACGGTTTTTTTGGTTTGGATGCATAATGTTTGGGGATTGTGTTCTATTTAGCATTTGCAATTTTTTCTTTTGCTTTGCTGTTACAAATTCCGAATCTTTAAATGATCTAAAACTTGCAATGTGATCAAAACTAGTCCACAGTAAAAGATGTATTTTATTACTAAAGAATAAACGTAAATGTAGCAATACTTTATCAATTTTGTCTAATTTTTTCCGAGTTTCTTTAATAAAAGAGTTTAAAATAATATTGCTAGTTTTCCTTAGAATTTTACTAACATTATAATTGCTCTTGTGAAACACAATTTTACAGCAAGTGGGTATAACATTGTGATTTTTGCACGCTAATAAAAAAGATAAATTACAAAGTAACTTACATTTCTTAATCCACTTTCTTTCAAATATACAAGCTGTTTAAAAATTTTTTCCCTGTAGAGGTTAATAATGTTAAAATAAAGATTTGCACGGGTTAAATATATAAAATACATATTTTGCAGGTTCATCCATGTTAAGAACTTTTAATATTAATATACTGACATTTCGACTTGGTCACACAAGCCATCCACAGAGTTATAAAAGGTAGAAAGACAGTTGTAGAGGTGCTACAATCACTGATTTGAATAAAATGTTAAAATTCCACCAATAGCAATAAATGTTAAATTTAGGAATGTTTTTTAAAAAAATCTTTCCAAATAGGAGGAAGTTTGCATGTATCATCTCGCTTATTGATACAATCTGGCCTTTTAAGTATCTCAATGGCTTCTCTTATTTTGCATTGGTAGATATTATCACATCTGGATATGATCCTGGTACTAAAAAAATCAATTTTATGACCTGAATCTATAGTATGGAGTGAGAGTGCTGATAATGATGAGTGTTGTTTAACTGCATTAGCATGCTCACTCTCCTAACACTGATGCGACGATTACTCATACCTATGTAAGAAGCTTTACAATTTTTATATGAGATTTGATAGACACCATGAGATTCAAGAGGGATTGAATCCTTAGGCTTGTTATTATATTGCTGATCTTTTGATGAGCAGAAAATGCTGTATCTATATTATAGCATTTTAATATACTTCCGATACTGTCTGTAGTTTCTTTTACATATGGAACACAAATCCTAATAGCTGATTTATCATCTTTTTGATAACTATTTTATCTATTTTGGGCTTGGAATAAGGCATTTTTATAAAATTTGTAATTATAACTATTTGCTAATAAAACACTATTAATATGATTTAATTCTTCTTTCAGATGTGTCTCATCTGAAAGGTTAATCAGCTATTAGGATTTGTGTTCCATATGTAAAAGGAACTACAGACAGTATCGGACGTATATTACAATGCTATAATATAGATACAGCATTTTCTGCTCATCAAAAGATCAGCAATATAATAACCAAGCCTAAGGATTCAATCCCTCTTGAATCTCATGGTGTCTACCAAATCTCATGTAAAAATTGTAAAGCTTCTTACATAGGTATGAGTAATCGTTGCATCAGTGTTAGGAGAGATGAGCATGCTAATGCAGTTAAAGAACACTCATCATTATCAGCACTCTCACTCCATACTATAGATTCAGGTCATAAAATTGATTTTTCTAGTACCAGGATCATATCCAGATGTGATAATCTCTACCAATGCAAAATTAGAGAAGCCATTGAGATACTTAAAAGGCCAGATTGTATCAATAAGTGAGATGATACATGCAAACTTCCTCCTATGTGGAAAGGTTTTTTAAAAAAAACATTCTTAAATTTAACATTTTTTGCTATTGGTGGAATTTTAATATTTTATTCAAATCAGTGATTGTAGCGCCTCTACAACCATCTTTCTATCTTTTATAACTCTGTGGATGGCTTGTGTGACCAAGTCAAAATGTCAGTGTATTAATTTTAAAAGTTTTTAACACGGATCAACCTGCAAAATATGTATTTTATATATTTAACTCGTGCAAATCTTCGTTTTAATATATATATATATATATATATATATATATATATATATTGGTGTGTATATATATATATATATATATACCCCAACCTATAAAAATTATTCTAGTAATTAAATTAATGGGGTTGATTTAGAATTATTGAACTTTCATTTATATACCCCAACCTATAAAAATTATTCTAGTAATTAAATTAATGGGGTTGATTTAGAATTATTGAACTTTCATTTTGCTTTTCTTTTTTGTTTTATGTATATATTTAGTGAATTATTTAATATCATTTTGTGTATACTGTACTTTGAATTATTTACTTTTTTTAGTGTAAGTAAAGATTGATTGAAGACAGACTTCTATCATGAAATCTGAATCAAGGAAATTTATTGTGGTAAGCCATTAAAATGATAGAAGACCATTCTTGTTAATTTAATCTTTTTGGTAAATATTTATTATTATATGTTATAGATTATTAATAAATGTATTGAGTTGTTTAAACCAATCTGGTCTCTGTTTGATCATCACCATCATAATTAGGCATTTATACCATTAAAAGTTTCATCATTACTATCAGTATGAATTTACACATTAAAGTTTTGATGATCATAATCATTACTATGCATTGTTCTCCTAAATGATTGATCATCATCAATAATTTTCATATCTATGCTTGTACATAGGCTTATTTGGTCAATAATTAAGTCCATCCCTGAAGAGAGCTGACTGCAAGAACCCCCTGAGTTTGAATTATGTGGTGTAATGGAGCCCTAAAAGTAAGATGTAATGAATATACATTAGTGTAAGTTACATTGAAATATTTTAAATAAATTATGAGCTACCATACTAAATGTAGATGTGATTTGGAACTATGTATTTCATTGTGACATCTTTAGCATGATATTGAAAGGCTTAAATCTGACAGTAGTGAGATGCACTCCCTTTGTTATATGCAATTTCTGATTCATTAATATCTGGTGCACCCAAATGAGATGTCAAATCATGGATTTAGGATATGGCTTGTTGTAGGTTGTTTGACACATTGTGCTCAAATTATCCAACTACTTATTCTTATTTACATAATCTTATGGCA